>JAJLRJ010000002.1:10360351-10472851 GCA_024195265.1 Dendrophyllia cribrosa | reverse complement strand
TTCGTAAGAAACTACATTTAAAACATAGCTTTCGGGCCCGAAAAGTCTTCGGGAGTTTCGAGAAACGCACGCCTGGCCTTTGAGTGGAAGTGAGGCTGTAGTTGACCTTGTTTTTGTTCAGCATGACTTACAAAAACGGAAAAGTGGAAAGGTTTGTATCAAAACAAAGTCAACTCCAGCCTCACTTTCACTGAAAGGCCGGAGTACTAAGCGCACAACTGTATTGTAATAGGCATTCATCGAACTGTTTGTCGACTTGTCTTGTCCTGGTGACTGTTAAATCACTTCGCTGCTATGCACCGCCGTCATTATTTTCTCTTGTGGTGTAATTGCTAAGAGAAAAGCAAGCATAAACTTAACTATCCCTTAACTGTGTTTCAGATTGTCGGGGTTATGTTTAAGTATGACGATCCTAAAGACATTAAATATCAGGTTAGTGAAGCCACTCAAATCCTCATTCATCCACAACTGGCAATGCCGCGATCAACACTCGCCCACAACGCCGGAGGTAACCACCCTTGATAGTCTCCTATGCAGCCGTTTTTTGGGTCGTAACGCAGCGCTCCTGGGAAGGAGCATTGCCTGACGACCCAAAAAACGACTGCATAGGAAATTAAACCCTTGATGAATGGCTGAATTTCTGACGTTAGTAGTTGCGCCCGGCATTACGTTTATCCAACCCTTCTCTGTACCAAATATTAACCCATTGACTCCTAAACCGCCCTAGAACCGCCCTTGAAGGGCCATGGGGTTTTATGCTACAGAAAATGGGTCATGTTGGCCGTGTATGGTTCGAGTCGGACTTTCCCTTTATCCACGTGTTACGCCTCCAGCTCTGCTACCGCAGAATTCCGAAAGTAACGGCCCCTGTTACTTTTGAAATAGCCCAATTTACTTCTGATACAGTTGTCTGCTTAGGGACCTGGCCTTTGAGTAGAAGTGAGGCTGAAGTTGACCTTGTTTTATGCAAACCTTTCTACTTTTTATATATAAATCAAGTTGTCCTTATTCTCACTAGTTTGTATCAAAACAAAGTCAACTCTATTTAACCACACTTTCACTCAAAGGCTAGGGTACTAAGAACAGAACTGTGAAATGGTCTATTCTACGGTTTCCTTGAGAGAAGATAGGGCTAACTCATGGTACGCCGTTGCTCTTCAGTGCGCAGGCGTTCGGTGCCAACCAGGCAGCTCCAGTCTTGAACAACAAGTTGAAGTCGTCACATCAGTTGGCTTTGTGGATGTATCTGATAAACCAGTGGCACAGATCAAGCCGAGACCAACATTTGAAGCCAAAGCGTCGTCGGATTTCTTCTTCCCTTTTCTTTGACAAGGTAGCTGAATAGTACCCGAAGAGTTTGATTCATATTGAAGGTTACCCGGCCTGTGCACATCCGGATACGTCATTGTTGCTTCACGACATCCTTGCCAAATGCACTGGCTGCTTTAATTTTTGGAGACAGGATTCTGACCGAAATTGGCACAAGTACTTGTTTCCATGTAAGGGTTTCAAGACTGATAATAAGAATGCTTGGTAATTATTGACCTTTGCTGCCGTGGTCTCAAGAGTTGTCATCGATCACTGTTATCTTCAGTTAGCAAGTTACTGTTTCAGTGAATGAATTAACAACTAGGTCAGTGATCATGATTGCTATTTGCGAATTCCTGATTGGCTTTGCTTGCCGAGATCGTTAGGAGTCGTATAAACAAGATGTAAACCGATCCCTTTGTTTGCCACATTTAGAATAGATTGAATCTATCAGAGTCGGAAAAGTGTTGATAGACCAAAAAGTGTTGCCTGACATTGGAATGGACCTTATAGCTGACAGATATACATAAAATGGCCAAGGAGACTGGCAAAAACAAGGCAGAGATGAAAGCTTAAGGAATGACAAGCAGTTGTACTGATGAGCAGGGTTGTTTTGTCTCGTGATTTATAATAGTGTCGTAAAAGAAAGACAAGAGTTGCCTAACCCGGCACCATTTATTTAAATGACGGATAACTTTATCCAGTGTACAATTAGCCTGTGAACAGACTCCTTTTAAAGGGAGTTGAGCCCCCTGAAAGGTCCCTGTTCACAGGTTAGTGTACAATTGGATACAGTTTATACTCCAAAGATGATCTCGATGATGTTATCCACTCTTTGAACAGATGGTCCTTTATGTAGAGTAGTTGTAGTATAAACAATGCGACTTGTTTCTCAATGAACGTTATTTAATAAGATATTGTATAAATGTTTCGTTTAAAGAAAAATGTTTATACGTTGTTGATATACATGTAATAAAAGTTTACAAAGAAAAGCCGATAAAAATGCAAAAGGTTCTTTTGTGTATTGGTGATGATGCCTTCTCGTCTAGAGGTTCTGGAAAAAAAGAACAAAGGACAACGAATGTAACTCATCTCTACTTTTCAATGAATGCAAAAATTCTCTAACGAAACCAGGATAATTATTTGATGCTCAGATGGATCTCTACATTTTTTCTACTTGCCCAACAAATACTGAATGACATAAAATTTACTTTGATTTCTATTCGTGTTTTAGTGCCACAAGTGCTTAGAATTTTGAAGCTCTTGAAATAATGAACAAGATGTCTCGCGTTACAAGAAATGCAAAACACTTTATTTGAGGCATCTTTACTGAACTGATGGTAAAAACACTAGTTGCCACTGTCTTGAGTTTCCTGGCATTCATTTGAAAGTAATATACCAATTTGGCAACAACTAGAAGGGGTTGAAAGAGGAATCTGGCGAGAACTTACTTTGGGAACTTTGGTTATTCATTTTCTTCAGGGGTAAACTTGAGAATCAGAGTGTCCTGCCCCTTATCTGCTGATTTCTTTTGAAGTGGATTGTATCGTTCTGTTTTGAAGTCACTCCTGTGTTTTCTCAGCTGAGAAATGAAAAACAAAAAGGATAATTCATTAATGAATATTAAATTGCTGGCAAAATACCAGTAGTGGAAAACATCTTGCCCGTTTCGGATATGAAAGAAAAATATAGATTACTTCATGGGCAGTGCGGGCGTACGGTATTTACGCACGAGTTGGTTCGTATCAGAAATTGAAAGAGCGAGGCTTTGCAAGCGGGTGAGATTTCTGATACAAACCAACGAGTGCGTAAATGCCGTACAAAGCACTGCCCATGCTGTTATTTGTTTATTTTATACATACTGAGATTTGTGATTGGACGAAACGCTTTTTTCACGTGTGAGAAAGTCGTTTCACCATTCTGATTGGCTGCGAACCCCGAACGGGGTTTTCACACGCCAAATTTCAATAGAAAATCTCAATAGGTATTATTGGGTCTTACCAATAGGTCTTACCTGTGCGTCCTGGTCCAAAGACGAACCTTCCAATGTCGCTTTCAATTGGTCCTTTTCCGTTACCGAGATCTTAACAATCTGCTGCATTTTTTCCTCGAGATCTAGCCTGCGTCTGACCTCTTCCTCAAGGGAGATTCTTAAGTCCCTGACTTTCTCGCTGAGCCTGCTTCGCTCTTCAGTGAAAGATTCCAAAGTGATCGTCGCCTTGCGTTCCCTTTCGTTCAGCTCCTGTTCTAGTTTTTCTTTCGCGTTTTCCAGCAAAAACACTTTGGTGACTAGGTTGTTCCCTTCCCGCTGGTGCCGTTTCAAATCTTTGGCCGCAACCTCAAATTCGTTGCGCATCTCCAAAAGATTTCTTTCAGCCTCGGACCTTTCTTTGCTCAACTCTCTCTGCAAGTCATCGGTCATCTTCTGAAGACATGAAATTTTGGTTTCATGTATGACTCGTTTCTCCTCCAGACCTGCGAGGGCGTCTTGGCGTTCCTCTAGTTTTCGATGCATTGTCTTTATTTTTTCCTCTGATTTTTCAAGGGAAACTTCAAGTCCTGCTTTACAACGCTGAAGTTCCGTACATAATGTACTTTCCTCCGCTAACTGCTTATGCAACCAGATATTCTCCTCTTTGAAGAGCTTTTTTTCTTTCTCGAAATTTTCTTGAAGTCGCTGACATTTTCTCTTCCATCCTTCCATCGCCCGCTTTGTTTCAGCCTTCTCTGTAATTGGCAATAAACAGTCCACACCAAATCGCTCTTTAAACAATTCTATCTCTTCGTGAAGTTGAGTATTTTCACTCATCAAGACTTCCTCCATCTCCTTGTACCGTTCCAGTGCTTCCTCTTTGCCTTTAACTGTTATCTTTAGCTCGGCATAACGTTCATACAATCTCTCAACCCCCTCGTTCGCTTTAATCTTGTCTTTGATAGACGACTCTCTCAAGACGTTTTGCCTTTCCTGAGCAAGTTTCAGTTGGCTATTCAGGTAGGTGATCCTCTCCTCTGCTCTTTGAAGCTCTTCATGCACACCAGCGTCCACTAAATTTCTTAGATATTCGTTATCTTGCCGAATGATACCAAGCTCTTCTATTTGTTCGGCTGTCCGTTGTTTCAGACGATTGATCTCTTCGGAATTGGAATTTTCAATTTCTTGTAGGATTTCTTTCAATATACACCGAACTTCATCTTTTCCCATCTGAGGCAAGATCAGATCGGTGTTAAGGTTCGAGATCAACAGGGGCGGTTCTGACTGTATTAAACACTTTTCCTTTGATTCAAGGACATTCTGAAACGAAATCCTCAATTGCCCTGCTTCTTCTAGGGCCGCTTCTTTGAGGGTTACTTCATTTTCCAGCTTTTCCTTAAGTAAAAGTACTTGTTTCTGCAATTCGGTATTATCCTTCTCGTATTGTTCCGAGAACAATTCGAATTTTTTCATCTGTTTGTCGTTTGCCTTCGACACCTCCAACAGGCTGTGAATGTCTTTGTTTATGAGGCCTTGAGCCCGTTTTGTCCTTCCATAAATGCCCTCCAAGACGTTCTTTATCTCCAATGTTTCGCGAACGTTTCTGTAAGCCTCTTCGCGGAAGTTGTCATTTAAATTTTCATAATTCTGAAGTTGTGCTTTTGTCCTCTGCAGCTCATCAGACAGTGATTCAACTTCTTGCTCAAGTCCCTCTTTATCACGTTGAACAGTCATCAAAATATTTCGCAATCGCTGCTCGCGCTCCACAATTTTTATTTTTTGAAGCTTTTCTTTACTGGGGCCTTTGTCGATAATTCGAGGAGAAGTTTGCATATCTGTTGACATTTGTATGGATTCATCCATTTTCTCTGTTCTTGGTGAAGTGACCGATGAGGAACTTAAACGTCTACTGATAGCTTTAAGGGAAAGCCTTCGTTTTCCTAATCCTTTGACCTTCCCAGCAGCATCGTCGCTTATGCCCGCCTCTTGTATGCCCGGCAGTATAGATGAAGTGGATTGTTCGTCAAAGCCTTCGTTGTATTTGTATTCCGGTTGGTCGGGCTCCATTTTGTCGTTTGATTTTAGTAGCAAATCATCGAGTTCCTTGTTTTGAAGCTTTTCTTTACTGGGGCCTTTGTTGATAATTCGAGGAGACGTTTGCATATCTGTTGACATTTGTATGGCTTCATCCTTTTTCTCTGTTCTTGGTGAAGTGACCGATGAGGAACTTAAACGTCTACTGATAGCTTTAAGGGAAAGCCTTCGTTTCCCTAATCCTTTGACCTTCCCAGTAGCATCGTCGCTTATGCCCGCCTCTTGTATGCCCGGCAGTATAGATGAAGTGGATTGTTCGTCAAAGCCTTCGTGGTATTTGTATTCCGGTTGGTCGGGCTCCGTTTTGTCGTTTGATTTTAGTAGCAAAACATCGAGTTCCTTTTTAGCCTTCAACTCTTCCAGTAGGTCGTCCTTCATTGCTTGTAGCAACATTTTAAGCTTAAGGTTAGTCTTCCGCAATGTATTTGAAGCCATTTTACATTCGTTTACTTCTTTCTTGAGTCCTTTATTCTCTTCGCAAAGTGCATCTATCCTCTCTGCGTAATCTTGTAAATCATGAACACTTTTTTCCATTGCAGAATGAATAATGGGCTTAAGTTCTTGCAGGTTTTCTACTAATGATATGTGATGTTTATCTTGTTCAGCTGGTGGCTGATCCTCCCTTTCTTCAGGAGCATTTTCCTTCTTAGCTTTTAGTTCGAAAAGCTCTGCTAATGCTTGCTGCAATGACGACTGCAAGTACTTTTCTGTTTCTCTGGCATTTTTAAGATTCTTCTTGTCCACTTGTCGCTCGTGTTCTTTTGTTTGAATTTCCATTTCCAAGCATTTTACCTTCTCATACAACGCCGCACTGGTTGTTTCTTGTGACAACGCTTCATGTTTTTTAATTTGCACTTCGTCATAAAGCTCCCTTGCGGCCAAACACAGCTTCTCTTCCCTCTTCTTTGCCTGCTCCAATGAATCTTGCAGGGATTTTTCTTTTTCTGCCGCAGCATTCATTCCTATTTCTGAGGTCTCCAAAGCTTCTTTAAGAATATCACAGTATTCCTGTAGGTCATTTTTATCATTATTTACCCTTTCTAGTGCTTCTTGCAAGTCTCGAATTTCATCTCCTAATACCAATTCTACTTTTTCGTACTTCTTTTTGTAAGTTTCAAGGTCGCGTTCTTTGCTTCGCAGAAGTTTCTCTAACATCTCGTCCGGGCATTTAGCGCCAGTCTCAGGATCAAAATTCCCGACTCTTTGATGCTCCTCTTTTTTCTCCATCTCTTGAAGTTGTTCTTTCAGTATTTCTATTTCTACTTCCTTGTCTTCGATAGTTTTGTTCGTTGACAGCCGCAATTCTTCAAATCTTGCACTTTTTATTTCAAGCTCCTTTGAAATCTCTCTTCCTTCTTCTCTGACTTTTGCCACAAGCCCTTTCAGGTCGCTTATCTTCTTTTCATGTGAAGTGTTAAATCGCTTCAGCTCTTGATTTTCTTGTAAAGTAGCCTTATTCCTGGAGAGAATGCTTTCAATCTTTTGAAGGGCTCTTTCCGTTTCCTCGACACTCCAAGTTCTTTGGATATCCTCATCCTTTTCTTCGTAGAGAGAAACGCCAACCCAAATCCGTTGAATCCTACCTTCAGTTAAGCAAAGAGCTTCTTGAACTTCTTGTAAATGTTTCATGTGACGATCATTCTGTTCTTCCAAATCTACTACCTTTGATTTTTCACTACAGTGAACCTGGTAAATATCCCTTAAAAGAACTTTGGGCTCCTTCGATATGAACCTTTCCTTATCATACGCTTTAGAGTCGAAATCAGTAATTTTCTGCCAAAGATCCTCGATGCTTGATATTAAGTTTTTCATCTCGTTTCGTAGATCTTGGTTCTGCTCTCTCAAATTAATAGCCTTGACTTCTTCAAAAAGATCGTCCTGTGCGCATTCCCCAGTATCGTTATATTGTTCAGAACTACTTGAATCCGAACTTGTTTCTTCTGTACTTGTTCTAGATGACAGATCAACAGCTCTCAGTTTCCGTTTGTTTTGGACTGACATCACATCAACGATTTGACCCATTAATCCAACGGTCATCTTCTTAAGAGAGTCATTGGTATTCTCGAGGTCTGGTAATTTACGGTCGAGCTTTTCGGTTTCTCCTTTCACCATTGACAGTTGTTGTTCCAGTTGAAACACTTGTTCTTGTAACACTTCGTTCTGGTTTTTCAAGGACTGAATCTGAATTTCAAGCTCGTCTGAATGCGCCGACTCCTGCCTCAAGCTGTCAAGCAAACGTTTCTCGCACTCTAAGGAAGACTCTCGATGGTTGTGGAGCTCTGCTTCTTTAGCCCATAGTTTTTGGAGGGCGTTTTGAACGTTTGATTCTAGCTCTCCTTTCTCTGCCGTGATTTCTTGCACTTCTTTTACCTTCTCCTCTATCATCCTTTGTAATCTGATGATGTTATAATGGTATGCCTTCATCCTGGCCTCCAGATTCATATCAAGTACGCGTTCTGTATGGTTGTGCGTTTCTCTGGTTTCTTCGTTGAGAGATTTCTGTAATGGAGAATTGCACGTTTAATTAATTGAATATGCCCCATGATAATTATTTTCAATCTAATATTAGCTTTCGCCCACGCCATGAAAGTTATTTGCATCCCCGCTCCGATGTCCGCACGGTCTCTATTCCACAGAGATCAGATATCATATGTATATCATATAGCTCTCATTATTGCTGGAGGTATTTTGCTTGTACAGCGAAGGGAAATCGCGTGTTATGTGAGAGACTGTGAAAATCACTAAACCCGGCAACTCTAAAATGACATGACCTCATTCAAACTGACCAATCAGGTGTTTGGCCTTAAAATAACCACGCTACCCCATGCAGTATGACGCCAAACTTATACTAGATTAAAAATACTTTTCATTGGAAGAGGCCCATGTATGGGAGATCTGTTCTTTTGGATTATTTTCTATAGATTTTAATCACTGTGCAATTTTACATATAATAATATACATGAAAAAATTACTCAATTCTGATTGGCTAAGAGCAGTGCAGTTTAAGTGTAACATCAGTGCAAAAAGTGGAACACCAGTGCAAATTACAAATAAAACAAAAATATTCATGCAAAAATGTTTTGCAAAAAAAAATTTTGGAAAAAAAAATTTGCAAAATAAAAATGGATGCAATATTTTTCATGTATAATTATTAATAAGTAATCATACGGTGTTCTCGTTCAATTTGGGATCAATTTGCACTTGTGAGTTTTTCAAAAAGCTGAGCTTTTTGAAAAACTCACTCGTGCAAATTAATCCCAAATTGAACTCGAAACCGTATGATTACATATACTAATTGCATGATAACGCTTTGAGAATGCATTTGAAATACTTTTTAGTTTATAAGAAATTTTTCCGATGTGTTTGCATTTATTCTCTTTTACACACTTAACACAATTATCATTACAATCGTCTTTTCTAAAAAAACCATCACCATAATGTGGGATAACTAGAAAGAGTAACCTGCACTTTGCAGTTTTCAGCAGCGGTTCTGGACTCCATCGTAAGGAGGGGAGTTAAAAGTTAAAAGACTGAAAGATAAAAGGGGGACCGCACCTCCTAGATCTGCACAGGTTTTAATGCTCTATCAATTGAATTATGTCAGCAACATGCACGTTATTGAGCAAATTTAGCAATTTCATATAAACTCGACTAAAAGGTTTGTTTAATTCGCATGTCAGTTTTCATTTGAAATTCTGTTTCTGCTTAACAAAGTACTCTGAATTAAAGATAATGGATTTAGCAAATCTTACCTGAAGATGAGAGTCATTTTCATCTTGTTCCATTGATCGAGTCTGGTGCTGCCCAGTTTGATCACAACACGTATTTTTCATTTCTGTGCCAGGAGAGTGATAAGGCTGCATGAAGCAATCGTAAATGCAAAGATCATCTGCGATGGCCTTCTCCAGTCTCAAGTCCTTCCCTTGTTCCTCATTCTGTTCACCAGGTTCGCCCATTCTCAAATTTTAACTAGAAAAAATAATTTATGCGAATCAGAATGATACCTGATCACAGTGCCCTTATTGCTGTTGCATAAAAAAAATATTTGTCTTCATAGTTAAATTTTTAGACTCTCGTTCAGCTTGTATTACTTGATTGTATTAGAAAACAAATCATTCTTGTATTACACAAGTACGGAAAATTTAAACTGTTTAGTATCAGACTCATGTTGCTACCTTCTCTAACAGGAGCGTGTTCGAGATATCAGAAGTTGTTTGTATATCGATATGGTTTGCACGACGACAAGTTTTTCATTCAGTCATAGCTGAGAAAGTTCACATATAATCGCATTTAAACTTGTTGTGTCCACATCTTCATCGTCTTTTAGCTGTTTAGGTTTTTGGTTTAACTTGAGATGTAGAAGAGGAAACCTTAAAAACTCTTACCTGAACTTACATGCACGTGCAGTTGCAGTTCGATCGTTTATAATTTTTCTCGTCTTTCGCTTGTGACGTAATTTTCCCGCCCTTCTTCAATATTCTCTCCCAGTCTTCCATCACGAGCTCGGCGCAAAATTCAAAATGGCGACGACAAGTAAACATTTCTTTCCGTGAATACTATTTGCATAAATGACTTGTAAGTCTTATATATTTTCGAAAGTGAAAGTCTGCAACAGAAGAAAGAATATTATTAATACGCAGAGCTGAAATGCAGCTGAAGCAAGTCAGAGGATATGGGAAAAGGCTTATTTTGCAAAAGAACAGTTTTTAAGAAGAAGTGGCGCGTGCACGTGAACCGAAATGCTAATTACATGCACACGTTCTTATGTTCACTCAACTATAGCTAAGTAACAGTTCCAGGAATTAGAAAATTTATATTGCGGGGAGCGATTGTTCATGTTATTCCCTGCGAAGATGGAATATGGCGTCTAAACAGGCGACCGTCTGGCTTGTCCTAAGTTTGCTTTGCACTTTACACTTCCATATCAACATTTGTGTGAGCCGAACTGTTCCAAGCACGGAAGATTCGAGAATTGGACATCAAAACAACGCTTCTGCAGGTATGTCATGGCAAATATACGGGTTTACAAATTCATAGAAAGCTCTTTTTCTTCGCGGAATATAGATTAAAGTACTACATACATGTAGCTTGCTTCTCGGTAAAAAACGGGTTATAAGCTCATTGATATATTATAAGCTAATTATTAAAAAAAAGCCGATTGTAAAACATCATAACTTAAGTCTATAATTTTATGTACTCCTTTCGTCAAAAGATCAGTCACGCGGATACAATTTCGATGGGATAATTATATTATTATTCCATTCCGCGTTGCTTGGTTTGCTTTGTCTGTTTTTCTTGCGTGCGATTTTAAAGTTTTGTTTCAGCTCCTGAATAGTAATCTCTATTAAAAACTACAAAGTGTCTGCAGTTAGTGAAGCAAGATGATGTGAAATTAGCAAGACAATGATTGCTTTAATAATGACATTGTTCATTTCATTTTAATAGAAGAGCATGACAAAGTGTGAATACATTTTTGTTTATTCAGAAACATGCTGATCACCCCGTCAGTGAATTACCTTTTCATTAAACATTTCTGGCATAAAGTGTAAAATGACTATTTATTAATACTTGGTTTGCAGTGTTCAGTGGCATTTTCCATTTCACATGCAATATTATCTACATATGATTATGAATGATGAGTGTGGAGAGAAAAGAACTCAGAAAAAAATCCTGAGTTCCAGATGGGATTTGTACCCACGACCTTCCGCATTCTAGTGGGATGCTCTAACTACAGAGCTACTGAAAACTCTAGTGATGAGCAACAGTCATCACTATTTTTTTTTCTGAGTTCCTTTGATTCTCTCCACACTCATCATTCATAAATTCATATCTATTAATAATTTCATTGTTTATGTTACTGTGGGATGCAAACTTATTCAAATATTATCTACATATGTATAATATAGGATGGGGTATTCAATTTTTGTGTTGTTCCAGAAAATATCCATACCCCTCCCATGGAAGGTTTTTTTGGATTTGGACCCCCCTCCCCCCCACCCCTCTGGAAATTCCAATTTAGCTCCATACTTTTCATTAGAAGCTTTGGTTTCTGAGACCCACCCCCCTCAGAATTTCCAATAACTTTATTGGAAGGCTTACCACACAATGCAATTCAACATCCCTGGCCTTACATTAATTTTTCGTTACATTAAAATGAGCAAATAATATTTCATAAACAATCATGAGTAATTTACCATACTGCACATCAAATGTCCATATTTACATGTATTTTGTACTATTTATTAGATAACAGTATTTTCCAGGGTGATCTACACCTCTAATACAGTAGCTCTGCAGCCCAAGGCTGTGAAAACCAAACTGGGCTTCTACATGAAAATATGGCATACAATTTATGTATAAGAAATGTACAAGAGATGTGTTTGCATCATTGAAACTGCCTTAAAAATCTGGTTTAAACATCAAATCAAAATAATATTAACGTGAAAATACACTATACACAATTTTTTAGGACGGTGTACTTGCAACAAACCCTTCTTATCAATGTAAGAGACACCCTACAGCAAAGTGGACAGAGCTTAGGCTACTGACATGTGCAGTTGGCTTAGTAGATCTTTAAAGGTCACTGATAGCCCTTTTCGCAGTTAGCCTTTCTCATTTGCATTACACTAAAAATCAATGTGGTTGCGAGGCAATTTTGGGCAATTTTGTAGTTTCTGCCCGAAATTGCCTCGCAATCATGTTGAATTTTATTGTAATGCAAATGAGAAAGGTTAACTGCGAAAAGGGCTATTCAACAGCTGCTAATTCAGTTCAACAGGCCCCGGTTGTTCAAAAGGTGGATAGCGCTATCCACCGGATAAATCACTGTCCTGTGGATAAGCATTAACAAAATCCTTTGTGTTATCGCCTGGATAGTGATTTATCCAGTGGATAGTGCTATCCACCTTTTGAACAATTGGGTCCAGATGTCTAAGCCTGATTTAGTCTGGATTCATCATTTTTCTATTTTTGATACTACAGTGAAACCTGTATTAAGGGGATACCCTCTGGACCCTCACTAGTGTCCGCTTAATAGAGGGGTCTGCTCATTACAGGTTCATTTTACAGTAAATATGGGAAGAACAGTTAGGGACCCAAGCAGCTGGTGTCCACTTAAAAGAGGGTGTCTGCTTAATATGGGGTCCATTTAATACAGGTTTCACTGTTTATTTGTTCTTGAACTTCTTTCAGGAGTGTTCTTGAACACATCTAATGATGTAATAATCAGAGTGGGCAAGCGACTCCAGCTAAACTGCACGATCAGTGGAGCAGAGAATTCATCTAAATATCATTTATCCTGGTATCTTGGTGCACAGAGATTAGCAGACAATGTTACAAAGAAGCTGAACAGCAAAACACTTCAACTTAATGTTGATCATGTGGACTGGAACAATAATGGAACTTACTTTTGTAAAGAAACTGGCAAAAATGATGTTCAGCCCAGGCATGTAACAGTGCGAGTTGGTGGTAAGCTTTCTTCAGGTTGTTCAACTTAACTAAAGGATGTGTAGAAGCTGCATGTATCTGTTGTGTTTTAAAATAATTTTCAATTGGTTAAGGTGGCTCCATATAGTTATTGGCCAGTCTTCCAAATAAAATATACACGATCTTATTGCTGTCTTTCGTGAGTTTTATTTGGCGATACTGGGCATATGCATAATATACACATACACGTAGCTTAGGCTTTCTCGTTTACATAGAAGTCTAATTTGGCAGTCTTGTCTCATTACCATGGCAGCCAATGATTGGGTTGTTGGGCTTGTTGTTCAAGGCTAGCAAACCTCTGAACAGATTTTCTCGGTTTTTACATGGTAAATATTCACGCTTTTTGGTGAAACAAGAAAAATTCATTAAGTCTAATCTAACAAAGCCTTAAAAAAATTGGTACATAATTTTAGGCAATTTACTCACTTTTCATTTTTTATGTTTATTGGGTTTGTGTATGTACAAAAATTGTTGTCTTTTTTTTGTAATTGAGAACAAAGAAAATCCCACCAGTTTGTCAATTTTTATAAAAATTCAATGGTGGAATGCGCACAATAAACGTTTTAGTTACCATAAAAACCGCTTTATTTTCGTGACGTCATCAAAATAAACAAATGCGCGCTCGCGCCATTTTCGTGCCCGTGCCTTGCGCGCCAAAAAACTATATGGAACCACCTTAAATTGAAATTTTACAAACCAGTTTAATTTTTCAATTTGGGTTTATCAACTGAGTTGATAACTATAAGGTAAATTGGCCAGATCACCTTAAAGCTGATGTTTCACACTAGCTAGCCCTTCATCAGCTTTTGAATCTCTAAATTACGCCCGTGGCCTTTTAGATATCAACTCAGTTGGTACAACTAAATTTAAATGTTTCACTCCCCCACCAACCCAACACCACAGTTTCTTTAGAAACTAAGTGCCTTTATTCATTTTTAGCTTCCTTTGTTTATGATTATGGTAATGAATCAGTGAAAAAGGAAAATAAAAATCAATAAATGAAACTGGTTTAAAAAAATTCATATCATTACCAAATAATTTAAACTGCATTATTCCTCCCCCACCCCCCCCCCCCCCCCCCCCCCCCCCCCCCCACCCCTAAAGTAGCCCTGTCAGCATGTTTTGTAGTGGTAGGCAGGGAAACAGGATTAGTAGGCAGTGAGGGCTATAGAGATGTATTTTGTTATTAGTCATGATTTGTGAATTCCAGTGCGAAGTAGACAGCAAAATTAATAATAGACTGTAGGCGGCAAAATTGCCGGCTGCCGGTACATTTTTACAGGGCTGCTAAAGGCACTACACATAAGGGCCTTAGGGGTAATGCCATGGAAGAATTGCCACACCCCCCAACAACAACATGGGGCTTATTAATAATTATTATCTATAATATTAGTAAAGAAATAGCCTCCTCGACAATCAAAACAGTTTTATTGACAACGATGAAGGAATCATTCTAAAATGAAATGAAACAACGAAATTACAATACATTCGAACAAAACTAAACATGACTGATAAAGAATAGACACTACCTCCTTCAAGAACTCCTTGGATGAGTAACTACAGAAAACAAAACGCAAGTTGTCCTGCTTGCTACAGTGTTCAGAAAACCGACATGGCGACTTCAAAGAGAGGAGTCCTCGAACCGAAGGTGGTCAGCAGTAAACTCTGCAATTAGCACTTGAGCTCTACATTTATAATCATGGCACATATTTGAAGAGTGCTTCTTATGTCAAAGTGGTTTACACTGTATGATCTGGATAGAGACAGATAGAGAGTTTTTGTTTTGCCCTTTTATCATTTTTGTACTGAAAGTGTAATGTTAATTGTGTTGCAGCCAATCAGAGAAGAGTTTAAGTTGTTCTGAGACTCTAAAGCTTTTTTATAGTAAGATTCAGTTCCTTACATTTAAAAGGTCTTGCAGTAACAACAAAACAACAAAACAACAACAAAAATCTTTATTAGTTAGTTTTTATACAATTTATAATACTGACCTGCAGGTAGCAAAAGCTAATCTTGGCAGGCCAGTGAAATTAATTACATGATTAGGAATCGCTACACACACTAATTTGTTAAAATAAAAAGAAAGGATCGAACAATAGAAAAAGAAGAAACAAAAAGGAAAAAAAACAAGTGATCGAAATAAAAGAAAGAGAATTGTGAAAATATTAATTAATTACTTTTTGATTTAACTTTAGAGATAATCTCGTCAATATTAATATAGGAATCTGATTCTTTAAGTATAGTCAAAAGTATATTCTTAATTTTGTTTTTGAATGAACTCTTTGGTAGTTCTCTCAGAAAGCATGGTATCTCATTCCATAATTTTGCTCCAATTCTAGAAAAGGCTTTTCTTTGTATTTCAAGTCTCGAGTTTTTTATACAGAAGTTATTAGAAGTGGAGGATCGTGTATTATAAGAGTGGACAGTGGAAGTATTTGTAAATAAATTTAAGATGTTTATTGGGGCTGAACCATTTCTAACGTCATGCATTAAGCTAGATAATGATTCATAATATAAAAAGTTCAAAGGCATTATATTAGCATTCATAAATAACGGAACGGTATGCTCGCTACATTTAGCGACATGTTAATGTCATGTTAATGTTAGACATGTTAATACTGTCTGTTAAAATAATTTTATTGAGTCTGAGTCAGGCATGGAACAAGAGTACATCTATTTTTCTTGCTCCATCATATTTCTTGTGCAAGGAGGTGCTATGGGCGATACAAACAAAGGAAAAACTTGGAAAGGCCATCTAACATTTTATGAAGAAAAATCAAAATTTTATTCTGTTCAGGGATGTCACTAATTTTTAAAGTAACCAGAGAAATGAAAAAGTAGCCAGGAAAAAAAAAACAGTCAAATGTAGGCGGGGCTCAGAAGTGTAGTTGCCAGGGGTAATTCCCAGACTCCAGGCCTTAATAACAGCTCTGTTCATTGGTTAGAGTCACATTGTTGCAAATGGATTGAGAGTTACATGTGTAGAGTGAAACCAACAAGATGGCCACAGTATTTGAAATGGCTGCTATAACCTGGATAAGTGAATAATAAAAAGCAGTAAATTGAAATGTTATTATAGTTAGTGTCTACATCTAAGGCTGTGTGTTTTGGGGAGAATCCAAAATCAGATTTGTGATCTCAGCTCATGGATTTTACATGACCAAAAAAATGAAAAATCCTAAAGCGGATCATTTACATGAAAAACTGTTTGTATGCAAATTTACCTATTTTGACTCGCTCATGTTTTTCTTTCTGCTCAAAACATAAGCAATGAAATCTTACCTGACTTGACAATGATATGAAATCATGATAGAAACAAAACAGAGGACGGAACGAGTTAAGTTACACGAAAAATTGGACAGCTTGCCAAATGTATTTTTTCAAATCCATTGCCAAAAAACGCTCAGATCATGAATCTCGAAAATCTGGATTTAGATTTGATCCAATGAATCTCACCGGGTATGGATTCAATGATTCATTTTTGGATTTCAGTAAAAAAAAATGCAAAATCCTTGTTTGGATTCAAGAATACACATTCGGATTTTCCCAAAAGAACGCAGCCTAAGTGTAGAAAATTACTTTTTAATGAAATGCATGCAGTTTAATAGTTCTCATAAAATATCGTTATCTTTTAGATATTCCTAGTTCTCCTCGAGCTGTGTGGATAAACAATGTTGACCTCAAGCCAAGAATACATTGGACAGCACCATCACACTTGGGAGGATTGCCACTCAGTTATGTCGTCAAAGGACAATGTAAAAATACAACCAGACCAGATGTCCCTAATTGTGGAAAGACATTCAGTCTTTGTGAAAGTTTTGGTGTTCTCTCTGGTCCAGAGTTAAATACATTCATGTGTACGTCTTCTCAGAACCTTCTCCAAGATGTTGCCACATACAATGCCATTGTTGAAGTTAGCAATGCTCTGGGTTCAAACAGAAGCAATCCTGTTGAATTCAAAGCCAACCAGTTTGAAATACTTTCAAGTAAGTACATTCTAGTGTTATCTGACTTCAGCAACAGACCATTTTACAGTTGTGCGCATAGTACCCTGGCCTTTGAGTGAAAGTGAGGCTGGAGTTTAAGACTTTGTTTTGATACAAACCTTCCTGTTTTTCATGTGTAAATCATGTTGAACAAAAACTAGTTAGCATAAGAACAACATGACTTACATATGAAAAGCAGGAAGGTTGTATCAAAACATGGTCAACTTCAGTCTCACTCTCGCTCAAAGAACAGGTCTTAGTTTCATCATTAACCATAGTCTTTCATATAATTATTTAATCCATGACATATTGGTTCATCCTGTAAACAAACAGGTAATGCATGTGATGACAATATTGAGTGAACCTACTGTACACTCTGTGGAGGGGTGGTGCTGTTAGTAGTGGTTAGCACGTTGGAGTACAGATCCGAAGGTCGGTGGCTTTAGACCTGGTCTCAGCTATTATGTTGAGTCCTTAAACAAGAAACTTTACTCCACATTAATTGTCACTTTCCACCCAGGTGTACACACGGCTTAACTGGCAACAAAATGCTGGAGGGGGGGGGGGGTAACCCTGCAGCAGGCAAGCATTCCATCCAAGGAGGTTAACCCTGCAGCGGACTGGCATCCCATCCGGGGGGGGGTAACCCTGCAGCGGACTGGCATCCCATCCAGGGGGGTAACCCTGCAGTGGACTAGCATTCCATCCAGTAGTATAGGGCGTTGGGGGTTCGGGACCACCCCCAAAGACCCCTATGGAGCCTTAATTTAATGATTGACACCACCACCCACAGGTCCTCCTGCCAGTCGGCCCAGTGGGTGGCGGTGTCAATCATTAAATTAAGGCTCCACAGGGGTCTTTGGGGGTGGTCCCGAACGCCCCAAGGCCCTATACTACACACTGTGAATGCTGGTCCGGTATGAGACCACCGCCAAACCCCAACCGATCCGTGAGTGGGGGCAGAAGTGCGCGCCCCTTAGTTATTTTTGCGATCCTGTCGTTCTTTTTCCTCTCTTAGCTCTTTGTTGCGCATTGCGATGATAATGTTCGCGATTGCGTCGCAATGTGCTTGGTGCGGTTTCCCTTCCTCGTCCGTCAAATAGTCGCGAAACCCGTCAGCAATCTGTTTGAAAGTGTCCTCGGGTTTCATGGCGGAGGCAAACATTTCGAAAAGGCTTTCAGGCTTCATAGCGGTGGCAAGAAGTTTGAAAGTGTCCTCTGGCTTCATGGCGTCAGGAAGCGAACAGAAAGTTACCTCAGAATTCATGGTGGTATATAAGGGGTGTTTTTTTTATTTTTTAATTAATTAAATGATTGAGGGCCTATACTACACACTGTGAATGCTGGTCCGGTACGAGACCACCGCCAAACCCCAACCCACATGGCACAGAGGTCCGGTACGAGACCAAGCTGTGAATGCTGGTCCGGTACGAGACCACCACCCCAGGGAGGTATGGCCAATTGAAGAAACCCCACCCCTGTGCATACCAACCCACATGGCAATGGAGTACCATATCACAAGGATAATGAAATCGGTGTTCTACAACTGCATCTCAAGGGGAAACGTTTCCTGGATCTACAAGGAAAAACTACCACCCGATTTTCCCTTGGTGCGCCCTCCGTTTGTGTTAAAGCCCCGCATACGCTACCAACACTTTCAATCTTGCACTAGAAAGATTACTAATTGCCTGGCGCCGATGCAAGTTGTGTGGTATCGCTTATACACAGCCGAAACCCTACCTCTTAAGAAGATGAAGAAGATGGCACGCCGGTGGTGGCGACGGGATAATACTGCACGACATACTGCAGTAGATACTATTTAGCAAAATAGTTATCCACAGGCTAACACAACCCACACCAGCCTGGTTTAGCCAATTGAAGAAACGTAAACCCCTGTATATACCCACCCACATGGCAATGGCAAACGTGAAAGCTTTCAAGAGATTCTTGAAATCGCGTGAAACAGGTCTGACCCAAAAGAGCGAAGAATGGGTCAAAGCCAGACAAAACACACTCGGTGCATCGGAGATCTCTGCCTTGACAGGATCTTCGCCATTTGAGAACCAGTCAAGCCTAATTCACAAAAAAGTAAAGCCTATCGATATGAGCAATAATGTGGCCTGCGTTTGGGGCACATTATTTGAACCTCTAGTCCGTGAATACTTTGAGAAGAAACATTCTGTCAAAGTTTTCGGATATAAGGGCTCTCTAAATCTTGCAAAGGATCACCCTCTCTTTGGGAAGGTCACTTGCAGTCCAGACGGATACTTCTCACACAAAGACAAGACGATTGTCTTGTTAGAGTTCAAGTGTCCTTACACCAGAAAGATCACAGTCAATAAAATTCCTAAACAATACCGTGATCAAATACAAACCGGTCTTGCTCTCAGCGGTGAGAGAGTTAACAAAGGCTTGTTTGTCGATGCCTATTTCAGAATGTGTTCTTTGAAGCAGCTTAGTCTTAGCCTTGAACACAATTCTTTGCCAAACAAAGGGGTTGTACACAAAACAAAAAACCCATCAGCACTCGCCTGTGGTATTTACATTCTATCTTGTTCGAAAAAATTATGAGAGGAATTTCATCGGGAGATATCTTGTGTAGCGGAAATTGGTTTTATATGACATATGTTGAGGATCAGAAACTAGACGATATAGATTTTTTGAAGGACATAGGCAGAAGGACATTCAGAGAAGACTGGCCCCCAAACTATTTTAAGGCAGTAGCCTTCTTCGCATGGAAGCTGCTGGACATAACAGAAATTTGGGAAACAAAACAACCAAATTTCTTGGATGGCATTCAGGAATCAGTCAACAGCTTCCATGAAAATTTGTCAAAACAAAAACAAACCACCCCTGTCAAAACCTATCCAAACAATTTGGCTGATGACAGTGCAGTTATGGAAGCCTTCTTGCTTTCAAAAATGAAGACAATTGGACAAATTTCATCCCCTGTTTATACCAAACCAACATGGCAATGACAGCTCAAGGACTTGACTTCAATCCAAAGAATCAAGACTACTTCGGCGAATGGTTGCTGTCTTTTGGTGAATCCCATTGGGACTATTTACCAGACATGATCCAGGATTACATCCTTGAACTGGTCGAAAGGAGTATCCAGCGTGACCTGGCTACCAGGGCCCTTCATCAATGCAGGATGAAATCTGTATGCTGTTCAATAAAAAATCATTATCACTGGCAACACGATTGCTATTTCCCTATATTTACTTCACAAACATGTGATAAATGTCAAGGACACTTCTCGCCAGAAGTGGTCCTGGGCATGCACAGAGCCATTTGTACTGGCAGTGCTCACTCAACGTGACCAATCTTTTCAAGCATGATCTTCCAGCTTTGTTCGTGCTTCCACATTGATTTTTCTGGGACTTGCAGCCAGAAGTAATTGACAAGCCGTTGTGGTCCTTTTATTGCATCCAAGATTTTGTGGGCCACAAAGGGCATGGAGATTCTTTTCGGCAGATATTCTTCGATGAATTTGAAAGAATCATTTGCATGTTGTATTTCATCATTGGACAAGCAGACGTGGTGTTCACAAATTTTCAGATGTTTGTTGAGATAGCTTTTGAAGTTGTAATGTTTGGTGGTCATTCTTTTTTTGGTAATTGTGTAATCACCACCATAGAGCCCGTTGTAATCGAAGGTCACACCATCCAGGGGTTCTAAGAGCCCGCAGTCCTCGCAGCAAAGTTCTGATGAAAACATCCTGAGGTTTAATTTGCCTTTGCAGTTTTGGCAAAATTTTGTCCTTTCATTCACAAAGGTGAAAGGTGAGTGTTGGGGGTATTGTGCCTCGGGAGAAAGATACTCCTTGATGATATGAAGGCGTTCTGACAGGTTTGAACGCCGTATTTCTTTGGTGTAGTTTTCGAGTGAGCGCAGGAGGATAAATTTGTATTCTTTATCAAGCTCATCAAGTTTGGCTTTGTATTCGCCTTTAGTGTCCAATGACTGAACTTCAGCCAGTTGTTTAGCGAACTTCTCCATGGTTGTACACAGCCGGGTTATGTATTCAATTGGGCGCAAATGATTTATTCTTAGAAATGTAGAGGTTAAAGCCCGAGTTTAATCTCTCAAATCGGATTTGGAGGCTGCGGCGAGAAGTATCTTTTTTTGAATTTCTTGTGCGACTTCCTTGCGAAGTTCCTTTTTGAGTTTCTCGAGGTCTGGAGCTTGTGTTTGAGTGCCAATGTTTTTTTTAGCCTTAACACCATCCCTGATTGCAGCTTTGAGTTCGTGATATTTTTCCACCTCACGAGTAATTATGGTGAATTCTGCATCACTGATCCTCTTGTCTTCCAGAGCCTTTGAGACCAGTTCATAGACAGAGTTGCGTTTAGCCAGGGCCAGTGTGTAGATATTCTTGTGTTTTGTCACTTTCCGTTCTAATCGCTTGTTAGCAGCTGTAAAGCCAACTGAGGATAGCCCACTGAGGGTCGCAACGCCGGCAAGTGCTGGACTTGCAATTATTCCGAACCCAGTCAATGCAGTGGCTAGGGCCCCTGATGAAAGCCCAACAGAAAGCGACCCAAGGCCAACCGCAGAGTAATGAACTAAGGCTTGGGTTCGTTTATATTTCTTTGCGACTTGTCTGTAATGCTCGGCTTCGTCAGACAGCTCTTTAAGCAAGTCAGAGATCTTTTTGAGCCGGAAGTCTTCTGCATTAATTTGAGTGATCCCAAGGTCAGGGTATATCTTTTGTGTATGGCTGTATTCGGGGGCCGATGGTAGCACATTGGCAGAACTCATGGTGTGGGTATATATATGATTTTTAATTTAACTCAACTTCAAATTCCAAAGGCGCGCCATTGAAGTTGAAGAGGTCATTGTTCTCATCTCTCACTGACAGTGTGATAGAGTTAACAAATTCGCCAGACGAGACGTCACGCAAGACGTTCTGTTGTGTTGTCTCGTAAAACACCTTCTCAAAAGCTTTTCCACGAATATCAAACCGAGCCAACACACTCGAAGGTTTGCCATTGAGCAAGTTCTGTTCTTTATCAACCAGATCACAGTGGATGAAGTAAGTGCTTGGTGCCCTTAAACGCTTGACGAAGGTTATTAGCATCAATACAGGTCTTATACCAAGCAATTCTGCCAGATTGTCACTAAGCGTCACACTGCTGCTGTTATTCGTAATGACCATGGCCCCGTATGGCCTGTTTGTTTCAATTGTTAGATTTAAACGGCTGTTATAGTCTTTTAGACTTTCAAAGTCTTTCGCTAAACTCTCAATAGAGTGATGTCCTGGAAGTAAGGTTGCACCACGTGATGAACCATTAGGAGGAGGGGTTGTTGGTGAAATCTTTGCTTCTTCTTTCAAATTATGCCACGAGTTGAAAATTGAGCAAGAGATGAGCCGTATGTAATTTGGCCTCGGTAGTGGGTGGTCGAAATAGATTGTGTGAGGATTCGAAGTCGTGACAAATGTCAACACAACCATGATGGTGTATATAATTACACATTTTTAAATATAAATATATACAATCATGTTTGGCAGACGGCCTGGTGGATTTAATCCTAATTCAAATCTTGGCATCTCCATCGGTGGCCGCAATTACGGGCCCCCACCTCCTTTTTATTCGCCTCCAAACGCCTATACCCATGTCGCGTCAAAGCCACACCCAAATCCTGAAATTGCTTGGTTGAGTTCGCCGGAGGCTGCCAAGCTCTCTGCCGCGGCCAAGGCCAAGGCGATCTCAGATTTCAAAAAGCGTTTCCCGCACGCTGATATGTCACACTTTGAAGTGCAAGTAGAGTTTGGTGACGACCACAAAACCGCCACAGGGGAAGTGCTTTACAAAAAGGCCCCTGGCTCCTGGGGGCTAATCACAGAAATGCCCCACAAAGATTGGACTGGCGCCGAAAGAGACGCTCTTGGCCTTGTCTATGATGGTGGTTTCTCTTATCAGTTATCGTTGGGTCAACAAATGTTATCAATCCCAGCTGTTGCTTTCTCCACCACTATAGACAAAGACATGATGATTGGCGCAATCTTGAACGACAAAGAGCAAAGGATCTATGTCACGCCAACTGATTATTTCACAACGAAATACAGAAACATATTCAGGGACACACAGATATCCTTCACAACCGCGAAATACGGCCGAAAGTGGGTGGGTGGCCCGCATATGGGTTTTTGGCCAAAACAACTCTCTTTCGCACTGTGGTGTGCAACAACCGGCTGTGGAATCTCGCGTGACATTCTCTTCGATAAGAACTCCAGTCTATCCCTAACCCCACAGCTCCGGTCGTTTTACCGGTTTCACGTTTATTTCACAACAAGGCGAATACTCTACCAGATGGGTGGGGAACAAAGCGTGAGTGCTTTGCCAGACGACCCCCCATTTAACCAGAAAGACAACAAATACAACATCGACGCATACAAGAAGCTTTGCATCGAGTTCGGTATCGACCCCAGTTCTGACTTCCGGTTCACATATGGCAAGAACCACGGTCTTGGGAATGTCTACATTTGGGAATACGGTGGTGGCCCCATCTCTACCGATTACACTTATCCAGACTCTGATCTAGCTCTGTTCGATGATGAGCGAGTGACTGACAGAAAAGACCCCAATTATCGCGCCAATGGAATAACTTACGTCCGCAACGACCAAGGGGCCGACACCCAGTTCGAGCACTTTGTGCCAAATTACGCACAGGGGCTAACACAGCCAGGGCTCGCGCGTATGAACCAAACAATCGAGGCCTTTGTGTACTGCATTCTTGGTTCACAGGCCAAAACCCGCAGCAGCATCATTGGAAGAGGAGGCCGGGCCTTCGAAACGCAGAGAGTCTTCTTGGTCCATCTAGAGGAGGCCATAATCCTGAACGACATCGCAACAAGCGTACAGCGTTACCAGCTTGCCATCCAAGCAACGAAAGTGCGCTTAGACTTTGCGACAGCACCCGGAAGCTGGCTCATGCCATCGCGCATGATTATCAACACAGAGAGCGTGATCGGGTATAACAACAATCTACAGGAGGCAACGCAAGGGATGAAGCTGGGCGTGAACAGTGGTGTTAATCTGGGCACAAAAAAAGCCTCCCTCCGCCACATGGACGGTGGACCAACAAAGATCAATCCACCAAACAGTCACCCATCAAACCCGATACATCTCCAGGCCACACAGGCACAGGGCATCGCCACACCCACACCCGCACCCACACCCGCACCCACACCCACACCACAGCCAACACCACAGCCAGCCCCAACACCCGCACCACAGCCAGACTCACATCACGTCTCCAAGGCAGTCGTTGGTGTGGGTGCGCTTGCTTTGGCAGGGCTTTTCGTTTGGTTAAGATAAGTCAAGACTTCGCACGCTTGGTGATCCTTTCAACAAGGAAGGCCACCACGGCAAGGATGAGCAGCCAGGCGTGTTCACCCAGAAAGGAGATGACCGACCCAGCCGCTTTGAAGATGAAGCTCACAATTGAGCCAATGAGGCCAGGCAGTGCGCTGGCTGCCTTTTTGCCAAGCTCTTTAAGTCCATTTCCAATAGCCTTGGTGGCCCTTGCCAGGCCGTTCAAGGTAGCGAGTACAACAGCGCTGATGGTGATGCCAGCTGCCAGAACAATCGCTTGCAGGGTCCATCCGTATTTCTTGAAGATTTCTCTGACCCTCTCTCTCAAAGACATTCCCCTCTCCCGCGCCTCAACCTGTGTTCTTAGCCTTGCCAGTTCTTCTTCTCGCTCAGTAACCCGGGCTTCCGCGGCTTCTCTTTCAGAGGGAGACGTGTTCTCATCCTCTATGGCGCGCTTGTCAGCAGCGTTCTGCCGTTCAAGCTCGGCTACTCTTTCGTTTAACTCATCAAGGGGTTTAGTTGAGTTTAGCCTTGCTTCAACTTCATTTCTTTCCTTCACTTTGGCAGAAAGGCGTGATCTGGCTTTGTCCGCCTTTGCCTGTCTTTGGGCTCGTTGTTTATGTATTTTTCGAAGGGCCGCCACTTCTTTTTCCTCGTTTTCAATATCTCGTTGAAAATTCTTGTCCAGCAGTTTTAGGCGGTCTATCTCGGCTTGATTTACAACTCTGGAACCGTGTTCCTCCTCCAGAGCCTCCCTCTTCGCTTGAGCTTGTTCTCTTTTGTTTCTGAGGTTTTGCAACTCATTTTCTTTTCGTTGTAGTTCCAAAAAAACCCTGTCATCCTCCTTCTGTTTTTTTTCTTCCTCCTTCAATCTTTGTCTTTCTTCCCTTATTGATGCATTGTCTTCAGAGAGAATCTCTTTAGCGGTTGGGCCAAGAGCTTTTTTGAACTTGTTTGTGAAGGCTTTACGGAGACTCTCGTCTTTATTAAAAATTTCAGTCTCGCCGCTTTTTGAGCCAAAAGAAACAATTTTGTTTTTATTTTCACTTCTTTTAGCTAGGCCAATTGGGTCCATTTTGGAAAAATCAGCTCTTGGATATAGTTTTCGGATTTTGTCCCTAGCTCTATCAGCAAAATCTTCTGAGAAGTCTCCAAGCAGAGGGGCGGTTAAAGAATCATCTGGCAGCCCACTTTGTTCGTGAGGCATTGTATGCATTTCATGCTGCTCACCGCCATGGTATGGAGTGGATGTGCCAGCACCTGGCTGATAAGGTTGCCCACTTTCTTCGCAAGGCATTGTATGCATTTCATGCTGCTCGCCACCAGGACGATATGGGGTGGATGAACCGCCTGGTTCAAAGGGTTGCGTGGTGTTGGGGCCGGTGTCTTGGGTCCATCGGCGGCGTTCTTCTGGGGTCATTTGATCCCACCTGACTTCAAACTCGTCATCGTCATCATCGCCATCCTCTGTGCCTTGGATGGGGGTTTCCTCAGTTGGATCAGTTGGATCGTAGTCGACTCCGCCTGTTGCCATCGTGGGTATATAAATATAAATTTTAAAAACACAAATATATACCATGGCTGTGCAACCGAATTTACTTCCATCTCACAGTGAAAAGACACTGGGCGCCATGAAAGCAGAGCGAACCGTCAAGCGCATCACATTCAACCCATCTGAGGCCAATCCCGGTGAGACACTGTACGTCTCTGTACCCAAGCTGGGCGAGCACGATGTCATTGTGTCCGGTTCACTTGCCCTGGTGTTTAACATCAATCTCTCCGGCGGCCATGCAAACAACTTTCTCGTACAAAATGTTTCTCGGGCCCTGGTGGACACATTCATTGTAAAGTTTGCAGCCACCACTGTCCAGGACACGGTGGGGTACGACATCTACAAGATCTTCGAAGATCTCTTCAGATCAACCGATGAGCGGGAAAATATGCGTATGGAGGGCATCCAGAGTGTGGATTTGTGCAAGATCCGCTCTGGTGCTGGCGACAAGAAGAGCTCAGGCGTGGATGCTGAAACCAAGCTTGAGACAATATACAAGAATAAGTATCGCATCAACCTCGACCATCAAATCATAAGTGACCACGGTGTTATATACCCTCAAGCACTGTATAACGATCTGGTCTTCGAACTGACCCTCGCTCCCGCAAACCAAGTTGTCCGAGGCTCAGACACAAGCAAGCTCGTGTACAAGTTGGAAAACATCCAGCTGGAGTATGAGACGATCAGAAGTAAGACTCTGTCCGACGAGGCAACAAGCACTTACACAAGGGGCAAGGAGTTCGCTTATGACCTGGTAATGCGAGATCGGGTGCATCCCTTCTCAAAAAGTGGTGACACTCGGCTGAATCTTCGGGTTAACCCACAGCGCCGGTCTCTCAAGGGCATCCTCTTGCTGTTCATCAACCCCTACACGGCTGGTGCCAGGGACTCCGAGAACTATTTCAATCCCGACATCACCAAAGTGAAGGTCACAGTCAACGGTGTTCCAAACAGGCTTTACAACGAGGGCATCAGTGGTACAGACATGTGGAGAGAGATAACCCGGCATTTTACCCCACACACGGACGGCAGGCCTAACATGAACTTGACCAAATATCTCACAGGCAACAAGTTTGGTCTCTGGATTGACCTGCGGGCCATGGGTGACACATCCCTGCACGGCAACGGTCAAAGGCTCGTCAACACACAGGATGGCGTGCAACTCGAGATCGAACGAAACGGTACAGGGTCGGGAAACGCACTCTGCCACATCTTCACCCTCTCAGACTCACAGATGAACATCATGGACAGGCAGCTGGAATCTGTACAGTACTAAGTAAACGCAGCACACACGCACACGCACAACACCAGCATATTGAACAACGCACACATATATATATACCCACCAGCCCCATGGCCACAAAACAACAAACCACAAGAGACAAGATCAACTTCTATGCTAAGCCGGCTCCCCTACCATCCACCGGATTCCTGTCACACAATAAAATACAAAGACTTCTGGCAATGGCCCCCTCCCCACCAGTTTGCAAACCAACTAATATAGGTGTTGGTTATGGACCCAAGAAAGCTGCCATTCAATGCACTAATCGTGGGCCCCACTAACTCTGGCAAGACACAGTATCTTCTCTCCCAACTGCGAGGGCCCTTTAGGGGTTATTTTGATTACATCGTTTTATTCTGCCCCACATTTGTTAAGAACAAGACATACGATGACTTCGTGGACCGCGACCCACACATCTTCGTGATTGTCTGCCAACAGCATGAAATCGAAGACTGGTTGAAGCTGGCGAGCTTCTTTTTCACATGCACCAACACTTTATTCATTCTTGATGACTGCGCCGCCTCCAAAGATGTCAAAGGTCGAACGGGTCAACTGGTCAATCTTGGGTTCAGCGCAAGGCATGACGGCATATCCGTGTGGGTCTTGACCCAGCAGATCACCAGCATTGCCAAGCCATATCGTGACAACATTGCAGCGATCGTGCTCTTTTACACGCCCTCCAGCAAGACAACCAAAGCCATATTCGAAGATTATGCCGGCGAGCTCTCCCACGAGGAGTACAAAGAGTTTATCGCAAGGCTCAAATCCCGCAAGTTCTCCCACCTGGTTTTCTCTTCGAGACACCCGTATGGAATTGAGTACAAGGTTTAAACACATATATATACAAGCCATGAATGTGCCAACCAGTCTACACAAGCTCACTGTGCTTTCACAGCTTTTGGATAAATTGCACAAACACACACTTGTTGCGCAAAACAAAATTATCAAAGCCACTGGTGAGGAAGATCTGCGCCTCATGCTTCTCAACAGATATCCCTTGCGGTTGAATTCTATGCCAGACACCATGGCAGGGCTTATACGAGAGCTTGAAGCCCTTTTACCCGACATCAAGAGAATTGTTGAAAAATAAAAACACATATGTATACCCCTGATGGCTGAAGCAGCTGAAGACCAGGTCGCCTTGAACGAAGTAATGCAGATGCTGGAGGCCACCCCTGGTGCCGCACCTCCCACAGGGTTAGTTGGTGACAATGGCATTCCTGCCAAACGTGAGAAGCTGGGAATCCTTGTTTCAACTGGCAAGGCCAAAGAAACCATCGGTGTGCAGCTCACACACGATCATGTCAAGCGGTTGTCAGACAAGGACGTTGACAAGTACTGCAAACGGTACGAGGCCTACGTTGGCAACAAGACAACCGAATCCCTAGTTGATTCTGGCATCATGCTCATATCCAAAGGCGTTGGCATGGTGATCCCGGTTGATGATGTGGCGGAGTTACAGAAAGAACTCAAGAACGACTACATAATCAACCAGGAGCTGTCAAATCTTGCTGGGGCTATTGCCGTGCGATGCGGGCGATTGCTGGCGCTTGCCAATGCTGCTCTCATCACAACAAAACACATCAAGTTTGAACGAGAGCCTGATCACAAGACTGACTTGATAGAATTGGAACCCCAACCCACACATCCAACCAGAGACAGTGAAGGCTATCCACTTGAGGGCCTTGATGAAGTTGGGCTGGGACCTGGAGTGACCTCGCAACAACCTTGAAGAAACCTGGCAGCAACCTGGCAGCAACCTGGCACATCTTGTAAAAAATAAACTCACATATATACAGGATGACCACACCACTCGAGACAATCACTGAAGAAACTCCAACTCCAACTCCAACACCTGACCGTGTTACCTCTGAGGCTCCGAAAACAAAGCCTGCAACAGAAAAGAACCCCGGCCGTGTTGCTTCTGGCAAAAGGCTAGCAGAACGCAACCGCCTGGCCCGGGAAGAAAAGAAAAAGGCCGAAACACAAAAGCCTGCACCCTCAACAAGTGAAAACAATTCTGCAACAAGTGATACAACAAGTGACACAACAAGTGACAGCAACAGCAACTCAATCGTTTATATTCTGGGGGTTGGTGGGTTGATTGTCTCTGCTGCTGGTGTTTATTACCAGCGCGAAGCTATAATGCAAAGGCTTGGGAGAAAATCAAACACACCACCAGCAAACACAACCACGACAACCCCCGCTGCCGCACCACCAGCAACACCCCCATCTCAAATTCTGGTAAGACAAGGAATAAAAAATATGGAATAAAAATCACATATATATTGCACCATGGATTTTTTACAGGGGATCACGACTGGTGCTGCAATCGGAGGTGTGCTTCTTTTTTGGGGCAAACTTAGCGTGGCCTCCGTTAAAACAATTCTCGAATTGTTAAGGAACGGGCGCGTTGAGCCCGAGCCTGAGTCCGAGCCTGAGGCCGATGCCGAGCCTGAGTCCAAGCATGAGGACCCAGAGGGCCTATGGGCCCGAGAGTACAAGGCCGATGCCCGAGAGGCCGAGGCCAGAGCCCTAGAGGCCAAGGCCCGAGTCCTCAATGACACGGCCCTAGAGTTCGAAGGCATGAACCTCACCCGAGAGGCCCAAGTCCGCTATAACGAGGTCCGAGTCCTCTATGACAAGGCCGTAGTCCTCTATGATGAGGCCCGAGTCCTCCATGATGAGGGCCTAAAGGGCGTGGCTTGAGATTGAACGAGACGACAAAGGCACAAAAGGTTTGTCAGAAAAATAAAAAATCATATGTATACTGAACACAAACCATGTCTGACAACAAGCTTGTGAAGTCTATCCTCAACGCCGCAACAATCACTGGCCTTGTCGCCGGTATTGGTTGGATTGGGAAAAAGACCATCAAAGAAAACTTCACTGCCGACCCAAGTGCAAGCTTGATGAACTACGTTAAGTTCACAGCCGTCATGGCTGGCAGCATCGCGCTGAAGAAATATCTCGAAGATCAGAAAATCCTCCCAGACAACATGTAAAAAACATATGTATACACACGATCACAATGGCTTCGATTGCAATAATGGCCCTTGGCGCTGTTCTTAATGCGGCAGCTTTCACTGGCGGCAATTATCTCGCGAAATATCTGTCTGGTGATAACGGAAAGGCAGCAATGGATGAGAAAATCCGGCATGACCGCGCCCTGGAACAATACCAAGCTGCTTACACCAAATACCAGAAGGACCGCACCAAGCTCCTCGACTGGATTGCAGCCAACGATCGGATTAAACACCAAGCTAGCAAAAACTTCCAAACCACCGACCAAGCCCTGGCCTTGTATAACCAGATGCACCAAACACAACCAGATAAACAAATCAAAGACTACAAAGAGCCTCAGTTCTCGGACTTCTACAAGCCCAGCCCACAACAACAGACTGGTGAACTTATGTTCCTTGGAGGCACCCTGCTTGCGGGCGGGTATGCGGCTTATCGCTTTCTGTAAACAAAACAACACATGTATATACCACGCGCACCCCTATGGAGGCCAAACTCTCTAAGATCTATTACAGCCAGAAAGGGTATTGGAAAGGTCTTGCCGCTGTTAAAAAGCTAGCTGCAGCGGCCAAGGTCTCTGATGATGTCGCAAAGAAATGGCTGATCAAACAAGCCCTTTGGCAAGTTTACCTCCCGGCGCCACGCCATATCCCTAGGCCCAAGTTTGATGTCTCATTACCCAATGCAGTGCATCAAGCAGATCTTCTCTTCCTGCCCCACGACAAACTTCCCCACGGGAGAAAGATTTACAAATACGCATTAACCCTTGTTGATGTGGCTAGCCGTTACAAAGCAGCAGAGCCTCTGACTTCGAAAGAGTCTGAAGAAGTCTCAAGGGCATTTCAGAAGATTTACAGACGTGGGCCTTTGAAATGGCCTCAACTCTTTTTTTTTTTTTTTTTTTTTTTATTAACAATACAATACAATAACTAAATTACAACACAGAGAAAACAAACAAAAAGAGAAGGTTCAAAGAAAGTACCAATTTTTTTTAAAGAATGGTTTGAAATAGGTATCTTCAAAGTTAAACATCTCCAATCAGGAAACGATAATTTTCTGACTCTCAAAGATTTTGCCTCAAAACATGACTTAAGTGTACGCCCGCTTAGTTTTTTTGGTCTATTATCAGCTGGCCTCAACTCTTGCAAGTTGACCCTGGGAAAGAGTTTATGGGGGCTGTGACAAAGACAATGGAAAACAACAAAACAACCATTCGTCGTGGGCGGGTTGATATCCACAGAGACCAAGCAATTGTGGGGAGATTCAATCGCACCCTGGCTGAAAGGCTGTTTGGTTATCAGTATGCCGTTGAAATGAATATGCCCTCTGGACGTTCGACTGCATGGGTCAAAAGACTGCTAGATGTTGTCTCGGCCTTGAACAATGAAGTAACAAGACTCACTGGCAAGAAGCCAAAGGATGCAATCAAAGAGAAAGCAATATCCTCCAAGCCTGCGACTCCATATGCTAGGCCTGTGGGGGTGAATGAGAAGAAGCTCCCACCACGGGTGAGTGTTAGATATCTTTATTACCCTGGTGAACTGGAAGGGGGTGGGAGGCGTGCGACCGACCCGATCTGGTCTTTGAAGGTCTACCAAATACAAAGGATTGTAACCAAGCCGAATGAGCCAGTGGTTTATTATCTCTACCATGGGCCTAAGCGAGGCTTCGTTCGTGAGGAGCTGATGGTTGTGCCGCCGGGCACTCAGTTGCCACCGATATCTTTGTGACCATATGCCAGCGTGTGGATGCCATCATCCTTGATCCAGCGCTTGGAGTCAAAGGGAGAGAGCGTTGTCTTGTTTAGATGCTCACCGAAGATTTGGTGGCCTTTGCTTCGGATCCTGTCCATCCCGTGCTTGAAGTTTCGCCGGTCGAAGAGGGCGTCCTTGTAATTCTGGTGGGTGATCTGTTTCTTTGTGACAACCTTGGTGGTGCCCTTTGCTTTCTTGATGTCAAGCTTTGCATTGATTTCTTTACCGCCCTTGTCCTTCTTCTTGACACACCTGCTGTCGTCTTTCAAGATGTTGTACATCTTCGAGCGAAGACACACAACCTCTGAGATGGGCACACCCTCACACTCGTCCTTCATCTTGCCGATGACCTTCTTGTTCTTCTGACTGTGGAGTGGATGGTCCTTGGGATAATCACTTGTGTCGTAGAGTTCATCCAGAAGGTTCTCTATGTCTTTGTAGACATCATCCGTCTTGATCTCGAGGAGCAGAGAGTCTGTATCTGTGTAGAGCAGGTCTACTCGCGGACCATACTTCAGCTTGAGATGTTTGTAATAAAAGTCATACATCAGTGTTTTGGATAGATCAAGGATGCACATGCCTGTGTAAACTGGGCGGTTGAATTTGATTTTCTCCCTGTGCATCTGGATACCCGCTAGTTTGGGTCCAAAGATCGTTGCTCTGGAAAACAGCGGGCTTGCGATGAGCTTTCTCATCTTGTCCTGCTCGTGCGCCCGTACAAGCTTCATGTCGATTCGGTTTCTGAGGTTCTCCATTGTCTTACCGAAGACGGAGTTGTTCATGAGCTTGAAGAAGTTCTTCTCGAAGTCGGAAGTGGCCTTCTTCCTGAGCTCGGTGTTCAGGGAGATGTATGGCTCCATCCAAGCCCTCTGCTCGAACTTGAGCATTTTGTGGATTTTCGTCAACTTCATCCCAAGATCCAGGTACTGCTGGAGATTTCTGTAATGCAGCACGTACCGGGATTTGTTGTTAAGGGTAAGGAGTAGCTTCTGCGTCTTGTCTTTTGGCTATCCCTCTGTCAAGGCCCTTTGGTATGGCGACATCCATTCCTTTGGAACGACCTGTCTTTCTGGGGCAAGAGGATAAGCGTTGTGCTCATCATGCAGCTCCTCGGGGTACTCAAGATCAACCTCGAGAATGTAACCAATCTTTCTGTTTGACCTCCACCTCCTGATCTGGTGTTGTGTTGGAAAAACAGGGCACCATGCGAAGTTGCCAACTGGAAGAGGTTGACTCATGGCCCATCCATAGAGATTGTTCGCGTCGAGATACATGATGTAACTTGACTCTTCGTTGGGGTTGTGGTCACGAAGATAGGGGTTGTTGGCCTTACAGTACCGCCTGCTCTCCATGGATATGCCGCCTCGCAAGCCTCTTTCAACAAAGAGGTGCATGTTGACGTCTGTGAGCAGCTCCAGGTTGATTTTCGTATACCTGAGAAGGGCGTCCCATGAGAGACCAGGGCTTGTATAATAATGTGCCGGGTCAAGCTTCTAGTTCCGCAGACATGTCTTTCTGAAGTTCTCGAAAACATCAGCCAGAAGAAGCACATCTGTCTCAAGGTAGAGGTCGTGATAATCCCCCATAGTCTTGCATCCAAATACCTCCCACACTTTCTGCACGTGGGCGTATTCTTTGTCTGAGATGCTTTCCTTCTTGAGCTCGCTGAAGAAGGCATCCTTCGGCGGGAGAGAGGCCTCATCGAATCGAGCCCAAGAGTCCATGTATTCGTATGGGTAAGTCCCTTTTTGCAGGAGAAGGCCGCGTCTGGCTTGGTTCTTCTCATGGCTTGCCGTGATTGTGAAGGACTCTGGCTTGTTTGCTTCAACCAGGGAACTGAGGCTTGACTGCTGCATGAACTGCAAGCTGTCAGTGAACCTCAGCTTACCAAGAGAGAAAGAGATGTACTTCTCCATGTTGTTTGGGATGCATTTCAAATCGGAATTCACATCTGCAATTCCACTCATGATGTGGTGTGCATCATAGCCCTTCAAGTTGTGAAAGACTACCGGGATTATTTCCGTTTTCGGGTTGGTTCGGAAATAGTTGATGTTGCAAGAACTGTGAGCCGCACCCCGATATTTGCCTGTGATGTGGCAATGATCTTTGACTGCGTCTCGAACAGAGTCTTGTACAAGGGGCTCATGGCAGTAGAGACAATCGACTTGCTCTGGTAGGTCCTTTGGGGGTGCCTTCCTTTGGTTCCATGGCCCGATGAATGGGTACACTTCCGGTTCACTATCATAGCTGCTGAGAAAGACTTTGAATGAATCTTTGTAGCATTTGTTGGTGAACCTATGAACGAAGCCCTCGTATTCTCCGGTGTTTGGGCTATATACTGCAATGGCATCCCTGAAGTTGCCCTTGATGAGAGGCTTGTCACAGATGTGACAATCTGTTGCATGGTTGAACTCTGCCCAGACTGCTCTTGTCATGGAGAGTGGTGCCTTGTGTTTCAACTCGTCTCTGATCACTCCTTCCAACTGTTGAAGAGTGTCAAGAAAGACTGGCACAGCGTCCTCTCCTCTGTAAAGATAAGGGCCCTTTGTCTCTCCATCAGAGCGAACAGCTAACATGCAGAAGCCACAGGGCTTATGCACTGATGTTGCAGTGGTGCTGCTCTGTTGGGGATCTGGTAAACAACCGTGGACTTTTTCAACAATGCTTTCAAAGTCAGCATATATGACCCAAGGCTTCTTCATCTGGTTCTGGAAGTTCTCGAAGTGGAGGAAGTTTTCGCCTTCTTTTGGCATTTCAGCTCTTGTCGGCCTGCCTTTGACTCCTCTGCAATAGAGTAGATGATCAGTGAGAACCCGTTCTGAGGAAAAGGCTTGGAGGCATCTGTCACAGTGATGCATGCGGCGCCTTGCGTTGAAATCACTGCGTAGAAGTCTGCTCATGCTCTTGATGAAACAATAATGTGAGGTGCGAGTGTTTGTGAGCAACATCAGATTAATCCTTCGCAGATTGGGATTCTCTAGCTCACTGACTCTGATCACAACCACCTTGTTGTTCTTCCAGCCATAAATGTTGATTGGAAGGTTGTTTTGACGTTCAACCTTGGAAATCTGACTCAATGGTGTTGGAAAATCGATTCCAGTGAAGTCTAGACCATCATCAGTGGGATAACTACCGGTTCTGTCTGAGTGAACATTTGCAGGGAACAATGCAGATCGCAGTGCCCAGCGCAGACACTGGTAATCTCTGTTCTTTACATTGATGATTGCCTGCTTTGATCTGAGTTTTGATGGGGTTGGGATAAATGTGCCACCTCGTAGAGGATGGTATGTCCCGAACTCAAGGTAAACAGTTTTGATGTTATCAATCACCCAACCATCTGGCAATCTCTTCCTCAAAGTCATTGACAATGCCTTCCAGGGTGCCCTCCTCTCGAAGCTGATAGAGATGTGTTACAATCAGTGGATTGGTGTTCCAAAAGAAGTGATTAATTTCTCGTCGTCCATCATCACCTTCCATTGAAAAGTGAACATCGAATGACATAGTGACCTTCACCCCGCCAAGCTCTGTGACTTCGCGTGCAATTTTCTGGAGAAAAGCCGCCCGATTAGTTATGAAGAATGAATTGAGGTCCCTGATTGGATAATCATCAGGGACGTTCATCTTATAACCATGTAACCAATCACCAAAGTAATCTTGGTTCCTTGGGTTGAAGTCAAGAGGTTGAGCCGCCATGTTATATACAGGGGTTTTATTTTCTTCAATTGGTGATCTCGTGCCGGGGCCCTGTGCCATTGCCATGTGGGTATATACAGGGGTTTACGTTTCTTCAATTGACCATACCTCCCTGGGGTGGTGGTCTCGTACCGGACCAGCATACACAGCTTGGTCTCGTACCGGACCTCTGTGCGATGTGGGTTGGGGTTGGGCGGTGGTCTCGTACCGGACCAGCATTCACAGTGTGTAGTATAGGGCGTTGGGGCGTTCGGGACCACCCCCAAAGACCCCTATGGAGCCTTAATTTAATGATTGACACCGCCACCCACTGGGCCGACTGGCAGGAGGACCTGTGGGTGGCGGTGTCAATCATTAAATTAAGGCTCCATAGGGGTCTTTGGGGGTGGTCCCGAACCCCCAACGCCCTATACTACTAATCCAAGGGGGGTAACCCTGCAGAGGACAAGCATTCCATCCAAGGGGGGTAACCCTTCAGCCGACTAGCATCCCATCCAGGGGGGTAACCCTGCAGCGGACTGGCATCCCATCCAGGGGGGTAACCCTGCAGTGGACTGGCAACCCATCCAGGGGGGTAACCCTGCAGTGGACTGGCAACCCATCCAGGGGGGTAACTCTGCAGCAGACTGGCATCCCATCCAGGGGGGTAACCCTGCAGCAGAGTAGCATCCCATCTAGGGGGGTAACCCTGCAGCAGACTAGCATCCCATTCAGGTGGGGGGGGGGGGGGCAATACTCCTACTGTAGTTACTTCATGCTATCATCATGGAAACTGGGTTAAGCTGCGACAGAGTGGGCCACCTGTTGCTTATGTACAACTTTTTACTGTACAATGTACATGCATGTACTCATCCCAACAACTAGTGACTACTCTGTTATTTTTTATTCCATTTCAGCAACTCCACGACCTGCTAAATCCTTTGCTGCCAAAGAAGTGGAGCCAGCTGGAACAGTGAAACTGTCATGGGAAGATGCAAAAAAACTTAGACCGTTATTGGTTCAGTACACCATTTTGTACCACAAAGATGGGGACAATTACAACAAGGTAGTTTATACGGTTGCATACATTTTATGTGCCCGTGGACTTGAATAAATGATAACGATACGTGTATTAATAAACAAAATATGGACTGAGAGAAACGCTGTTAGCATAATTATGACCACTGCTGGGCCATAAAAATATGGATTATAACAAGGTTTTTAATCAGACAAGAAAATCCTGTACTGTTAACACCGGCGTATAGGCCACACTCGCAAATAAGTTGCACTCCGAGTTTTGAAGCTCAAATTTTGGGGAAAAAAAGTTTTTAAAATAAAGTGGTAAGTCAGAGAATTAGCTCTTCGAAATGATTCTATCCATCAAATTATATCAAATTATCCTGTATGAAAAACAAAATAATCTGCCACACTTTTGATCGCTGAGTACAGTGGAACCTCGATTTAACGAAGTCGCTGCGGACCGGCCAAATTTGTTCGTTAAATCGAGGGTTCGTTATATCGAAAACCTCGATATAACGAACTTGAGGGGAAACGACCAAAATGTTCGTTTTATCGAAGTCATAGTTAATGATTGATTTGTAACACAGGCGACTTCTGTCACGCAATTCAATGCAATTTTTTCTTCACCTAGAAGTGCCGCGTTTTGAGATGCAATTCATTAATGGTCATTAATCATGGTGGCTTTCAGTAGCAATTATTTTCACTTTTGAGCAGACGGGCAGCTTTTGTTTACAAAAAAACGACACTTTCACTTATCTTCTGTCACGTGTTGACATTGTAATTCGTTATATCGAGGTAGATTTTACGTTTGGGCTTCCGGATTATGTTTGTTATATCGAGGAATTCGTTATATTGAGGTTCGTTATATCGAGGTTCTATTCCATGCATTTTACTGTAACTTTGGCCGGGACATAGAATATCCTTCGTTATATCGAGGACTTCGTTAAATAGAGGTTCGTTAAATCGAGGTTCCACTGTACTGGTAAGTGCTTTTTTGCATCTCCAAAAAGTGAATAAAATACAAAAAAAGAAGAAAAAAATCTTCAAAAAGTGGCCATTATCATGAGGTGGTCGTATTAACAGGGTGGTTTAAGGCGGAGTTCCAATGTAATACATGTACAGTCGAACCCTGTTAATACGGACACCGAAGGGACCACGGAAACTGACCCTATTATCGGAGTGTCCGTATTAAGCGGGTTCACATGGGTGACATAATTTAAATGTTTCATTGTTTTTAAGGAAAGTTACCGCATCTAACTCCACTAGGACACTTAAACATTATGATTACATGTAGACCAACGTTCATAACTTTCTTTCAACCAAACTAATATTATATGTGTAGCTGACTGACTAAGCGCATTTGAGAACATTTTCATCGCTTAGAATGAGCCAAATTGTCTGTATTAAGTAGATTAACTTTGTATGAGATTGTTTTGATTGGGACAGGAAAAACTGTCAGTTGTCCGTATTATCGGGTGTCCATATTAAGTCGGTAAATTTTAGAGAGAATGTATGGGCTTTCAGCCGGGAGCAAGACACTTGTCCATAATAACGGGGTGTCTGTATTAAGCGGGTGTCGGTAAAGTGGGGTTCCACTGTACATCTGTGACTGCTGGAAGATGAAATTTCTCATTTTGTTCATGTGTTCAACTCCATGTTTGACCACATATGAAGAGAAATTTCATATCAATGTAGATCTGCCAGCACACCCCACTTTTAACTTAAATGGGAGCCTACACTCTTGAAAGAAATTTACATTGAATTGTTAGAAATATCGTCCTATTTGAAATTGTTTTAAAAAACATAGAAATATTGTTTTGACAGTGAGGCAGACGAAACAGAATATATATGATTATTGCCTATTTTTGTTGAAATTATATGTCCTGCGTGATGCCGTTTTATAATTTTGTGACATTTTATACATGTATTATGGCTGCTGAATTGCTGCATACAAAAGAACATTCTTATTAACAATAGCAGCAACCATACAGTCATGCATGATGTCATAAAATCCAAAATGGTGGTGAATGTGAAATTAAAAAGTGAAAATAGGTGATATTCATATTCGATTTTTTCGTACACTAAAATGGTTTTAACACTAGGACAAGCTTAAAATATGCATGTATATTATATTACAATTGGAATCCAAGCCTTATTTCCAACAATTTAACCTAAATTTGTGATAACATTACCTGGAAGTTTCCTTTGACAGCCTTCTCAGACAAAGGAAAATAAGGATTAAACCAGTTTGAAAATTTTCAAACCAGAGAAATATTTGAACCACAACATATACTTTTATATTATGCTAAATAAGTCTACTGACATTTCCTTCATCACCATATTGTTGCAGAGCTTGATTGTGTATTCACCTCGTGTCTATGTCCTGATACGTGACCTGTCTGCATTTTCGTATTACCATTTCTACTTATTGGTGCAGTATGGATATGAGAATACAACCACATTTGGCACATACAGCAATGCAGCCATGCAAACTGTAATGACCAAAGTGTTAGGTAAGCAGAACAGTATTTGAGGATAATGCAAAGAAAAGGCGAGAACCAATAACCAGTTTGACGCAACCCATGGATGACACCATGCAAGTTTGTGATCTGAACCCAGGACAGGCTATGGTGGGGATGTAATGGCCACCCTCAGATGCACCTGGTAACAATCAAATGTATCATTTGCCCCCTACAGTTGTATGTATAGCTGTATAACAGCCTGTCGTCGGACAGTTCAGTAAATTTGTCATTTTGACTGGTGAAAGCTTAACCTGGCCTGACAGACAGACTGGCTAGTTCTGCTATAATTAAATTCAGACAGAAAATCTTTTCTCTCTGTGAACCATGGAAAACTTTCCATAGTTAGCATTGAACACCAGACTGACTTCACTGACAAATGACTTGCTTAGAGAAGAAAATTATTGAATGCAGGCATTAAATAATATACAAAAATACAAATGCAGGCTTAAAGTCCCTAATAATACAATCATTTGTTTTTCCTTTTGACATTTTAGCACCAAGTCATCCTCCAACAATTACAAACTGCAGTCAATGGAGTAACGTGAGCAGTACTCCAGTATTGATAGTCACGTGGATGGTAAGGAATAATGACTACATTGTATTGACTATATAAAAAGCTCGTTTTATAAATGACAAACTCTTTACTGAACTAAAAACAAATTGTGGTCTTTTGTCCATTGTAGTGTGAGTTGACTGTAAAATAAATTATTCTTCAGGAAATAGCTTATTTAAATTTCATTATTGGGATGGAATGTTAACCCTTTCAATCCTAAAACTCAACTATGAAGACATGTAGTGTAGTTCTTACTTTTGAGTGTGCCAACGAAATCCTATGGTGTCACCATACAAATGAAACCTCTTCAGTAGTACTTTTGCATGGTACCATTTGTTCTAACTTTTGAGTCTGTGGATGAAATCCTATGGTGTCACCATACAAATGAAACCTCTTCAGCAGTACTTTTGCATGGTACCATTTGTTCTAACTTTTGAGTCTGTGGATGAAATCCTATGGTGTCACCATACAAATGAAACCTCTTCAGCAGTACTTTTGCATGGTACCATTTGTTCTAACTTTTGAGTCTGTTGATGAAATCCTATGGTGTCACCATACAAATGAAACCTCTTCAGTAGTACTTTTGCATGGTACCATTTGTTCTAACTTGTGAGTCTGTGGATGAAATCCTATGGTGTCACCATACAAATGAAACCTCTTCAGCAGTACTTTTGCATGGTACCATTTGTTCTAACTTTTGAGTCTGTGGATGAAATCCTATGGTGTCACCATACAAATGAAACCTCTTCAGCAGTACTTTTGCATGGTACCATTTGTTTTTCGATATTTTACAAAATGAAATTTCTGATTTTTCTTGAATTTTTATTTTTGGCACTCTTGGAAGTTAAAGGGTTAATTGTATGTACTTGCCTTGGCTAACAGAAGAGTGTTTTTACCACAGGTTCCTCCAGTTGAGTATTTGAATGGCCCCTTGAAGTATATGAACATCAGTTACCGCTGCCAAAGAGGTTTACATAGGATAACCGGGATTGTGTCTGTGAGAAATGTGACAGCTCGGAGTGTAGCTATTCCTGCTATACAGTCCTCTGACAAATGCATTGTGTGGATGAAGATTTGTACTGGACCACAGCTCTGCAGTGAAATCAGCGACACCTGTGTCAAGCCAGCAAGTCTTGCAGGTAAATGTGCACCACATGTGTACAGAGAAGCTGTGGAAAATAGCCAGCCAGTCGGTTTCTAGGTATAATAAGTGAAATTTAATAATTGCAAGATATCCAGTTTGTGAATACAGATCTGATAACAGTTTTCTTTGATTTGATAAACCTTAAAACAAGCATAGAAATAGATAAAAAGAATACAGTGAATCTGTTACTGGCCTTTTTCAATCAGACAATCCTTTGGTTGCCACATACATGAGTTCTCCAAGTCCTGAAAAGACCCTGACTATGTTAACCTTTAAACTCCCAAGAGCTCCAACGATTTAAAAAAAAAAATCCAAATTTCGTTTTGTAAAATATTAAAACACAATTGGTGCCACGCAAAGTATTGCTGACGAGGTTTCAGTTGAATGGTCACACCATAGGATTTCGTCAACAGACTCAATAGTTACTTCATGTAGAACTACATTAAATGTCTCCATAAAGCGTTCTAGCTATTTATTTGTTTGTTTATTTATTTATTTATTTATTTTTTAGGGGGAGGGTTGTACTACTGAACATATTTAAGGAAAGAGAGTAGCATCTGAAAGTAGCATCCGCTGAAAATGTTAATGTGGATATTGGAACACGTTAATATCAAGCAGTCAGGAAAATCAGTGAGACAGTATTTCAATATCTTATAATCTAATTTATCTAGCCTCACCTCGACTATTCTCATCTTATCATATGCTTGTTGTTACTTATCTAGATAAACCTATATCGCTCTCTGGAAATTCTAAAATGAGCATTCTAAAGACAGTGCTTATCAGCGTGTCTGGAGGTCTAGGTGGACTGGCACTAGTACTTATCGTCATTTACCTGTGGGTTAGATCAAGGTAAGACATTTTAAAACTTGACGGGGGTGGGGCTGGGATGCTACTCATGGGTGGATAGTGGGGACAGTACTTGGTCGAGCAGAATTACAGATGAAAAATGCGAGTTCTGAAAGAAAAACATTTCTTCCCTCGTTCAAGTCAAGTTTGGTCAGATAATTAGTCTTTATTAAAGATACCACAAACAATTCTCACCCCACACTGTCTATCCGGTTGTAAGAAGTGAAAAATGTCCAGCAATTTTACCGTTGCATGTTTGCTTGCCTGGTGAAAAACGTCAGTCTTTCGGAAATTCATTTTAGCTGATCTTATCGGCAATTCATCCAAGTTTAAGTTACCACTACTGTACCATCATCAGTTTGACCATAAATGTTACAAAATTAAATTTGAATATTTATAAAAATACTTAAGTAATGGTCCTAGTAAGAAGTAGGCAACCTAACGGCAAGGAATGCAGAAAGGTGTTAATTGTGATATTGTTGAAACCGTCCACCTCATTGGCTAAAACATGAAAATCTACCATCACTTCATCAGGTAGCGCATTTATTTCTCTCTAGTTTATTAATTGATTCCCTTTTAGTGAAAACTATTGTGAGTTTTAATGCAACAAAAATTATATGTGGGAAACATGGAAAATTAGAAGGTTTTTTGGCCATTGTTTTGGAGTCTCACGATTGGATGAAATCTTGTAACACAAAAGAAATTAGTGAATGTAAATTAGTTGAACGAAAAGCGTTCGTTGATTCCGTGGGGTTTGAGAGTGCCGATTTGAAAGATGATTTTTTGTTCTAGGTTTTTACGGCTTTCTTTTTTACGGCAATTTACATTTGTTTTCCACGTCACCAAATTTCCACCAATAGCGTAGCTCCACCGCTTACTATATAAAACCACACACTACCCACAATTCCTCGATTCGCTCCGACGAAGGGCAAGCGCTCGAAACGTCAGCTATTTGAATCTTTTTACGGTGGTCAATTTACCTTATCGACATAGTCGATAAAACTAAATTCTCGTGTTTCATCCCCCCACCGACGCAGCACCACAGAATGCAGAAAGGTGTTAATTGTGATATTGTTGAAACCGTCCACCTCATTGGCTAAAACGTGAAAATCTACCATAACTTAACCAGGTAGTGCATTTATTTCTCTCTTGTTTACTAATTGTTTCCCTTTTAGCGAAAACTATTCTGATTTTTAATGCAACCAAAATGCTATGTGGGAAACATGTAAAATTAGAAGCCTTCCTTGGCCATTGTTTTGGAGTTTCACGATTGGATAAAATCTTGCAGCACAAAATAAAGTTTCAGTACATTTTATTTAACAAACATGTTGTCCATAGGTTGACGTATTCTCAGTACGAAACACCTAAACAATCTTATGTGGGAAAAGCGAAATGCCGCGGAACAATAGACCATTGCCTAGTTCTTACACGCATTGTTACTTAAAGTTGGGCTTTTCCCAAAGGATATGTAAAGCTTCTTTAATTTTCAATTGAAATTTAGTAGGTGCAGATAACAAGATAAAATAGATAAGTGACTGCCGGATTAACTCTAAAGACTGGTGCTGTTGTTAGATGTCACTGATAAAATAGATGCTTTTTCTTGACTGTTATATTCACAGGAGACGCGAAAATAGAGACAGAAGGTTACAGCCCTTGGCGAATGTTCTGGTAAGGGATACAAGCTAGACCAGACAATTTATCAATACTATACGGCATAATAAGGTGTTGAATTTCATAAAATTTTTGCACAATCTAAAACTTCAGAAAGCAATAAGGTCTTCTAAAAGTGTGTGTTTCCATGTCATTATTTAGACAATGAATATCTGCGATGAAATTGTAGAACTTGCGATAAGAATTTTACCCATGGTGGCAGAGGGTATAATAATTTTTTTAGTGACAAAATGATGACCTTTAGAACCTAATTCGACCAAAATCCAAACACCAAATCAAAGAATTACTCTGTGAAATTCTTGAGATAGCAAGTGCCCCGATCGGCACCTTATCCGCACCTACATTTAATTTACTTTATAATTCAACACATTGATACACTGCCCAAATATGGTCAAAAAGTTATCGATATACGCTACATTTGTATGTCTACATGACGTAAATCCAACGATGGAGGTAAATTTCGCATTTTGACAAGAGAATGCAAAAATGACGGACCGGCCTCGGTATTTTTTCTTCAAACTGTGCTTTGTTATCAATGTGTTGAATTATAAAACTATTATGGCGCCCAAGCTTGCGTGATATCGCCTAATTTTAGACGACTCGGCCTATGGCCTCGTCGGCTAAGTATTAGGCGATATCACGCGCGCTTTCGCGCTATAATAGTTAAATCATCTCAACTTATTTATAGTTAAAATTCATTATACTCTGCAGATGAGCTTCTGTTTTGTTATATTGATCACTGAGTGAAATTTGTGATCCTCGCAGTGTGCTCTCAACTTAAGAAGTTGAAAAAGCAACTGCTTAAGTTGAGAGCACACTGCGAAGATCACAAATTACACTCATGTTTATCTGCAGTTCAAATATACGATTTTCATATATTCACATTCATATTGATCACTGAATTACTCATAAGTCAGATTTAACTTTGCCCCCGCCTCGTTAAATAAAGTTGATGTCATTTATATCGCGTTGCCCTGATATGTGATATGAAGCGTCTAACCCTCTTACCCTTGTCCTGTCATAGCAGGCGCTGCCCCCTGTATACCATGGCTATGACGAAATTGAAGAACCTTTAGTGAACAACAACTACGACATAATCAACGATGATATAGATGTTGGACTAAAGGAGGAGGTCTGACGCTCTGGCAGCTGGCTGTCATCTTCTGAATATGTAGAAAGAGTCTTGGGAAATACAGTGCTAGTTTTGGCTACGCATCAAAAAACCGTGGCAGCAGGCGCTGATTGCAGCCGGTCACTTCAGACCAACCAAAAAAACCAGCAAATTGGCGAATAATGGTATTATGCTTATTACGTCACCCTCTCAAATCCCCCACCTAGCCTGGTTTCTGTTTAAAAAATTCTTTGCATTTTACACTGTTTTTCATGGGTATTCTTTTCAACTTTACTGATTTGGAAATTCATTGTTTTTAATTGTTTTTATTTTTTTATTTTTTTTATTTTGCAAAACACCATATACAATTACATGAAATAAAACTAATTAATATTACAAGTGAATAATAGTAATTTCCAACAATAGCTAAATTAATTTATAATTACATTGCATTCCTCAAACACTTTCCATTTGTTTTTAAATTAATTTACCTTATTTGATTTAAGGTGGCTCGACTGGGTTTTTTGGCGACATATCACCCCAACTTTGAACGGCTGATACTTCACTGTCTGAGCTCGGTCAGGCAAGCTGCTTCACACATATACTAGAGATGAAATAAACTTTCCAAAAAAGTAGATTTGATTGACATCAGTTTTACCATAACAACGATCCGATGACATCATAGTTTTTGCATATGAGTAATTTTCTCAACATCTAGACCTAAACTTTTAAAACGACTGTATGCCTCTTATAGTCTAGATGTGTCTTCAAGACTGCAAAGTTTGAACAAATTCTATGAGAGCGTTTTCAAATAAAATTGAGTTGAATATTTTCCATCAAAAATTTAAAAATTCGCATTACTTTCTGTTATTTCGTTGATGCCAGCGTTTTCCTGACAAATGGAAACAATATTTTCACCATATATTATTCATGTGCCATAAAACTACATTCCTTGAAGGTTTCGTCCTGTTTGCTTCACTAGATTTCAGTTGATGTGATCGGAAGCAATGTCTTAAATATGCTCATTCTACTCACAGAAGTAACACTTTTGTTAGGGAAGCGTTTATTTAAAAACTGGTCGATGAAATTTTTTTACAATCTTTTGATCTAAAGTTGTACATGTAATGCACTATCTCTGCAAATTTCAAGTGCATTGAATCATTTTAAGGGCGCGAAATACAAATAAGCGCACAAATATGTAGAATGTAGACAAAAGCGAAAGTCCTGAAATAAACCAGCTGTCAACAAATAATACGGCAATGAAACTTTGGAAGACGAATGCAAAAGTCCCCTATAATTTTAATTTTATTTCGCGCCCTTAAAGTAATTCAATGCACTTGAAATTTGCAGAGATAGTGCATTACATGTACAACTTTAGATCAAAAGATTGTAAAAAAATTTCATCGACCAGTTTTTAAATAAACGCTTCCCTAACAAAAGTGTTACTTCTGTGAGTAGAATGAGCATATTTAAGACATTGCTTCCGATCACATCAACTGAAATCTAGTGAAGCAAACAGGACGAAACCTTCAAGGAATGTAGTTTTATGGCACATGAATAATATATGGTGAAAATATTGTTTCAATTTGTCAGGAAAACGCTGGCATCGACGAAATAACAGAAAGTAATGCGAATTTTCAAATTTTTGATGGAAAATATTCAACTCAATTTTATTCGAAAACGCTCTCATAGAATTTTTACAAACTTTGCAGTCTTGAAGACATACATCTGGACTATAAGAAGCATACAGTCGTTTTAAAAGTTTAGGTCGAGATGTTGAGAAAATTACTAATATGCAAAAACCATGACGTCGTCAGATCGTTGTTATGGTAACACTGATGTCAATCAAATCTACTTTTTTTGGAAAGTTCATTTCATCTCTAGTTTATTTGAGAAGCAGCTTGCCTGACCGATCTCAGACAGTGAAGTATCAGCCGTTCAAAGTTGGGGTGTTATGTCGCCAAAAACCCAGTCGAGCCACCTTAACAGCAATACATTTTTCAGTTTGATATTTATTCATCAAAATTCTTTCAAAGTGTTTCCAAGAAGGCTTAATTCGTTACAGCGACACGTCCACAAGTACGACTTACCTAATATTAAAATATAGTTCATCAGATCCATCTTCTTCTTTAAAAACCCTACTATAATATTACAATATGTAACCGAAAGGCTTCTGCGACCGTATAATATTTGTTTACCATTTTTGCCTCATTAGCATATGCGCCTCGTTCTCTAGCATACCTACAAAAAATCAACTCTGAATATTGAAAAAGCATAGCACAGTTAGCTTTCTCTGAAAATTTGAGCCCCATATACTAGATACACTTCATGCAATGCTGTTTTAAAAACTCAAAAGTTTACAAAGAATGTGTGGCTCATTAGCGCTTTTGCCACCCAACAATTCTGCAGTTTTTGATAGCAGATTTTAACTTGAATATTGCATAAAAAAGCTGAAAATTGCATAGATTACTAAGTTTAACAAGCTCTTTCAACTTTTGAAGTCAATTCGTATTTAGCACGATGCCTTCTCTATGCAGATTCGTGTGCTAATGAAGCAAAATGTAAACAATGACGTCAGCAAAGATTCCCCTATAGTTTGTATAAGAGTTTATCAGCAACCTCATTCCGATTCATTGTTGTGCAACTTTCCAAAACTTGGCTTGGGTTGAAATTAGCTGGTCTGACGTAAACATGCAGAAGGGCGATTTGATCATCACGTCATGTGTGACGTTTCTTAGCAACGCCTTCGACTAAATCCTTGTCTAAGGTGAGTATTCCAACGGAAAAGGAATTTTAAATCCTCGAACCAACGAATGTTTGAAACAAAGGTTTCAGTGTAAGGTTTCATCTGTGGCAGTTGTGTTGTTAGCGCTAGGCGTGAATCCATAATATAAGGCCAGTATTTTAGTGAACAGTCGCAAAAAAGATTTTACAAAATACCTATGTTTTATATTAGATTACAAGCTTATCACTTAAATGGAAATAACACTCAAAAGATTGTTATAAGAGAGTGTAATATGTACGTTCTAATTTTGAAAAAAGAGAAAATAATTGGGTTTTATCTTGTTTTAAATACTGTTTGTGTGCAGTTATAGTTAAATAATGAAAGCTGAAACTAAATATATTCTCAACAACTGCGACTTATATTGTGGTAAATTTGAACTCACTAGTTTAGTCGTTTAATGCTGTGTTCACATCGGGGCCAAAACATTTTTAAATCAATCCACGTTTCCCGTAAACATGTTTGCAATTTCATTGTTCACCAGCATTAGTTGATAATTTCACAACACGTTTCACACCTGGTTCTATAATTTATGTTGTCTCACGAAACAGGCAAAAGCTCGCATAAAATCATTTGAAAAGTGATTATAGAGCAGTTTTCAATTGAGTGTCAAAAGTAATTACACAATTGCGTTGGTTTTGCATTGCTACGCTTTGTGATTGGCTAAAAAATCTCGCGCCACTTTCTCGACCAATCAGATGTAAAACCAAAACCAATCGTGGCTTGCTCGCACGCGTTTTCCCGCGCTTGGCGCCGCCGACATGTAATTGCTTCGAGCTCTGATTGGTTCATTGGATTGTTTACGACTGCTGTGATTGGTCAAAGTAATTACTTTGGTTTTGATTTTACCACACTCAATTGAAAACTGCTATATTGCACATAAACAGAAACAAATAGAGCGCGAATTTTCTGTTGCATAATTTCTTGGTTTCATTTCACTTGCCAAGTCCTTCGGGAACGAAGGACAATGCAGATAACAAGGAGACTGCATTCGCGCTGATGTGTTTCGTCTGCCTTAGATCGAAACTACCTCGTGAGGTAGTTTCAATCGTGCTCAGAATAAACATGTTTCGATCATGATTCGCGCAATGTGCCGCCTGATGTAAACACATTTCATAGAGGAACACGTTTCATTCGCGATAAGACTAAACATGCTTCCCCCTAGTGTGAACACAGAATTAGTTTTCCACAGTACGTTGTAACAGTACGGTCGTCAATGGAATCATCAGAATCATGTGTCTTATATCACTCCTGGCGGGACATAAGGGGTCCACTGTTACTCTTCATTGTACGCAGCTCCTTGCTTCTGCTTTGGCTCTTTACTAAGTATACTAGGTCCACTCCCTTCAACTCCTTCAGCATGGGCCGCCTCCAGTTGTTCCTGGCCGACCTTGTTTCCTCTCGGGGATCCGATAACTGGTCTCTTAAGGTCCGTTTACACAGGCGATTTTTTGTGCAATTTTTGTCGCACTTGCCGATGCAATTTTTTTCGCGCGCAAGTTGCATCTTCAAATCGCATGTGTAAACGGGCGGCGATTTCAGTGCGATTTGGGCGTGTTTTGTCGCGCGATGCATGTCGCAACCTGATGCAACTTGGCGTCGATTTTTGGGAAATCAAAGCAAATGTCGCACCCGAATCGTACAAGAAATCGCCGCTAGTTTACACTTGCGACAAAAGTTACATTGGAGAGCGCAACAAAAATCGCATCAAAAATCGCATGTGTAAACGGGCCTTTATATTCTCGCCGGTCTTCAGCCGATCGACCCGATTTCTCACGAATGCCGGCGAGCCGCGAGACAACCTCTGGTACCCAGGGTAGGATAGTGTTGTGTATTACTCACAGCTATTCACATAATTCAACACCGTTTCATCAGCAGCAGTCAGTTTCAAAATGATCATAATTAACACCATCTCTCATATGTATATTAGGATTTTGCAAGTAAATCATGCAGATGTAGATGTGTATTAAGTGAAGTTTAATATAGAGCCGAAATATTGTAAGTTTCAATTATCTTGTAATAAACCAAAACTTGGTTTCTACAATGATATTAATTCTCAGCCTTGCTTTCTTCATTTATCCTGCGCGCAGACGTATCCGATTTCCATGCTCCCCGCGGGCATGGAAATCGGATACGTCTGCGCGCAACTTTTTCACTTCGAGGCTAGCGGCTTAAATCTTTTGTTTTTATACATGCCTCACAGGATTAGCCATCCTCGGAGACCCAGGGGCAATTCCGATTTTTGTCGCGCCCCAACTAATTGCCCCAGGGTCTCCGAGGATGAGGATTAGCTGAGAAAACAATAGAACTCAAACAACAGAATAATGGACCCTGGCCCTGACAACAATACATGTGCGTGATACCCAGGTCCAATGAAATAAGAGGTTCTGAAGAGGTGCATGGTACCCGAGTCGCGGGAGATACCTTCCATGAATAAATTCATAAGGCAAAATTTTGGCGGGGGTGTCACTTTTAAAAGTGATATATTCTCACCGGGGCTACCGACCAACAATGCCTCAGGATGTAATAAGATTTGGGATAGGCCAGACAGAGGCGGTAGCGGGTAGGTAGCTCCCAGGGAGGGGCGTACTTCGCTAATCCTCCCCAAGCGCTATGGAAAGGACTTTTGAAGTTATGAAGAACTGATCGCACCAGAATAAGAACGTGCCCGAGGTTGCGTAACCCATTCCCACGCTACTATTCTTGGAGTTTAAAGTTACGTAATATGTTGAATTCTACCATTGTTTTCCGGAATCCCCGGTGAGAATAGCTTTATAGACCCTTTTAATAAATACCAGAATGCATCACATTCCGCTATCGATGTCAAATGTATTCTTTTGAATTGCAAGAGAATTCAAAAGAATATGTTTGACGTCATTAGCGGAAAATGATGCATCGTGGTATTTATTGAAAGTGTCTATATCTTTGGCCGTTAGAAGTCGATTTCGCTAAAACTTGACAGATATGTTAGGGAATAATGGGAGTTCACCAGTACTTTTTTTTATTCAATGTATCGCGCTTTACGGTAATGCTGTAATGTACGTAAGTTAAAATTTTTAAAACGTGATTTTGTGTCCAAGTTTGCTCCTCGAGAAGAAAACAAAGCAAGTTAACTTCACCACTCACTGAGTCAGATAATCTACAATACACCTAGTTTACCTCCCTTCCGTGTCATCTCATGAAACTCTATATCCGCGCTGAATTCTTGGATACAAAATTGCTTGTTTTTACGCTTCTCGAAGGCTTCCCGAGCAAACATGAATGCAAATATATCTATATATGTAGATGGTTTTCACTCACGTGACCTTCAGTCCTGTGGGACTCAAACGCCAAAGGCCATGGCGGCCATGTTGGTGCACATAACAATAGAAGTTCATTAAAATTCTTTTGTAGGTGTGCACCAACATGGCCACGGCCACGTGAAAACCACCCATATATGGTAATTTTGCTAGTTTTAGTCCACGGACTATAGAGGTTTTGCACGGCAGCCATGTTGCATGGCAGTAACAATGAAAATGTTTTGCATTAGAAAGAACATTCTTTCCCATAAAGAAAATAATCTATTGTTCCTGCCATGCAACATGGCTGCTGTGCAAAACCTTTCTTGTCAACACTTCATGCAGAAAGAACAAAGCGTTGCAAAATAGTGTATTTTACCAGGCAGCGCTTTGCATTGATGGAGAAACATTACGGAGCCTATTCTTGAATATTTCGCGCATTTTCGGTATCAGCCGTCGCACTTCGTGCACACTCTTTTCATAAATGCACACTGATGAGCGGAACCTGTCCCTCGCGACCTTAAAGTCGGTCTTTTTTTACACCATTCTGTGGTTTTTCTTAAGTAAAACATAACGGACTTGTCAGCGCAAGTTCTGCCGTTGACGTACATTCGAAAACTTTTGAACTCAATTCGTGATTTGTACTACGGAAGTTTATAAAGTGTTCAATTGTTCAGATGACGTCATAGACTGCAAAAACACTGCTGAAAACAACTAAGGTAAAGTGAAATTACTTCGTTTCCTGTAAATGCGAGGTTAGTCCATGGGCTTTTACAACCGAATCCCGCCGTAAGAAATGATAGGGAATGTGAGTCAAAATAAAGAAAAGTGTTTTGAAATTGTGTTAATCAAATTTAACTTGACTCAACATCGTTCTAACATTTCAACGTATTTCAGCCACATTGAAAGACCTGTTCAGATGAACTCAATATTTGCTTCACTGTCAATTTTTAATGGTGAAAGCGCCGTGTTGAAACCATTTTAATGTTTCCAAAGTACAAAGGCAATACTTGAAGATTCCACCACAGAGTTAGAACCAACTTGTACCGAGCATGATAAAACAGTGCTACAAAAATGTACTGTATAATTACTGAAGTCTTAATGAAGGGGTAGCACATACGGATTTTGACTAGATTGACGCAGAAGGTACAACCAACTTGTAGAGCATAAAGTAAACAATACCGCAGGAAAGTACTTCTAAGTTAAGCTTTAGGTTTAAATATGACCTTGTGATTCATTAATTATATTCGTCCCCAGCATTAAAGGATAGAACCCTCTCGTATGTGCCAATAAATGGTTTACAAGGTTTATAAACTGTGTCATCCTTTTTCGATTTACCAACCATTTTAATCAAGATCATTCAGCAAACCTCTCTTCAAGAGCATTGCTAAATATAGACGGATATTTTAAATAACAAATAAATTCATTAATTGAATGTGTTGACGATATAGCGTTCGGCAGCCAATAAGGCTCTGGTTGGCACATTAATAACAATTGGTGACGTCATTGATATCTTTTCCTATACGGCAAGCTAAAAAACATCGTTCACTTCAAGTTACTCAGTTTCTGTTTTGTAAGATCTTAACGTCATTTGCTTGTTAGCTGTGTAAAGAAATCTTACGGGGAGATAAAAAAGCAGGCAAGGTGAAAGAAACCCGAGTAAGTAAGGTAAGAGTGCAAAAGTACAATTTTGACAAATTGCCAGTTTGGGAAAATTAAAACTGACGCCAACATCACTGAAGGAAAATTACTGTTTAACACTGCTTATTTCATGATTCACACATTTTCTTTTGTTATTTAAGAACCTTTATTTAACTTACAACCCAGGCCACGGTTTTTCAAAAGATGGATAGCGCTATCCACCGGATAAATCACTGTCCAGTGGATAACCAATTGGTTTTGTTAATACTTATCCACTGGATAGTGATTTATCCGATGGATAGCGCTATCCACATTTTGAACAACCGGGGCCAGGTGATTAGTAAACTAATCGAAAGTCCGGGGAGGGCTTCATAAAGTAGCAGGGAAGAGCGGGGCTAATGAATTTAAATTATGAATATAATGAAGGATTTATACAGATAAATCCCTGAAACGAGGAATTTTTCTGTATAAATTTCAATTCATCGGCCCGCTCTTATCTGCTACTTTATCACTGCCCTTCCCCGACTTTCAATTTTAAATCCATTTCATACGCTATTAAGTGAGCCTACTATTAAATCGTTCCTCTGGATGAACTTAATATCTTAATTTCAGTGTTTATCCCTTACTTACATATGAATGGTCACACTTTATAATTTTTCCCCACTCACTCGCTATTGATAATCTTATTAGGCAGCAAAGTAAACATATTGTATTCAATCAAGCGTTCAAAGAACTCAACTATGGCTTAACTCTAGAGAGAGAGTTCAGTTGAGTCGATTAATGTTGACGAGACATATACAATGCATTAGCATAGGCCCGGTTCAAACGTCGAACTTTACATGTACCGAATCTAATGCAAATGAGCAAGAACAATAGATTTTGCTCATTTGCATTAGATTCGGCACATATGAAGTTCGACGTTTGAACCGGGCCGATATCCATTTTGGATTTGCAACCATTTTTATAGTAATCGTCTGCGATTGAATATGAGTGTATCGCTTAAATTCAGAATAACTGAGAAAGTCAATTTATTCACAGAAATCAAAATCATCGGCTTAATTTCAAGTAATTTATCACTTTTTGGCACAATGAAAACTCAGGGCTCCCGTTTCACCGCTCGGCTATAAAGACCTTAAAGTGCACTTGAAGTGAAATTTCACTACGTTTTGTTTTAAGGTTTTATGTTGTTTATATCACCTTTATTTCATTTTCAATCGTTTTTCTCTTTTGCGCGAAGAGGATCCACTATTTTTAGCAGTTTGAAAAACTCCCGCCGGGGCCTGAAATTTGCGACATTTTGAGCGCGGCCAAAAAGGTATTTGTGACGTCATTCGTGTGTTCGATCACAACAAAACATGGCGGAGAAAGGGACGAACCCGGGGCTAAAATACACGTCGCTTTCAGCCATGTTTAACCGAAATAATCCTTCCACAAGTTGCCAAAACTCCACTGTAAAACGAGTGACGCGCTCAGTAGCAAACACACTAATGACGTCACTAGAACCCAGGTCCTTGTCTAATATTCTCAACTTGCGTCGTTTGTTAAAATATGTTCCCGCCGCTTCAAGTGACTTATTTTCCCATCAAAAAAATTCGTTAAATTTAGAGAGTCAAAAATTGCTTAATTTTGTGATCATAGCGGAGCCCCATACTCATAGAACCTATGCCCGTCATTTTTCATGGTCATGGCTAGCGGAATGTTTCGCGGGCGCGCGTCCGTAACATGTGTGTCCGAGCGTCGCGCAAGGCTAGCTCGCGGGCGTGTATGACGTCGCAAAACATGCGCGTATGACGCCACACAACATCCGGGATCGTAGCAATTTCGAAACCAAGGCGAGGCTTTCTTTTTCGCGCGGCTACGCGGCCGATGTCACGTCAGCTCGGTAAACACTTTTGACATTTTGCTGTGTTTAGCAGAGAAAACCGTTTCAAATTAAAGTCGTTATTTACCTGCATTTCTTCGCGGTTTGCTACTCAAGACAAGGATACTAATTAAGGGATACTCAGAAGCCGTTATAATGGAAAAAGAAGAGCTTTCAGGGATAAAATCTTGCTTCGAGGAACTTCATACGTTTTTATCAATGCGTGAGCACTGAATGCGGGGAGATATTTCTTCCAATTTCAGAACCGAAGAAGCGGAGATTTAAAGAATTTCCAAGCAGTCGAGGGGCTTAAAGGTAAAACAAATTACATTTTTTGAGGGGAATTTATGTTGATATCAATCTGTGATTGACTTTTTCTTTGTGTTCTCGTTAAAATTTTTCGAAAGAAGATTGTGTTGTCCATTTTTACGTGTTTGTTCATTCATTACATAGCCCCCCCACCGACAAAGCGCCACAGTTTCTTTAGCAACTAAACCGTTTATTCATCATTGGTTCCAAACTGTCAACAAACGAGTGAATAACGTTGACGTGCAAAGACGAATAAATGTAACATTGACGTGCACAGATGAATGTCAGGAAAAATGTTATATGTGTCTATTTGCATTTTTAATACGCTGATCATGTTCAACAATAGCCTAATTAATACAAGCTTTTTCTCGCGGAATCTTTTGGACAGCCAACGATTGCCATATTAATCTTTTGTCAGTCAATAGCTTTCATTTAAGTTGTCACGCTTGTGGTTTTCAATTGGATACACGGGTTGTCGCACACAAGCACGTATTGTGCCTAAAAAAATCCAAAAACTTCAGCCATCTTCGTGCTTTACTCCACGGAAGTTTTCGCGGTCAGGTGCTGACGTCACGATTTTAATGACGTCATACACGGTTTTAATGCTGCTAGCTGAAAATACCGTTAAGTAAAATTACTTCAATTCTGGTAATACGATATTAATATCATTTAGTTGTCTATAGCTGAGTAAAGAACACTTACACTGCGAGAAATAACAACAGCAAAGGTAAAAGAAAAGTGAAACGGTGAGTAGTGCTATGGCTAAGTAGGAGAACAAATTAAAGTCAAATTTAAACAACTTCTATGAAAATGCCAGTTTTTTGAATTGAGAAAATCAGTATGTTGACAGTACAAAAGGAAAATTAGTGTTCAATATGTAGCCTCCATCGGAATAGATTTTGTTCCACCGACTTACTTTTAGGACAATATTGTACAGCATGGTACGTAAACAGCAACATATAGGCATTATAATTGTATTCAATGAAGCTTTCAATTGAACCAGAACACAACTATGGCTTAACTCTAGGAGGAAAAAGTTGATAAAAGTCCACGAGGCATATAATTCGTATTGATTTCACGCTCCTTGATTTGCCGACTATTTTATAACAGTCATATTCGGTTAAGTACGGATGTCTCTTATTTCAGACCCGGGGCGGGGTGCTCCGTATATTTTTAGATGGGGATGTGCCGCTGGGACTCTGAAATCCCTACCCTACACCAGACCATGTTAAGCTGATTTTGCAACCCTACACTAGACTAGACACCGAAAATCCCTACTCTGTCCCAGACTTGCTACTTTTAGAACTGTATCACTATTAGTGTTTTCAATGGAAAATGTTGCCACGATGATTTTATTTCCGTTCATGCAAGGCTCTTTCTCTGCCGAGTTTCTTTTCCTATTCTCGAATTAATTCTTCATACCACTGATCATACAACATAGTACTGATTTCTATACCTTATCCCTGACTAAACTGCTTGAAAACCATACCCTTCATAGCAGCACATACCCATATAGCTTATATATAAGAGCACCGTCCCCCCGGAATTTCAGACTGATTAAACATGTTGTTAGAATAATGTGGCTAAAATTGACTTTATTTCGAAGTCATTCACATAAACGTTATCATCGGCACTCCAGTAATTTAGCGCATTTTGACATCAAAAGATTCAGTTGAGGTTGCATTCGTCTTCCAAAGTTTTATTGCCGTATTATTTGTTGACAGCTGGTTTATTTCAGGACTTTCTCTTTTGTCTACATTCTACATATTTGTGCGCTTTTGAAACAACACGTTTGCCATGCCTGCATGCTCCAAAGCGATCGTGAAAATTCTTTTCATAGTACAATGACTACAATGGCAATTAACATAAGGCTGCGGTCATGCACATGTAACACGTTTAAAATTTACTCAAAAGTGCACAAATATGTAGAATGTAGACAAAGGAGAAAGTCCTGAAATAAACCAGCTGTCAACAAATAATACGGCAATGAAACTTTGGAAGACGATTACAAACGTCCCTTATACTTTTAATTGTATTTCGCGCCCTTAAAATGATTCAATGCACATGAAATTTACAGAGGTCGTGCATTACATGTATAACTTTAGATCAAAAGATTTTAAACAAATTTCATCGACTAGTTTTTAAATAAACGCTTGCCTAACAAAAGTGTTACTTCTGTGAGTAGAATGAGCATATTTGAGACATTGCTTCTGATCACATCAACTGAAATCTAGTGAAGCAAACAGAATGAAACCTTCAAGGAATTTACTTATATGACACATGGATAATATACAGTGAAAATATTGTTTCAATTTTTCAGGAAAACGCTGGTATCGACGAAATAACAGAAAGTAATGCGAATCTTTAAATTTTTGATGGAAAATAATCAACCCAATTTTATTTGAAAACGCTCCCATAGAATTTTTTCAAACTTTGCAGTCTTGAAGACTTACATCTAGACTATAAGAGGAATGCAGTCATTTTAAAAGTTTAGGTCTAGATGTTGAGAAAATTACTAATATGCAAAAACCATGACGTCATCAGATCGTTGTTATGGTAACACCGATGCCAATCAAATCTAGTTTTTTGGAAAGTTCATTTCATGTCTAGTACATGTGTGAAGCAGCTTGCCTGACCGAGCTCAGACATTCAAAGTTGGGATGTTGTGTCGCCAAAAAACCCAGTCGAGCCACCCAATAGCTACGGTATATATATGCATGTTCGATCTTAGTATTGGGCCTTGCCAAATATATTCGCTTGATCCACCGTGCATTTTCCGCGTTATCATCTTATGACGTAAGTTCGTGATTAAAGGGACACTGTCACGGATTCGCATGCGAGGACAAGGCGCACTTTAAATATCTTTCATATATCCTTTTCCGTCCAGTGTTTATTTGTTTTCCACCGTGACCGCCGCCACTAGTCGACGCCATTTTGAAATTGACACTTCAACTTGAAAAATTCAAAATTCAAGTTTCGATTCGAGAAGCTGGCGCATGCGCCCTCGTGACAGTGTCCCTTTTAAAATGTTTCTCGTGGAAAAAATGAAAGACATGCGATGTAGCCAGTCAATGCGGGAAAAGGTACGTCGGTAGGCCCCGTTACGTGTGGCCAAGAATCTGCGCAAATTGTCGAAGGTAACTAGTTACTCGTTCCCAGTTAATTCTTCATTCACTTTTCGTTTTTATTTTCTTTCCGCAAAATTTTAATGACGCAAAGCCAAAACATGAACACGAAATTATTGCGAGACTGCCCGGCGTTAGAAATGACACCTGTAACGGTGCACGTGACCGCCTTATCACTCAGGGCTTCCGTTTCACCGCTCGGCTCGAGGACGTTTCTTAATTAGAGAGTCAAAAATTACTTAATTCTGTATCATAAAGACTTTTGTTCTGGGACCATCGTAGCTTGATAAGAAATAGAACACAAACCGCGGTGATAAACATATTGAACTTATTCATTTTTTATAAAACTTGACGTTTCGTATGCTACTACATACATTTTCAAAAGTGACCGTTACAGTGTTGAAAACTATACTTAAATAATATTGAAAAGGGACTGGGACCGAGATTAAGTACAAAACTTAACAGTTGATCTATAAAAAGAAACAGCTAATTAATAAAGCATCAGCTTCTCGCTACTGACGTTTGCATTAAAAGCTGGCTTCAGTTCTTGTATAAACAATGTTTCTTTGATTTTCCAGTGGAAATCAGTTTTGCCCGACGCTAAGATATCAAAATGATCCCACTTGATGTTATGTCCAGTGGTGTTGACATGGTCAGCAATGGCTGATGTAAGGTCATGCTTAGCGAGGGCCTTAAAATGCTCAGTTTTTCTATCATGAAGCCGTCGTTTAGTTTTACCAATATAAAATTCTTCACAATCCCAACAACTGGATTTGTAAATAACTTTAGACTGTTGAGAACGATTCAAGCGGTCCTTGTACGGGAAGAAAGATTTGATGCGGCGAGTGTTTTGGAAAATAATTTTAAGGTTGACACAAGAGTAAAAATTGTATACACAAGATTTTAGACGTTTAGAGATTTGGTTGCTATGTAAACCTAAATAAGGTAGCAGGATAATAATATCCTTCTTAGGAACAGTAGAGACATGGTTGTTTGATTTGTTAATGTTTCTGTTTATAACATCATTAATGTGAAAGGTGATTATCCCTTGAGGGTAACCGTTCTGAAGAAGAAGTTTTCGAAGCTCATCAAGGGCAGATTGCAGCAACAATGAAGAGGAGCAAATCCTGTAGCAGCGATAAGTGAGGGTGCGGATGAGATTTATTTTATATTTGCGCGGAGTGAAGGAATCCCATTTGGTGTATAACCCCGTGAATGTTTTCTTCCGGTAGATAGAAGTCATGAAGTGTTGTTTGGGCAGCGTTTAACGAGGATGTCTAAAAACGGAATCGAGTTGTCCTGTTCATACTCAATGGTAAATTTGATACTGTTGTGACAATTATTCAAATACCGCAAGAAAATTATTATTATTTATTATTATTATAAATTGTAAGTATTATTTATGTATAATATAATGATATTAGAAGGGGTCATAACAAGCATTGTCACTATGGTCAATGGCCCCTCAAGTTTTCGAAACAAAAGAACATATTTATTCTGGTATGGTACGGGTTCGTCATAATCATCTCAGTGTTTCGTCTATACTGAAAATAAGTTACCGGTGTGTCTTTATGTGTCCTCAAAAGAGGAGAATCTCCAATGTTTTAAGTCGCCGCTGTGGAAGAAAATCATCGGCGGCGGACCTAAATAAAAAGTGGAGGGTGGGAGCTGAAATCCAACTGGCTTCGTTTCCATCTTACGTACGATGTTTCGGGCGTCGGCGTCGATCATGAGTGACTATCAAATAGTCACTATCTGTCGTGAGCGACGTATAGTTGAACTGGCCAAAATTCTCCTTCCATTGGTCGTTTGCGCTTACGAACGTCTTGGCCATCGCATTCAGTGGATCAGGGCGATTGTGTCCCTTCAATCACTCGGCGGAGATTTAAAGCATTACATGGACAAACAACAACAACAACAATTTTATTTCACACCTTCCAATTACAACAGTAGATGCAATAGAGTCTGAACACTGGTTAGTCGGCAAACATCAGGGAGTGTGGTCTCGGCCATGTATAGCTGCTAGTGCATGAGCTTCACAAAAAACATGAAAGTCGTTGCGAAAGTGCGATGGATAAAGTCAGTTGAAGGGACCTTGAAAATCCAGAGACGAAGCCTCTACAGTAAAACGTTCTCCACAGCTAGTACAGGGTTCAGCTTTTTTTAAACCTGGTGAAACCTTCTTTTTAGATTTCCCATTTCCAAATTACAAACCCAAGTAGTCCTTTCGGTAGTACTCCTTCGCTGAAGTGAAGCTATTAGCGGGGGTCACATTGTTCAGTCTAGCAGGAATTCCGTCACGCAATTCGGTCACGCAATCAGCGGCGCTGATTGCATGACCGAACAGGTTACCAGTCTTGCGGGCGTGCTTTCTGCGAAAGCTACGCACGCATAAAAAAATCAATTTAATTCTGATTGAGTCCTTAGTCTAGCGTAGTATGCCTTGGTAAGGGTAACAGGTGTTCGTTAGAGCTTTTCGGCGGTGCCAAGCAAACGATGGCCATGTTTAAATCCAAAAACAGAATCAAACCTGTCAAAACTTGACAAAACCCCATTGTCTCTTTCCCCGTATCAGTGTCGCTCATCGCCTTCATTTATAGGTTCTTGTAGGACTCCGACATAGTCCCCTATGACAGCACTTAATGCTTAATACCGTTCATCTGGTCGGGAATGCCTCGTCATATGTTATATGCAGTCTTAATATTAAAATGTTATTAAACTAATCGCAACATAACATGTACAGTTAATTAAAACGGTATGGTTAAATGAAACTCAGAATCATTTTGTCATTATATTTTCCAGAAAAGAAATTAGGAGGCCGGAACACGAATGGAATTTACCCAAAGAATTGGGTTGAACCTGATCCAGGAAGCTAAGACGGAGCTTGCCTTTCTTGCGCTGGTAGATGAATACCCCAGTCTGTATGCGGGTCCGGCCCTACAGAATGCCATTAGAAGATATGAAGTTTTCTGGTTGCCACTGGCGTCAGAACAAGGTAGCGACAGCAGGCTCCTAGCAGCTCCATTAGACATTGCATGGGTCTGGCATCTTCACATGTTGGCGCCGCATGAATACGAGAAGGACTGCATCAGCATTGTTTCTCAAGTCGTCGATCACACACCCATGGATGGATATCAAAAACTAAATGGTCTACGAAGCGCAAGATCTTTATGGAAAAACTCATATCCTGCAGAACCTTTTGAAGTCGATCTAACTCAGCCCACGCCATATTTTATGCCTTATCGTTCCAAAATTCGTGACGACATAGAAAAAGCGGCTGATCATGCGTCCAAGTTCTTTTATCAAGTTTCATTACCGCACTTCACCGACGACAAGTTTCTTTCAAGTGTCATTCAGCGATATGAACACCACTTGCAACTCAAAATGCAACATCCCCATGTTTCCGTGGTTCCGTCAATCGATGTCGAGCTCATATGGCATGCGCACCTACAGCATCCACTGAGCTACAAGCAAGTTACAACAGAAATGTTCGGAGCAATGTTAAATCCAGAAAAACTCGAAGGAATTCGCAGCCTAGGATCCCTCGCACACGATTCCGAGACAGGGACAAGAGCCGTATGGTCTAATGAGGGCTTTCAATTTGACAAACCTGGGACAATGTACAGAGGCGTCCCTCCTCGTTCTGGCGCTCCGAGACCAGATGGGTTCTACGCTAACCTTGGAAGACTTAAATATAAAATAGACATCCTGCAAATAGGGGTTGTCAATGTGGATGTCAGGAAGACCGTCTATGTCCGACTTCATAACTCTGCTGACAATATGATACTTTCACAGAGGATTGAAAGTGGAACTAATCTCCGTTTGACGAATCACTGCGTCATCGACAGTGAAAACCTCCACACAATCACAATACATCTACATCAGGAAACGTCATTTGGTGAAAGATACATTGGTTCTTCTCAAGTGAACCTCCTCTCGTACCTTGATTCGCTTCCTTATGGTGGAACAGCACCTGAACTCCATTTTACTATTCTTGTTCCGGTCGATCATGCAGAAATTCGAAGTATCGTAAGCCTAGCAGCCAAGATAAACCCTCCGTCCATTGAAGGTTATCGGTTCATAGTTCAGCCAAATATGCACTTCAGAAAAGTTGACCATGCCTCAGAAGCACTCAGTTTTCCACAGTCGATGTTGTCACCAAGCGATTTGGCGAGGGCGCAACTGCCTTGCGAATCTTCCACTCACACTTTGCTGGATTGCAGAGGAAGGGAGGTATTCAGATGTCGTGTAGTGCACTCCACTGAAGGATTGTTTTCGGCAGTCGAGATTATCAGCATCCACGGCTTTGTTGTAGCATCTGCTGTTACGGTCAATTCTGACATTCTTCCAGAAAAGGAATCGATCGAAGATGACAAAGAATGCGTTTATCTCAACCACATGGAGGGTGAGAGAGCCATGCTCATCCGAAGTCGAAGAGATTGGGGCATTTGTATTGGCAAATGGCAGAAAGGAAAGATGTTAAATCGATCCGCCGGCCAAGTGGAAATCAGGGTTTTTAAGCTCCAAGGTGCAAGAGGTTGGTACGAAGTACGCAAATATAAGGGTGGACTATACCTGATCTGCCTTGACTCGGGAATTTTTGTAGGTGTGGATTTGAAGAATGGACAGTTAGTCATGTCTCCATCCACACAAGATATTCCAGAGATTATTGCCTTAGCGTTTTCAGTTTCCATTCTCTACCTTCTTTGTAAACCTTACACTCATCCAGGAAATGGGTCTTCCCCCTCCTTTCACGAGAAAGTCAAAGACGACAAGGTCACCTCGATGCTCTTTGCTGCAGGATACAAAAGTACTACGGTCCCAACGAATGTCTATCTACGAAGCATGTCTAGTCGTGCAGTGCCAGCTTCGTCACTGGATGGTGCCGGTAATTATGATCTTGATTCAGAATCTGGAGCCTATGTGAAAAAGGAGTTGTCGTGCTTTATGAGGGGCGTGTCCTACCAACTTCAAGACACAAATTAGAGTGGCAGTTCTGGAAGGTCTCGAGAAGCTTTCGGAGGTGGCGGTGGCAATTTTGGTGATTTTGGTGACGACGGCGGTGGTGACGGAGGTGGCGGTGGAGGCGATGGTTCAGGAGTGTCGCATGCAACAAAGTTGTACCGTCAGAAGTCGGTTGTCGGCAAGATATATCCGCATGTTTGCACCATGTGCTATTATGTGCAAGTTTTATCAAACCTAATGGAGGAATAATTTATGAACTATGCTGTGCAGCTCAGAAACCGTTGTTAATTGAGGAGAGGACAGCTTATGCTATATGGATTGACTTCGGACTTGAAATGCGTGGCCTAAAAAATAGATGAGGTGCGGATGGTCAGCATTTCAAAACAAATCAACTCGTTTAAACTTGTAAACTTGCTTTTCTGAAAGCCTAGAGCAGGTGACGATTTTTTTAAACGTATATTTTTATTTGTGTTCAAATAAATATTTCGTTGTAGCCCTTTCAGGACAGTTTTTCGTTTAAACTAACGAACCCAACGAATATAAATATTCCAATCGAGGTTTTGCACGGCAGGAACAATGAAATGTTTTGCATTAGAAAGAACATTCTTTCCCAAAGGGAAAAGAATCTATTGTTCCTGCCATGCAACATGGCTGCCGTGCAAAACCTCTGTAGACAATATTCGTATTCACGGTATTGAACTGGAAACTAGCGTGCAGTCTAGGCTCATGCAGGGAATCTTTTCACATTCAAATATTTTTAATGATATTCCCCGCATTAGCCTCGACTGTAAGCTAGTTCCAGTTTAATACCGCGAATACGAATATTGTCTATTTCTTACTTGGCATCAAACATTAAGAACCTTTTTACGCTGACTTGAAAACATGCAGGCTCGTATATGTAGGTTTTAATGTTATTGTTTTGGGGTTTAGCCGCAAGCGTTCAAATAATGGAAACTAGTTGATAAATCAGCCAATACTGGTTCTACAAAGCCACAAACAACTCTTTATTCCTTGATTCCGCGCTCTGACGAAAGGCTAGCGCTTAATCAGCTTTTTGAATCTCTTATCAGTGGCCAATTTACTTTGTCTATCAACACAGTCGATAAAACCAAATTTTCGTGTTTCACTCCTCCACCAACTTAGCCCCACAGTTTCTTTAGTAACTAACCCGTTTATTCAATATTGGTTCCAAACTGTCAACAAACGAGTGAATAACATTGACGTGCAAAGACGAATAAATGTAACGTTGACGTGCACAGATGAATGTCAGGAAGAATGTTATGCGTCTATTTGCATTTTTAATAATTTGATCACGTTCAAAAATAGCCTAATTAATACAAGCTTTTTTGCGCTACTCGCGCGCGGAATCTTTTCGACAGCCAACGATTGCCATATTAATCTTTTGTCAGTCAATAGCTTTCATTTAAGTTGTCACGTTCGTGGTGTTCAGTTGGATACTCGGGTTGTCGCACACAAACACGTATTGTGCCTAAAAAATCCAAAAACTTCAGCCATCTTCGTGCTTTACTCCACGGAAGTTTACGCGGTCAGGTGCTGACGTCATGATTTTCATGACGTCATACACGGTTTTAGCGCTGCGTGCTGAAAATATCTTTAAGTAAAATAACTTCAATTTTGTTTATACGATATCAACATCATTCAGTTGTCTATTGCTAAGTAAAGAAATCTTACACTGCGAGAAATAACAACAACTGAGGTGAAAGAAAAGTGAAACGGTGAGTAGTACGGCTAGATAGGAGAATAAATTAAAGTAAAATTTTAACAACTTCTATGAAAATGCCAGTTTGAGAAAATTAATACGCTTACAGTACAAAAGGAAAGTTATTGTTTTATTGCTTTCATCGGAATAGAGTTTGTCCCACTGACTACTCCCTTTAAGGACAATATTGTACAGCATGGTACGTAAACAGCAACATAGGCATTACAATTGTATTCAATCAAGGTTTCAATTGAGTGCTAGAACACAACCATGGTTTAACTCTAGGAGGAAAAGAGTTCAATTCAGTGAGTCGATAAAAGTTCACGAGGCATATAATTCGCATCGATTTCATGCTCTTTGATTTCCCGACTGTTTTATAACAGTCGTGTACGGTTGAATTCGGATGTCTCTTTCTGATTTCAGACTGATTTGAACATGTTCTCAGAATAATGCTAAAACGACTTTTTTTTAAATCTATTCACAGGAAACGTAAACAAGATATCGAAATCATCGGCACTCCAGTAATTTAGCGCATTTTGACATAAAAAAAGACTCAGTTGAGGTTTGCATTTTTCCGTTATAAGAATCACTAACTACAGGCGCAATATTATCGCCGGACTGAACAATATATTAACCAGCTTCAATGTTTCTTCTGGTTCTTAATGCTTGATGTAAAAGTACAAATACAAACGTTTAGATACACTTGTTTCAAAAAATTGGGATGAAAAGGTCTAGTTCTCATATATGCGTTTTAATTGCAAAATGACATTGAAGTTAAGAGAACAGCATTCTTCAAAACAAGTGGCTTCTGCCATACAATACAATACTGCAAGCAAGGTCGTCATCCCTTCCATTCTACCAGAAGAGTATAAAATTTACATTGCAAAACTAAATTCAGTGTTTGCATAATAATGCAGTTGATATCTTCAAACCTTCAGGGTTAATAGAAATGCATAATTTGCGTACATAAAAACAATTATCATGCCCTAGCCATTTAACATTTCATGGTAAACTTACTGCGGGAGTGGACCGAGTAGTCAATAAAACACAGTATTTATTCGAAGGCTTGAACAAAGACATGCTCAATGATTCAGCATTTTTATTAGTATGCATGTTCGTTCTTAGTATTGGGCCTAATGTCAAATATATTCGCTCATCCACCGCACATTGTCCGCATTATCATCTCATGATGTAAGTTCGTGACGAAGGTTTCTCGTGGCAAAAATGAAAGACATGCGTTCTAGTCAGTCAAAAGTGGGAAACAATTCGTCGCTAAGCCCACTTTAATAGCCCTGTTAAGTTGTGGCAAAGAATCTGCGCAACTTGAAGGTAAATGTAACTGGTCAATTGTTTCGATTTTTCATTTGCCTTTCCCTTTTACTGTTTCTTTCTGCAAAATATTAATGATGCAAAGCCAAAACATGAACACAAAATTATTGCGAGATCGATCGGGCGTTAGAATAACACTCGTAACGATGGCCGCCTTATCATTCAGCAAAATTAAAAAATGTTGAAGAGAAAATGCTGCGGCATTGGCAATTGCAAAACTACCGAAATCAAACTTTTAAATTTTGTGTTTTGGCTTTACTTGTGGCGACATTTTAGAGATCGTTTGCTCAATATCACTTACTCACGCGAGCTGGTGATTTGCATATATTATTCAACAAATCGTCACACGATGTTTGGTGATGTTATGCAGTGGGAAATCAATAACATCATACTTTATTTAGTCATGTAAGAGCTAAGTGACATTTAGGAAAAACGTCGACAGGTTTCCTGCGAATGGTGTAGGTTAAACAAGCACTTGAGAAATTACAGCCTTAATTGTTTGACTAGCGGTTTAGTCTCTATATCGTATAATTTCTGAAAGTACCTGTTTACCTTGACAACAGCGTTATAGACGTGAATTACGATGGTCAAATGCACGCCAAACTAAGTCTAGCTTGTGGGCGTTCTCAGACTGCCCGCACACATATAACACGCTTAGAAAATAAACAGGTTCTTGGCTGGACCAAACTCGCTCGAATAATGATTTTTGACAATTAATTTGCGTCACGATAAAAGAGTTTATCTAACTAATGTTCAAGAAATGCAGATGATGATGAAAGCTGATTATATGACATTTTTTCAATTTTTGCACCACAACTCTTGCACAGAATGTAGTGTCGAGGGTTGGTCATCATATGTCATTTGTCATATGCATTGCTACTACTTTGTGCTTACATTTAAAGCAAAAATATATATTGATCCCAATGCAGCGATAATGTTAACTTTTTGAACTCACAATCAACTGTTATTTTATTTCTTAGAACACAATCAGTAACAATAAAGCAAAAATGGGACTTAGCCAGAGAATCCGGTTAAACCTGATCCAGGAAGCTAAGACGGAGCTTGACTTTCTTTCGCTGGTCGATGATTACCCCAGTCTGTATGCGGGTCCTGTCCTTAAGAATGCCATCAGAAGATATGAAATGTTCTGGTTGCCACTGGCGGCAAAACAAGGTAGTGACAGCAGGCTTCTAGCAGCTCCATTAGACATCGCATGGGTCTGGCATCTTCACATGTTGGCACCGCAATATTACGAGCAGGACTGCATGAACATTGTATCTCAAGTTGTTGATCATCTACCCATGAACAGATATCAAAGAGAACGAGGCCTTCAAAACGCAAGATATTTATGGGAAAATGCTTACCCAACAGAACGATTTGAAGTCGACCTGAACCAACCCACGCCGTTTACCATGCCATTCCTGTTGAAAATCCGTTGCGATATTGAAAAAGCGTCTTATTATCAGTCCAAGTTCTATTACCAAGTATCGTTACCACACTTCACAGACAGCAAATTTCTGGCAAGTGCTGTTGAGCGATACGAACACCACCTCCATCTTAAAAGCCAACACCCGCAGGTTCCCATGATTCCGTGCGTCGATGTCGACCTGATTTGGCATGCGCACCTACAGCATCCGCTGAACTACAAGCAAGTGACATCAGAAGTGTTCGGAGCAATGTTGAATACCGAAAACCACGAAGCAAGTCGCAGCCTGGGAACCATGTCGCACGACTCTGAGACCGGGACAAGAGCTGTATGGTCTGCAGCGGGCTTCCAGTTTGACAAACCAGGGACCGCCTACAGAGGCGATCCTCCTCATTCCAGACCTCCCAGAGCAGATGGGTTTTACGCTTCTTTAGGACGGCTTCAATATGTTATGAACATCGTGCAAGTAGAGGTCGTAAATGTGGATGTCACTAAGAAGTTTACTCTTCGAATTTTCAACCCGGCTGGCAGTGTAATCCTGGAAACAATTATTCAAGGCGGAGTCGGTCACAATGTGATGAGCCATTGCATCATTGACAACGAAAATCTAAACAAAATCACGGTAACTCTACACCAAAGGGCATTACTTGGTTACGAAAGGGTCGTTGGTTCTTCTGAAACGAGCTTGCTTTCCTTCGTTGATGCATGTCCATATGGTGGGACGGTACCTGAACTTCCTTGGGTTATCGATATTCCTTTTAGCGCTGCGCGCACTATCGTAAGGCTATCAGCCAAGTTAAATCCGCCATCTATTGTAGGTTATCGTTTCAAAGTTCAGCCAGACCTGTACTTCGCAAAAGTGGACCATCCGTCATTGGCACTCAGTTTTCCACAATCGATGTTATCTCCAAGGGATTTTGCAAAGACGTACCTGCCTTGCGAATCTGCCACTCACACTTTGCTGGACTGCAGAGGACGGGAGGCGTTTAGATGTCGTGTCGTGCACACCACTGCAGGTTTGCTCTCGGCAGTTGAGATCATCAGTCTTCACGGTATTGTTGTAGCATCAGCTCATACAATCAATCCCAACGCTCTTCCTGATAAAGCATCGATCGAAGACGACAACAGATGCGTTCATCTGAACCACCTGGAAGGCGAGAGAGCCATGCTCATCCGAAGTCGAAGAGATTGGGGCATCTGTATTGGCAAATGGCAGAGAGGAAAGATGTTAAATCGTTCCGCCGGCCAAGTGGAAATCACATTTTTTAAGCTCACCGGTGCAGGTGGATGGTGTGAAGTACGTAAATTTAAAGGTGGACTGTATCTGATCTACCTCGATACAGCCGTGTTTGTTTACGTGGACTTGAAGAGAGGACTGTTCGTGATGTCTCCATCGGCACACGATATTCCAGAGATCATTGCTTTAGCTTTCTCGGTGTCCATGCTGTATCTGCTCTGCAAACCTTACACCCCGACGCCAGCGAACGATTCATCGCCATCCTTTCACAAGAAAGCCAGAGATGACAAGGTGACCCCAATGCTTCTTGCTGCTGGGTACAAAAGTGCCACAGTTCCAACGAATGTTCACCTTCTGCGAAGCACCATTGGTTCTGCAGCATCAGGTCCGTCCCTCGATGGTGCGAGTAGTTATGATCTTGATTCTGAATCTGGTCCTGATTGGATTAGAGAACTCATTAAGAAAAAAACTGAAGCATATTTGTGGTATTTTATGAGTGGCGTGCCCTACCAACTTTCAACTAAAAAAGAAAGTAGTAGTAGTAGTTTTGCAAGTTCTCGAGGAAGTTTCGGTAGATTTGGCGGTGTAGGTGGCGGTGACGGAGGCGGTGGAGGGTTTAGTGGTGGTGGAGGCGATGGTGGTGGCGGGTGTTAGAGGGATGGTGACTGTGTTTGCTTTTTGTAGCGAGACTGGTTAGTAATAGTTCCACACGGCATATTGTATTATGCAGAATAGGATGCTTTATTCTAGTCGAAAATGTGAACTGTCTGTCGATAGACTGACGAACAACGAGTTCGCTGCTAACTTTAGATTAATTAAATTGCGAAATTAGAGTAATTATCGCCAAAAAGCAGAATGGTCTCGACTTTTGGCTATTCTATGTCGAGAAGCTAAGTAAGTCGTAATGATTATAGATATGTTATTCTCTTACAACTCAGCAAAATTTGATTTTCATCATAGTTTATTTCTTTTTATGATATTTTTATTACCTGACATCTGTACATAGTACATAACTATTTCCATAGCCAAGTTGTTTAGTCTTACGGGTCGATTTCGATGGTCTGCCTTTGTCACATACGAAGTGCTCTCGACAAACCTACAAGTTAAATTGTTTTGCGAAAGCTAAAACCTTACAACTTGCTTAACAAGGTAACCATAGAAAACAAACTTAAATGCTTCCAATTCAAGGTAATAAATAACATTATCCCAACGAATAATAGACTCTTTAAAATGAAATTGAAAAATTCTCCCAACTGTGACCGTTGCAACTTCCCCAATGAAACCCTATTCCATCTACTTCATGACTGTCCTGTAATACAAATTTTCTGGCAATCGGTTATTTCTTGGTGGAATGATAAGCGATCAGAAAATGTCTTCCAAAATACTTTAGACATCGTCTATGGATATAAGCCAGAATCTAGTCATTATTATGCTTTGAACCACTTTGTAATTATTGCCAAATATTATATTTTTTGTGCTGGTTAAATAATACCTTTCCATGCCTTGAAATGTTCTGTCTGTTAGTAAATGATAAGATTAGTTCTAAACGAACGATTGCTTTTAAAAAAAATACCTTAAATAAATTTGAATCAAAATGGACAACACTTTGCAGATAAACGCCCACAAATGTTCTGCCGCGCAAGGGTGTGCCACTCTTTGTTTTTAATTTCTTTTTTCAATTTCATTTACCTTTGTTTCTATGTAAATTAAGTTGTACCTGTAACTAATGTATGATCTTTAAATAAAAAAAACTGTTTTCATAGCCAAGTTGTTTAGTCTTACGGGTCGATTTCGATGGTCTACCTTTGTCGCGTACGAAGTGCTCTCGACAAACCTACAACTTAAATTGTTTTGCGAAAGCGAAACCCTACAACTTGCTTAACACTGTCACAGACGACATAAAAAATGCCGCAGGATTAGAAACGTGTTCTAAAACTCTATGAAACAACGTAGCTCTGAATTAATGTTCTTGTTGAAGTAACAGAGTTATATACAATTCTGGAATGACTTGTGCAGTGCGAGTTACAGTAACGTCCTATGTCCCAGTCGTTAGCAATTTATAGCATTTACCGTCTAAACATTTCCCCTTTAAATTAAACCCTTCGGTAGTCGAAATCACTTGAACCCAATGAAACTAAATGAAATTATCAAAATAACTAGAAATACGTGTCTCGCAGAAACTCGCGAAGCTCGGGGGGATGCACTAAAAATTTTAGGGATATGGGAGGGAGAGATGGAATTTCTGATTTAAATGGAGAGGTTGGGTTGCTTGCTGGCAATGGCCGCAAAATTTAAAGTTGAGACATTTTCGTTCCCAGTCTCTTTTATTTAACTTGTACTTTGTGTCCTGTCTTCCTAAAATAAAATAAAATAAATGAGAGCTGGTGCTGGTCACTTGTGGGTTTTGAGCTGTGAGTCGCTGTAACTGCTATGGGACTGGGTAAACAATCCTCAGACCCTTTGTCTCCCCCCTCCAACCTATCTTCATTAATTTTTGTCAGAAGGAAAATTGGTCTGAAAGTGGATGTATTAAGTACTGTTGTGGACATGGGTCCAGGACAATATGCAGTGGTGTTCTGTTTATTTTAATTTTCTCAAATTCCATTTTTGAAGCTTGTGAGTGCTATCTCCCAAACTAACCTGTTCCTTTTAGATACTGCTATAGTTTTTGTTCTATATACTGGGTATTAAATAATTGGTAACACAATTCTCTATTCGCTTGAATGGTTGAGATCACAGGAGGTTACTGCTGCTGAAACGTGATGTTGTTCAAAAAATAACAACTCAATGGTGAAAGTGGCATAAGAATTTCCCAGCAGTAACAATACTATATTTTGGATACAGGTCATGGGAATTACAAAACATGAATATTCAAGATGAAGCAACAGATTCTCTGCAAATACCATAAGCAATGTATAGAGACCTGGATGGAGAATTCGTACAATGTAGGTTAAGACCAGGACTTAGGTCTTCATGACCAGTTAGCCCCTTTAAAAGTCTCAAAATCAGAATTAGTTTGTTGATGTACATGTACATTCTCCTTACTGTCAATACAGTTCACATAGCCATATAACTACAGTGAATTTGTATTCAATTTCCAGACAACTCATGTTGAAGATGATCAGGTTCTCAATTTGCATAATCTATGTACTTGCTTGTACACTGATGTTGTGAGGAGATTTAAGATACTGATCACCGTTCCACTAATAAATGTAAAGCAGTAATCAGTTGATGTGTCATGTGTTTACGTACATGTATACAGTTGCTACACAGCTGGTCATGATTGCTAACAGAAAATTCTATTTTCCTAACAAAATGTTTTTATCCAAATTGTAAACAGAAATTCTCCTTACTAATCCATTCGAATGTTACTTATTGAACTATTTTATGAAGAATGCTGTAATCTCAAGATAGCGTATACGTATACAAACCACATTTCACTCACTGTTCATCATTCACAAACAATGCTACATCATGTTAATGTTGTACATTTGGGAAATAATTTCCACTTGTGTGATCTGTAGTTTTGATATTTAGCCTTTCCCGTAATCAGTGTTTGCTTTTCCCTACCGTATCAGGTACGTATGAAAGATATTCGTCACGAGTTAAAATTTCGCTGTAATTCTTGCCGCCTCTCGTTGCGTCTACAAACAGAATCATTTCTTCCAACACTTCCAGTCGGTGTCGCCTCTCCTGATCGGTTACGTTCAGAATTCTAATGGCGGCATTTTGTCACGGCGTTTGAACCTAGTCAAATGGTGTGCCTAGGCTGTTCGAAGTCTCTCGTCTCTTCGTTGCTCGATCGCGCTGAATTTCAAATCACCATTTAGCGGAGTTTCGGTGGTTAATTTTCTCGGACAAGGATTTCCAGCCACTTGTTGAATTCAGCGTTGTTGTGTTTGCTGTTCTTTCTCATTTGCATCAGAAATTGGTTGTGTTTCACCGTGAGTAAACATTTTTTTCACAGAAGAAGAGTAAGGGTAAACGGCCGCCGGCACGGCCGCCATGAATGAGAGTGCGCCATTGTCAGCGGTCGCGATTTTTGTTGCCAGGCAACTGCCGGACACCATCACGCGGCTCAGCTCCCGAGGGACGACAAATTTATAAACCTCGCTACGCTCGGGCCTTCGGCCCTCGCTTCGCGAGGAATTATGTGAGCAGTTTGATTGCTTCCGATTTCCGAACCCCAGCAAGCAATCCCAGAATCATTCAAAAGGTATTTCGAAACATCCATCTTAGTTTGTAAGTCCATGTAGGTAAAGAATAGCTCAACAACTACTAGAAAAAAAGCGCGCATTATTTTCCTCATGTTTTGTTTCCGATTGCAGTTGCCGTGTAATCGAACCTCGCCGAACATTTGATTGCTAGAGGTTTCGTTTCAATGTTCGATTGTGATCGATTTCTGAACCCATCCGAGGTCAACTGCAAATTTTGGTTCCATTGAATTTAATCGAAAGATCGATTGTGGTTAATTGCTATTGTTTTGGCTGGGAGATTATGATAAACTTGACGTCGGTATTTCAGCGAATGATGCATATAGGTTTGCTGCTGAAAGATCGTTTAACATTATTACGGGTAGGTTTTAAAAACAATAACATTTATTAGCTTGACAAATAAACTACATTTAAAGAGTCTGACTCACCCAGTTTGCATTGCGCGCTTCTCTTATTGTTATGATACGGCTCTATTCCATATTTGGGCAAGCATATCACCTCTTGCACGAGTGAATTTCTCATCTACAATACAGCATGGATTTTTGGGGGCCCTGAAAATGGAGGATGAACCAACGTAGGCGCGCAATGCAAACTGGGTGGGTCAGATTCTTTAAGTAATGCTCCACATAAGAACTATAGTAAACTTCATTGTTCTGAGGCATTGGCTCTTTCCCACACAGAATATCTTTGGTTTCAAGAATAGAGGAGGACCTGATGGTTCATAATTACATTCATTATAAAAATAAAGAAAATCCATTTGCGTCAAATAAATTTTAGGAAATGTTCGTGTTTAACCAATCAGAATAGCAGAAGACAATAGCTAATAATTTTGCTTCTTTGATGAAGTTTCCCAAATACAATATCTTTTGAAACTTGCATGTTGTGCGATTGGCTCTCAAATTACTTGAAACCTTTAAAAAATTAGACTTAATGCACCTCGAACCCTAACTTTTTAGCGATTTTTGAGTCTAGGCCAGTGAGATCACTAGTTGAAACAATGAAAAAAGTTTACATTCCATCGTGCATTACCGTTGAGCACTATCCTACTTATGCGGATTATAACTTAAACCTGTAAACTATTAAGTTTTGAATTCTAGTAGTAGGCATTACCCTTTATTATCGAGACCAGGTCATAATTGCCTAGCTGCACTGAATGACTGCACTGGATTATTTCTTGTCGCAAAAACATAGACTGCGTGTTTTTTTTAGGAAAATTTAAACTCCAGATGAATCATAAATCCAAGTTTTGTTATGCTTGTGTGTATTATTATTTATTTCTACTTTAATTTTATTCAGGTCTCTATTTAACTAGCTTTAGCTAATTAGATGCACCTGGATAAATATTATTATGAAATTGTCGTCAATTTCTATGACCGTTGACTTAACGGTAAGACAATAAAATTTTTTTAACACATTCTGTGGATCAACATCTGTGCTACCTTAAATTTTGTGCCACCTTAAAGTTGTTCTTGGGTTATTAATTATTGGTATATACTGAAACAGTGGATAGTATTGTTGGCGCGCTCTGATTGGCTACTGAAACTCGGAATAGCAAGTGCTATTCACCTCCCAGCAATTTGCGCGCGAAAATTGTAATCGTTGACAGGAATAAATGAGTTAAAAAGCATCATTTTCTTTATATTATCTCACAGTTTTAGCATATACTAAAACGACTATTCAACTCAGTGTAGGTGGGTAGTGGTGGATATTTACCTTGCCGCTTCGCGGCTCGGTAAATATCCACCACTCCCACCTCCACTTCGGTAAATAGTTGTTAATTAAAGAACCACATTTTTAAGTAGAATTTTTAGGTACTCTGGGGCCGGATTCACGAAGCCCTCCTAAGTTAAGACATATCCAAAGTATAGTTTCTTAACAATAGCTTATTGTTAGAAATACAATACTTAGGAGATGTCTTAACTTAGGAGGGTTTCGTGAATCTGGCCCCTGGTTCTTAATGTCCTCCCCCCTGCACTCACTGGTCCACAAACTAGCATGCGCTAACTTAACCAGAGCACCGGCCAGGCAAGGCATGGACCTGTCTCAAAACTTAAAGTCAAAGCGGTGAAAATGGGGATTAGGCTGCACCTTAAAAAATTTACTAATGTTTTATTGAGGGATGCGAATATGAGATTGCAAACGCTAAATAAAGTTTGTTTAAATGGTTGGGATATTTTTGTTTTTATCTAAAACATAGCCTGCTGGGGTTCGGGTTAGACGTCAATAATATTTTTTACTATTTACCGGAACTATTTAGAGTGAAACAGGCCGTATATTTTTAGTAAAAGCCAAACCTCAAGTGCAGTGTTTTGTCACTGATATAACTCAGTCATTGTCTGCAGTTTTCATAGCCAATAACATCAAGGTTGAAAATTAACCAGAGACATATCATCAATTGACGATACCTTAGTTACATCCCAGGCCGGGTGGTGCTTTCGTCATTGTTGTGCATCTGTGCAAAATTCCATTTATGTTGACATTCCAGAGCATTTTGAGAGTTTTAAATCAACATTAAGCAATTCAAAATTCACACTAGCTAGAAATGGTTGTTTACCTAGACTGCGCAAACCAAGAACATCATATAATTACAAAAACATATTACAAGTGCATTAGTGATTAAGCGACCCTTCCAGATCAACATCTAAACTGTAGGAAGTTTTAGTTTTAACATTGATATTTCGAAAGTAATAATTTATACGTTTTATCCTTGAATATTTTAATGGGCGACCTCCCTGAAAACAACGTTTATACGTGACGGGCGCTTCCTCCAATAAATATTATTATTATACATTGGTGTCACTAGCTCGATTTTGATTGGCTATAAGCACGCAGCTAATTATTGCTTGCTGTTTCTGTTACGTCATACCTACAGACAATGAATTTTATATATGTAGAAGTGACGTCATACCTACAGACAATAGTTTTATGCATGCAGAAGTGACGTAAGTTGTTTACTTACAAGTTGACTGCTGTGCATTGATCACTTTTTTGTGCGCGCTCTTGTCTTTACAAGTGCAGCTCAGGAATATGCATAATAAAACAATTATTGGATTCGGTTTTTGCATGATAGCGATAATTATCAAGGCCTCAGTTTGTGTTATCCGCCTCAGCCTTCGGCTTCGGCAGATAACACAAACTTTGGCCTTGATAATTATCGCTATCATGCTCAACCTCATCCAATAATTGTTAATTAGTATGTACTGAAACAGTGGATAGCATTGTTGGCGCGCTCTGATTGGCTGCTGAAACTCGGAATAGCAAGTGCTATTCACCTCCCTGCAATTTGCGCGCGAAAATTGTAATCGTTGACAGCAATAAATGAGTTAAAAAGCATCATTTTCGTTATATTATCTCACTGTTTCAGTATATACTAAAACAACTATTCACCTCAGTGTAGGTGGGTAGTGGCGGTCCACTTCGGTGAATAGTTGTTAATTATTTGATTATTATTTTTTTATCATTCTCATATGTGTGTAATTCACGCTTTTCGTCTGAGAGCACATAAACAACTCCATAGTTGGAGAGAATTAAATTTAAAACGAAGCATTTGTAGCAATCTGTCAATGCCACCAACAATGTTGTTTGAGACTACTCTCATCTCCCCTTGTCATTTTAATATTTAATGTTTTTTTAATGTTTTTTATTCACGAACTGAGACCAAGTCTCAATGTTAAACGTGACTCAATTCGTGCGAAAGTTTTTACATAGTTTTAATTATTTCTTATTGCATACTTTTATTGTTAGTTTTTAACACCCCGTTTTTCATATTTCACTTCTTTGTTCAACCATATATTTAGTACTTATGTAAATTCTTATCCTCACTTTTGCTTGATAATGACCGTAGAACGGTCGAAACGTCGCGTTTTAATCCCACTCGTTTTTACTACTAAATATTTAATATGAATACTAATTTTTAGACCAACAAAAGCCAATGAGAAAAAAACAGTCTTGCACAAGCTTAAGGTGATAAAAGAATTCTTCCAGAACCTTAACACGGAAGAAAATTCTTGTTTAACAAAAACTGTCCAACCTCTCTCCCTTCCCTGATAGAAGGTCCATCCTTAACTGCGGGGTACGTGCCTCTCGCTTAACGTTCGGCTTTTCAATATTGCCGTCATAAGCTGGAAAATATAATATCTATATACTACACCCCACCTTAAACGTGAAAACAGCCAGGGTGACACCCTCTTTCTATTTTCTTTTTTGAGGTACAACATGTAATTTAAATTATAATATATTAAAATAACTGTGTAAAGTTATGTAAACATTTATTATACTTTTTTTCGATGGAATCATCTCAATGACTAACAAACAAATGGTTTCCGCAATTGCAGTGCCAAAAAAAATACCCATGTACAAATAATCTAACAGCTGCATTAAAATGAAAGAATGCCATTGTAAGTTGTCCAAGGCTAAACTAAACTTAGGAAAAAAACATAAGTTCTCACTTCAATACTGGTTCGGTAAAATGGAGCAAATCACCACCAATGAGTGATGATAATTGGGAAAACATCTTTAAATCGTTGAAGAAAAATAAGCTTACAGCGGTTACCATCCCAGTACACGTAGGTCAACTTGAGCTTAGTGGACGTCAATAAACGGAAAGCCGTTAATTCCAACTTAATTTCGAACAATTTTACCAAAAAAAAAGTAGTAAACGTTTTAAAACAACCAAATTCAAAGTCAATTACAGTTTTAAACACGAAGTTCCGTTATAAAAGGCTTAGCTCTTCCCCCATTTCACATCTTTAGGATGTGAAATGCAAATCAAAGAATCTTTCAGTCACAAAACATGGTTAACTTGCGCGTCCTTTAAATATAATTTGCTTCAAAAATCTAATTAAACCAAGATTTTACCTAAGCAAAAAAATAAATAGAAGTTCATAAAGACTTCTGGTATAACTTTTGTAAAGTTTTTTCGAATTGCGTTAGCAATGATCTTAGTATAAATGACGCATGTTTCTTGTCAGTTGTTAATGCTTTAGTGGTTGATTGACGACTGGAGGTGAGAATGGCCAGACCAGGCTCCTTTTATACCGGAACTTCGTGTTAAAAGAGAAGATTTCATTTAATATGATAAAATATTGACGCTGCGTGCAGCGGCGACTTTTTGTCTGTGATCCGCTCCACACTTATCATGCATCACTGAGTTGCAAAGTATCACGTGCAGTGTATAATTGAAACGTTTTATTCTAAATACGGTTTCTCCAAACGGCAGCTTTTCTTTTTGTTTAACTGAACTGGCTTGAAAATCAAGTTTGATTAACTTTACCTCATCTCAGTGGGTAAAATTGTCGATCTTTTAGTTATGCTTGCTTGAAATCCTGTCAGAATCCAAAATAATTGTAACGGTTTTTCTTTGATTTTTTCTCAGCTTTATCCGCCTGTTTTGAAGGCGGAGGGAGGCGTGTTATTGGAAACCGCTGTAAAGAGTTTCACTTTAAATTTGTACACAGAGCCATCGTAACCAACAATAAGTTACTTGGATTTGAATTGTAGCGCTTTTCAATTGAGCGTCGAAAGTAATTAGAAACAATTGCTTCGGTTTTGCATTGCTAAAATTAAACCTTTCTTCTAAGAAAAACCAGAGTCATAACTGAATTGCTTTATATCCCGAATAGAGCAGTTTCTCAATTGAGTGTCGAAAGTAATTACACGATTGCTTTGGTTTTGCATTGCTACGCTTTGTGATTGGCTAAAAAATCTCGCGCAATCAGAAGTAAAACCAAAACCAATCGTGATTTGCTCGCACGCGTTTTCCCGCGCTTGGCGCCGGCTACATGCATTTGGTTCGAGTTCTGATTGGTTTATCGGATTGTATGCGAGTTCTGTGATTGGTCAGAGTAATTACTTTGGTTTTGGTTTTACGACACTCAATTGAAAACCGCTCTAAAGAATGGAATTAATAACGAGTGTCTTAATTGTGGTGAACCAGATTCCATTGATCCTTCATTTATCCATCGCTGTTTTACAAAGTCGTTTATAGGAAATGTTAATCAGTGGTTCAATGACTGTAATAATACTCGCTTCTACTCTACAAACGAACAAACCTTATTTGGTTTCATGTCACGGGCAACAGAAAAAAAAGCCACTATACAATTCACTCATTTTTTTATGCGTTACTATAGGTGCGGTTACACGGGACACTTTTACCGTGGTAAATGACCCTTTCACAACGGGAAACTGCATTCTGTGAGTGTGACCGACATTTCCCGAGGTACATTTCTCGTGGTAAATATCCATGGATACATAAAAAAGATCACACGAAGCGCCCATGACATTTAACGTGGTAAGTTGCAATGGTGTATTGATGCTCAAGGTACAAGAGCCAATCACGATGCTCCGTTTGACATCAACACGTAACCGCAAGGGAAAAGTGATCCACTGAATTGCGTGACACTTTTTTTACCTTGGAAAATCACAAATCGCGTGTAACCGCTGGTTAACACGGTATACTAAACCCAATTGTGATGCACCGCGGGATGCCATGTAACCGCACCTTTATATTTACACCAGCAAACTCCACTCTAAAGATGTGACTCTTCATGAATTCAATGACAAAATATCCTTAAAGTATCGAACCGAGAATTTACCATTTTATCTTTGTCTTTACCATAAAATCTTACATTTGTTCAAACACCTTACTTCCCTCTAAAACTATCTTTGATTCCACGCTCATGACATGATATTTAGGAATTATAATAATAGAATGACAATGAAACAACAATAACAATGAAACAATGCACGTATCATTGCATTTGATGCGATGTTGTCACTTAACTTAGTTGATACTCTAGTAAGTCATAGTCCAACTTTATAGTCCTCCTCCCACAAGTTCACCATCTTATCTTATCTCACCATCAACTGTTTACAACTGTACTCAGGATATTAAGGAATACAATATTTAGTTACCACCCTTCTGCTGGGCACAATGTCATTAACCACCACATCCACCGCCTCCACCACATCCACCACCTCCACCACATCCACCGCCTCCACCACATCCACCACCACCGCCGCATCCGCCTCCTCCGCCACCCCAACCGCCCCATCGACCTCCTCCATCATCCCAATCACTGCGTCCACCTCCTATGCCACCCAAACCGTCCCATCCACCTTCTTTGCCACCCCAAACGCTGAATCCACCACCACCCCCACAACCACCACCACTTCCACAGCCTCCACCCCCACCTCTATCACCACCGACACAACCACCACCATCACCATCTCTTCCCACACATCCCCCTCCGCCAGCACCATCAATGCCTGCATATCCTGATCCGTCAAAGGCATTACAGTCATCACCCTCACAACCCGGTCCTTCATTAACATCACAAGCCATATCATCGTTAAAATCATAACAAGGAACATCACCAGGATCGTCACCAACATAACAGAACTCACTCCCCAACCGCGTTACGAGAAATACATTGGTTGGTACGGTGGTGCATAAAAAACCAGCAAGAAAAAACATGGCTGAGATTTCCCCTAAGGAAGAGAGCTGAGATGCAGGAGATGACTCTTGCGATAACTGTGGCTTGTAGGGCATACAGAGGAGGTACAGAATCGATACAGAAAACGACAAGGCGAGAATTTCAGGGATGTCATGTGCACCAGGGGAGATTACAATCTTGCTTTGCCTTAAATCCAAACGAACCCATGTGTCGGAGTCAAACTTGATCAAGAACAATCCACCTTTTGATTTACGAACAGCACACCAGCCACGTTCACCGAAAAGCTTGTATATCCTTATTTTTACAAAGTGATGTTTCTTGGTTTGATTTTTGCCTTTCACCAATTCCTTCTGCCATTTACCAATGCAAATGGCCCAGTCTGTTTGACCACAAACCAGCATGGCTCTTTCGCCTTCCATTTGGTCCAGACTGATGCTTCTCGTCTCGTCTTGAATGGCCCTTCTCTCCGGAAGTATGCTTGGACTGATAGTATGAGCTGTTGCAACGACTCTGTCGTACACACTTATTATCTCGACAGCAGACAACATGGCAGATGATGAGTGAGTAACGCGGCACTTGAACACCTCGTTGTCTTTCCAGTCAAGCACGGCATGTGTGGACGACTCACAGGGTAGAAAAGGTTGCGCCAAATCGTTTGGAGAAAGCATCAGCTGTGGCACACTTAAAACATCTCTGGGGTGATTGTAACCTGTAAAATTCTTTTCAGGATCCACGGTGAAGCTGTATTTTGTGATAGCTGGGGTACTTATTCCAATTGTCAACTTCGCCGTGTACTGGTTGTGCGTGAAAGGAACATCTATTGTTACTGGCTGTTGAGAAACTGTGTCGTCAAACGGAGTGGCCTCTAGGTAGGACAATAGACTAACTTCGGTGACTGCCAGCAACGTTTTGAAGAAGAAAAGGTTCGTTTTGTAAAGGAGTACTTTGAGAGTGAATCTGCTCTCGTTGTCGAACGTAAACTCTCTGGAATTTGCAATTTTCGCGCGGTTCCCGCCTTTGAATTCTTGCGAGAAGATCGTTGTGCCGTTCGTGTTTTGGAGACGTACCTCGAAGTTCGTCTTGGGATCGAAATTTTCTGCCTCAATTTTCTGAATGTCAACTTCGTATTCAGAGCGAGCAAGTGTTGCATACAGCCACTTTCGTCGTGGAGGGATGGGATCAGGCGGATCACCACGATACATGATTTGGAAAAACACAACCCTGCAGCTTCCCAAACAGCCCTTGTCTTCATTTCAGAGTCGTACAGCTTCGATCCTGGATTGCGATCTGTTACTTCATCGTCGTGATGCAATGTTTTTCCTAACAGCTCTGTCGTTGCTTCCTTATAGTTAAAAGGATGCAGTTGATGTGCGTGCCAGATGAGATCAACATCATAGCACGGAACCATGAAGACCTCGGGGTGCTGTTTCGTCAACTGCAGGTGGTAACCATAGCGCTCCACGGCCTTTCTTAAGAACTTGTCATCATTATAGTGCGGTAGCGACACTTGGTAGTAGAATTTGGACTGGCGGTAACAAGCATGTTCCAGATTGTACTGAATCTTGGATTTGTATTCTGTCATCTCTGCTGGGAACTGACTAAGGTCAACTTCGAAGGGTTCCATCGGGTACAGTTTGGTCCATATTCTCTTTGCTGTTCTCAGCCCATCTTCTCTCTGGTCGTTGCTCAAGGTTGCGTGGTCTACTAGTTTAGACACAATCGTTAAACAGTCTTGCTCGTAGTGGTACGGTGCCAGCATGTGTACATGCCAGACCCAAGCGATGTCTAGTGGAGCGGCAAGAAAGCCTTTCTTGCTTTCCCTTCCTTTTTCAGCCTGTTCCTGAGAGGCTAGTGGTAACCAGAATACTTCATAACGTCTGATAGCATTCTTCAGAACAGGTCCAGTGTTAAGATTAGGATATTCATCAACTTGCTTCAGAAAACTTAGTTCATTTCTTGCCGCCTTGATAAGGTCTATTCCAAACCCCTTATAGAATAAGCTGTCTGTCATTGCGTCTGTTTCCAAGCATGTGACATTGGCTGTTATATATAACAGGAAAGAGGAATAAGCGTTGTGTCATTCATTTTATATTGATACTCGTTTGGGGTAGCAAGTTCAAATAAGTTCCTTTTCCAACAGTTAACAGGTATTTGTCGAATGCAAGAGTATTTTAAAAGTTGGGTTAACATATGAAACGCTTGCCAAAACGTCTGCGACTGATATCGATGCCATTGTTGGCGATTATATGCAACCTTGGCACTGCAAAGACCTTCTCCGTTTCCGAAAAATGGCGGGGTGGGCGCAAAAACCCCTGGACAAAGATTGCCAGAAAACATACACGGCTACCAATCGATGGAAATGACCTCCGAAACGCCATTTCATCATATGTCACTTGACGAAATACTCCACGATTCTTGGAGTTTTTTTGCAGTTTTTTTTTCCAGGGGTTTCCACTCCCGCCCCGCCATTTTGAAAGTGAAGAAGGCCATGGGAATGAGGTTGCATGAAATATAATGCATGGTGACAGCACCGAATCACGTTGAACGGTCAGCGGAACCGGCGCCGACTGTGGTGCGTTACTTAAATGGCCGGCATTTATGGGGTTTTCCCGTACGATAAACAGATTAAATCCGTTAAAAGTTTGTATTTTTTTGGACAGCCACTACAATATCGTATCTTATTTTAGTGGAAAGAAATTTTTGTTTTCATCGGTAAAAGGGTGAAATTTTGGCTTAAGAAACTCAGTCATTCATGAATTATCCACCACGAGGAAAGCAGTAACGTAAGAAACATGCGCAGTACGTTATTAAGCGCTGTCAGAGCAAGGCTCCTATTCCAAGATCCGGTGCTTAACCCTCGGATGTTTAGCACATGCCGTATTCAATAGCTGTTCATTTATCCTTCAGAAACATTTTGGTAAAGTTTGGCGACAACCGGTTGCTATGGTAACGAGATATGACGTCATAAGTAACATGAGGTCAACCCATTTTTGAATAAAAATGTGTTTTTCACCTTTTTTCATGAAAAAACATAGAAAATGCTATCAAAAGCATCAAAATGTTTAATTGTTTGTTATTTTCCAACTCTAGCAAACAATATTTGCAATTTCCGCATTTTCCCGATAGATTTGAATTTTTAGTAAAATCCAAGATGGTGGCCATCTTGGCGGCCATTTTGAATGACGTCACGGCTCCCCAGCAGCACCACAACCCATAATATTTACCTTATCTTGTAGAGCACATCGGGGGCTATCTATTAGATGTATTTTTTTCCGAAATATTGCAACATCGCAAAAACCCACGTGTACCGAGGGTTAAGATTTAGTATACGTGTTTCCATATGAAACTAGCCATTACAAATAAACAGGTCACGAAATACAGGTCACGAAAAATCTTTGAAATTGGTTCTTTTCAATTTGAACTCTTACTCATGATTTTTGGAATACTACTTTATGAGGTCTTTCATGAAAGTTTTTTCTTAATTACGAGAAGCAAGTGGGTGTAAAATGGAAGTACCATATTTCCTCATTGCCGTAGAAAGTAAAGTTAATTTTCGGACCTTTCTAGTAATTCCCGAAAGTAACGGTCCAATCGAAAATACCATACTGAAATTGAATAGCTTAGTGTTTTACTGCATAATAATGCCGAAGAATGCCGAATAATCAATGAAAAATAGAGAATTAAAGTGAAATTATGCTTATTCTCCAGTCGTGTTTACCATCATTTCTTTCTTCAATTACTCACATATTTTAGGTGCCCGAAAATAACGGCTACCCGAAAGTTGCGGCCCCTTAGGTCTGATAATTCCGAATCAAAAGTAACGGCCTTTCTTTTGGAACTCTACGATAGTCATGTTGTGGTTTACTCTGTAATAGAGCAGTTTTCAATTGAGTGTGAAAAGTAATTACACAATTGCTTTGGTTTTGCATTGCTACGCTTTATGATCATTCGTTTACTCACCTGCAAATCCTCAATTCTGAGACAAATTTACTGACGATACTTTGTGTGTAAGGGTAGCAAATTGTGTAACAAATGTTCAGTACCCTCTACAGGTTTTGCATTGCTACACTTTGTGATTGGCTAAAAAATCTTGTGCCACTTTCTCGACCAATCAGAAGTAAAACCAAAACCAATCGTGTCTGCTCGCACGCGTTTTCCCGCGCATGGCGCCGCCGACATGTAATTGCTTCGAGCTGTGATTGGTTCATTGGATTGTTTACGACTGCTGTGATTGGACAGAGTAATTACTTTGGTTTTGGTTTTACGACACTCAATTGAAAACTGGTCTAGAAAATCTGTCAACACAACAAAAGAAACAGAATGAAAATTTTTCTGATGTCCAGGGAATAGATAGAGGTTTCACTTAAAACGAAACCTCCATTTTTGACGGATTCAGTTTCGCGGTCTTCTGTTGGAATCTTTCTTAATTTAGCCCGATATTGAGTTACAAGAAACGATAAGAAAAGCTCAGTTTTACAACTTTATATCACTAACTCAATCACAGAATCGTATGGCAGTTTTCTTGCGTTTATATTATATACTGAGACTGAATTTCAAGAGCTGTTATGTCCCGCATACAGGTGTCCGATTTTTTGGCGGTCCCTGATGAACGAATCTAATGGAAAAGGGCAGCTGTCGTGTTTATATTTATGTTTCAGGTAACCGTTTATTAGTACGTTGCGTACAATTGAGATTTCTGATAGAAAGTTAACACAATTTTAAAAGAAATCACTGAACCTTGCCGTTCCCATTCAGGGATAGCCACTCACAATTTGTTTTTTGCTATTGTTGATCCATGTCGAATAACTGAACCGCAGTAACTTGAAATGGCGAAATGCAAAGGGCAAATAATCTTCAAAATAAAAATTCGGTTTAGTGTGGTTGCTAGCTTTAATTTTGTCAGGATACCGAACCCAAAAAGGGCGCCATTGTGTTCACTTGTATGTTGCGTTTAACTGAGACATGTTATAATTATTCCTAGCTATTCAAAATAAGTCTCAACTTAAACCGCAATCAATATTCATTGGCTTTAAGAGAAACAGCCCGTGTAAAACTGATTTGTTTACTTGAGCTTGCAGTGACGACATCTACCAAAAGGTAAGTCTATTCTTGCTTCTAATTAGCACCGTGCCATATATCACACAGTCACAGGTGAAACGAGCGAAACTAAATAATGTAAGATTTCATTGCTTTTGTGCCTGAAAATGCAACTTTCATAGAACGTTTCCTACGTGGCACAAAGTTATGGCTTGATATTATAAATTCACAAAACGTGTTTCGAAATCTCGTACTGAAGAGGTGGAGAGCTTTAGAAGTTTGCTCTTCACTCTCCTTGTCCAAGACGGATACAAAGCCATACTGTTTTTAAACGGAAATGGTGCTGCCCTACTTTCAGTTCCCCACACAATAGGAGACGAGAAAAATTATACAAAAGAAATAAGCCGCGGCTTATTTCTCCCGTATAAATGGTCCTAATATTATCTTTCGTCACTTGTTGGGAAGAGAAATGCACAACACGGCGAACAAATAGACGATGGTAATCGATTTTTGACAGTTGGATCATTTTCGTTATGTGAAATGATACTGTTGAATATCAACAGTTTCAGGAGCAAAAGAACTGTTGAAATAGAGCGGCCGATGCGCCCATGGCTTTCGAGGCTTTGATTCTTTCCTGCTGCGCGCGAGATTCAAACATGAAAAGAATAACAAGCCCCATTCCTTAGAGGTACTTCCAGATAGATCCCGCTACGTCTCGTGGTGTGTTTGGTGATGAAAAAAACAATATATAGTTGAGAAATTGTGCGAGCGACCAAGATTTTCCTGTCGATGTTTACCTACAACTCTATGTTTTTACCTACGCTTTCGATGTTTTGCATACGTGTAAGAGTTTATGGATGACTGATGCAGTGTTCAGGATCAGTGAATCAGTGAATCCCAAGTATGCTTGCGAGGTGGCACATAAGGGAGGATAGTACTCATTGCAGTTTCAGTTCTCAATTTGAAAAAAAAATTCACGCTCACATCAGGAGCGGAGCACAACCCTGTTTCAGCTCAGTATAGTTGTTCAAAGTGTTCAAGGTCTATATTTATGTTAATGTCGCTTGTAAAAAGCAGGCTTTAATCAATACGAACACTTGATTTGCCGTTGTAGAGTTTGTATGAATGCAAATCCCCAATTCTGAGAGAAATTTACTGACGAAACTTTAGTGTCATCAAATCGACATTTGTGTGTGTATGGGTAGCAAATTGTAAAACAAATGTTCGGTCCCCTCTACAGTGCAACGCGCCTTACCGTGAACATCCAACGAGCGTTTTTACAAGTTTCCATGATATCCCCAGCTAATTCTTATAATCATTATTCGTATTCGTATTCGTAACTCCGGATACGTGTGAAACAGTTTGCATTTAATCGTTCTCAACTTTGCAAGGAGTCGTGCCGTCGATTGAATTCGCGCTCTGATTGGCTAACTTGTAAAACAGGTTTGTTGGGTGCTCACGGTAAGGCGTATCGCACTGTAATAGTTATAATCAGCATACAAACATAAACGTTTAATAATTACATATAAATGTCAAACATCCAAAGAATCACTCACTCACTGTAACGCACGGAATTCGCTTGACGAGTGTATTCCTTGAACCATTTCGTAGCTCTCGTCCAGTCAAGAACTGCTGGCTTCATCACTGCGGACCGATATCCGTTTAATATTGACATTTAAATGTATTACATCCAAAGAATCACTCAGTCACTGTAACGCACAAAATTCGCTTGTATTCCTTGGACCATTTCGTCCCTCCCGTCCAGTCAAGAACTGCAGGCTACATCACTATGGAACGAAATCCGTGTCCTCTTACTTTTCTGCCATCATTTTTCGAACTACACCATAGAGCGTCACCAGATCACTTTTGAAATCGAGCCGTTTTACCTCCACATCAACCTTATTTATCTACAAACAGTCTAACAAATTCTCCACCATTCTATTGTAGAATACCTTCTCTACGGTTTGATACCATTAGTGCGCACTCGTAAAACGAAATCTCAGACCGGTTTGAAAAAGTTTTAGATTATATGCAAAAAACTGCCGAACCGATCTGACTTAAGAACAGTGTGACTCATTCGTGCCGGTTCAGCTCCCGGAATGAGTCAAACTGGTCCGAGATGATTTTTTCGAAACAGTCTCATGTAAAATGAAATAGGAATTTGTATCTAGATCGTACCGGTCAGATGTAATCACACCCTTATTCTCGTGGCTTTGAATTCCCCGCTCGACGTATTCGAGAGTGCTCTCGTGAAAATAATCCCGCAAGTTACCTGCACAGGCTATTGAGTGAGGTTTTTCCAGTTTTGTTACCTAACAAAGATGAGTTTTTGGTTGAACTAGATGTTTTACCATTCACTTGTTATTTTTGAAGGTAAAAATGGGGTGCTGTTGCAGAAAACTGGAAGATAGAGTCAACGAGAAATTCCTAGGAAGTCAGATTGTTGCAAGAGAAATATTCTGGGCCAATCTTCAACATCAAAGATCTATGGGATCCTTTCAGATCCAAGGAAATGGTGCCCTTGTCCTTACTCAGGACGTTCTTTGGTTCAATTTACTATGCCCAAATAGAGAGATAGAAATGCCTCTTCGAAATATCCGCTCAGTTGAAGTCCGTCAATTTCAGAGCCACCCAATGCTAATCATCGATTACGTCGATACCACTTCAGGCATTGGAGATCTGGTGGTGATTGCGTTAAGAGATCCTAATCAATGGAAGAGCCTTATTGACGAGGCCATTTACAAAACAACAAGTTTTTAGTTTGCCGAGCTGTCATAATCAATTCCGTCACCAATGGGAAACATTCACTTAGGTATTTAGGTCCGAAACTCTGGAAACTGTTGCCAGAAGAACTTAGAAACATTTAATCTATTCAAACATTCAAAAAACAAATACGAAAAGTAGAGCTCAAACCACTGCTGGCAGACGGTTGCCGGAACCGCTGCCCCCTTTGCAGTGATTAATTTATTTGTACGAAACTAGTTAGCGCCACTGTAAATAGTTTTAAGGAATATATAGGTTAGTTCTAATTGTGTAATATAATTTTATTCAGATAGTTTGTAAATAGATTTTTAATATCTTTCCTAGCTTTTTTAAGTGTCTCCTATTAGTAGAGGGTCTATCCCTCGGTAATCTCTAAGTAGACGCGTTAATAAAAGTTATTATTAGTAATTGGTGTCAGACTGCACCTCTGACATTCGATTATTGTTTTTCAGGGATGTAAATGTAATATATTAAACACGAGGAAGAGCGTTTCATCAGGAATTCTGTGCAAACACCGAAAAGTGGGTCGAAAAAACGAGTCGCAGCCGAGTTTTTTTAATTCGACTTTGAGGTTTTGGATATCTGATGAAGCACTCTTTCGAATCATGTTTTGATATAGCTTCTCAAACTGATCATTAAATACAGAGAAAATGAAGGAATGAAATCGCAAAAATCTTTGCTAATTAAGATCGGGTTTTCAAACCACCGTCACGTTTATGATTTTCTTTGTTCAAACTTATGAATTATTAATCAGTTTAAGAAATAAGCTTGCAAACGTTAAATAAAGTTTGTTTAAAACATTGCTAGGGCTTGTCGTCATCATCAACATTTAGCAATTCTCAATTTACACTAGAAATGGTTATTTACCTAGACCGCCTAAACAAAGAACTGAATAGAAAAGATGACAACATATTAGAAGTGCTATTGGGATTGGACGATCCTATTAATTAATTAATTAATTAATTAATTAATTAATTAATTAATTAATATCCTTTATTTACCCTCGGCAGTGTTTATAACACAAGTGCTAGTGGGACCGAGCATTCAAATTAAACATAACATTTCTAAAAATCCCAACTGGCAGGAGGCAAACCAGTTGGTTATTTTACAAGCGTGGCCGAGGAGTTGAACTCGGGTCTACCGTGAAACAACTCCAGCTAGTGGTCAGAGCGGGACTTGAACCCGGGACCTCCGGATTTCAAGTACGGCGCCCTAACCGCTCGACCACGCTGCCTCCCCCTCCTATCAGTTTCGATCTTTAAAAAAGCCAATTCCTTTTAAAATATTCAAGTAACCTAAATACGTTTTTAATAGATCAACATCTAAATTAAAGTAACAAATAGTTTCATTTTTAACAATAATGTTTTGAAACTTATATTTTCTGTCTCATTTTGTCGTTGTATTTCTTTCAACATCATATACTTGTAAATTTTATATATTATACCTTGTATTTTTATCTTCATGTACTTTGTTATAATGGACTCAGACTTCCCTGAAAACCACGTTTATACGCGACGGGCGCTTCCTCTTTTAAAGAACATAAGCATAAAAGAACCAGCGATTTTCTGTGAAAGGCTGAAGTGGTTCTTATATATTGGATGAGTAGAGGGAAATTAGGCTGGATGGAAACATTTATTTCTGATTTGGTGTATCTACTTAAAATTTGTTTTGATTAGCGAATTATTGAACCTGACAGGTCTAATAATCACACTGAGATGTCTGCATATTCATGCTATTTAATTTAATTATCACATTTAATTTACTTTCCATAACATAAATAAAATGAAAGGTTCAATGCTGTGAAATTGGACTTAGTTTTTTTACTCTACTGTGTGTTTCCTATGGCCCTTAAAACACTTTGGGTCCGAAACAGTGTTTTCTGAGCTTTAGTAATTGTTCGAATAAAACCCCACTTCATTTGTTAGGATGATGTGCTTTTTATATATTAAGTGTTTAACTGGTCAAATTTCAGTTTGGAGGTTCTTAATCCGCAGTTTCTTTTATGCGGGTTTATACTGTATTTTATTATCATTTCCATTTTCCCCATGTTTGTAATCCAAGCGTTTTGTCACAGAGCAGCAAAACAACTCCTTAGTTTAGCATTCAGTCAATGAATTAAGAATCCTTTTCGGGACTACTACCACCTAGACGATCATTCGTACGTGTGCTAGAGAAACACGAAATAAGAGAAATCTACCCCTCCCCCCCCCCCAAAAAAAAATAATAACAATAATAAATAAAATAAAAATGTTGAGATCTCTGGATCAAATCGTTTTCGCTCTGCGGTTTTAACTACGAGGCCAGTGGGCTAGTTATCACCGAGTGTCTCTCGCTGAAGTCAGGCTTTTCAATATTGTCAACAGTCAGGGTAACACCCTCTTTTTATTTTATTTTTTGAGGTACAAGATATAATGAATAACTGTGCAAAGTTTAAAAAATTTTTATTATTACTTTCATTATTATTTTCATTTTTATTTTTTCCAAAAATACCCAAGCAAGCTAACATCTGCATGCATTATAATGAAATGATACGATTGCAAGTATATTTTGAGGTACTTTAACATTACGTTGACCCAAACTGATCACACTGAAATCATTACTATATGTTCATCATCAGCGATAACAAATTATACAAAGAAAAGAAAACCCATTGTAAAATATTTCAGATCTTAAACTGGAATGAGCTTGGAATGAATACAATTTATATTGTACCAGTAACCATATAAAATTAAGCAAATTTGGGTATTAAAAAAATCAAAACCTTAAACTACACTAAAGTTAAACCTTTCTTCTAAGAAAAAACAGAGTCATAAAGAAGAATTGCTTTATATCCCGAATAGAACAGTTTTCAGTTGAGTGTCGAAAGTAATTACACAATTGCTTTGGTTTTGCATTGCTACGCTTTGTGATTGGCTAAAAAATCTCGCGCCACTTTCTCGACCAATCAGAAGTAAAACCAAAACCAATCGTGACTTGCTCGCACGCGTTTTCCCGCGCTTGGCGCCGCCGACATGTAATTGCTTCGAGCTCTGATTGGTTCATTAGATTGTTTACGACTGCTGTGATTGGTCAGGGTAATTACTTTGGTTTTGGTTTCACGACACTCAATTGAAAACTTCTCTACACAACGAAATTGATCTAGATTAGTATCATTTATTACTAGTAGTAATTACAGATTAAAAGAGTGTGTTCCAACCGAGAGGTGCCCATTACAAATATGCGGGGCGGCTAATTTGGCGTTGACCCAAAAACTCTCAGAAAAATTCTCAAAAAAGCCTGCGTTCACGAGAAGCGTTCTCCTATTATCTATATCGAACGCAACTGATAAACTAAAATTACTAATGCACTTGGGGCAATGTGTTCGCATTGGTGGTGACTTCAAGGGAGGTCCGAAGAGACATTGAAAACTGTTGAATGCCTACAGCAACTGGAATTTAAAAATAGTCTCATTCAGAGTCAAATATTAGAGATACCGATATTTAAAGAGCAGTTATAAAGAATGTTTATCTGTAGACCGTTGGGAATTGTAGCAGTCATATTACGCGTTGTTGGCCTCTTCACTTGACAATCTGGTGAGCCAACGAAAGTTCATCTTTACAGTCCTCCTTTTACAAGTGAATGTCTACAACAATATTCATACTCAAAATCCACCGCCTCCACCGTATCAACCTCCACCGCCACATCCACCACCACCACCGCATCCACCACCACCACCGCATCCACCACCACCACCGCATCCACCACCACCACCACCACCGCAACCACCACCACCACCGCAACCACCACCACCACCACCACCGCAACCACCACCACCACCCCCACAACCACCACCACTAGCACAGCCTCCTCCACCCCCATCACCACCGACACAGGCACCACCACCACCACCAGCATCTCCTCCCAAACAGCCTCCGCCATCATCACCACCAACACATCCCCCGCCATCAGCACCACCATCAATGACAGCATTCCCTGATCCGTCGAAAGCACTGCAGTCATCACCCTCACAGCCCGGTCCTTCATTAACATCACACGCCAAATCGTCGTTAAAATCGTAACAAGGAACATCACGAGCATCTCCACCCACATAACAGAACTTTCTCCCCAACCGTGTTTTTAGATATACATTGGTTGGTACGGTGGCGCATGAATAACCCGCAAGAAAAAACATAGCTGAGATTTCCCCTGATCGGGAGGAAGAGATCTGAGACGCAGGAGATGACTCTTGCGATGGCTGTGGCTTGTAGGGCATACAAAGGAGATACAGGATCGATACAGAAAATGCCAAAGCGAGAATCTCAGGAATATCATGTGCACCAGGGGAGATGATGATCTTGCTTTGCTTTAAATCCAAACGAACCAATGTGTCGGAGTCAAACTTGATCAAGAACAATCCACCTTTTGATTTACGAACAGCACACCAGCCACGTTCACCGAAAAGCTTGTATATCCTTATCTTTACAAAGTGATGTTTCTTGGTTTGATTTTTGCCTTTCACCAATTCCTTCTGCCATTTACCAATGCAAATAGCCCAGTCTGTTTGACCACGAACCAGCATGGCTCTTTCGCCTTCCATTTGGTCCAGACTGATGCTTTTCGTCTCGTCTTGAATGTCCCTTCTCTCCGGAAGTGTGCTTGGACTGATCGTATGAGCTGTTGCAACCACTCTGTCGTACAGACTGATTATCTCGACAGCAGACAACATGGCAGATGACGAGTGAGTAACGCGGCACTTGAACACCTCGCCATCTTTCCAGTCAAGCACGGCATGTGTGGACGACTCACAGGGCAGAAAAGGTTGCGCCAAATTATTTGGAGAAACCATCAGCTGTGGCACACTTAAAACATCTCTGGGGTGATTGTAACCTGTAAAATTCTTTTCAGGATCCACAGTAAAGCTGTATTTTGTGATGGCTGGGGTACTTATTTCAACTGTCAACTTTGCCGTGTGCTGGTCATGAGTGAAAGGAACAGCTATTGTTACTTGCTGTTGAGAAACTGTGTCGTCAAACGGAGTGGCCGCTAGGTAGGACAAAAGACTAACTTCCGTGACTGCTAGCAACTTTTTGAAGAAGAGTTTCTTCTTGTAAAGGAGTACTTTGAGGGTGAATCTGCTCTCGTTGTCGAACGTAAACTCCCTGGGAATCGCAATTTTTCCGCGGTTGCCGCCTTTGAATTCTTGCGAGAAGATTGTTTTGCTCTTCATGTTTTGGAGATGTATCTCGAAGCGTTTCTTCCGATCGAGATTTTTTGCTTCAATTTTCTGAATCTCGACGTTGTATTCTGAGCGAGCAAGAGTTGCATACAGCCACTTTCGTCGTGGAGGGATGGGATCAGGTGGATCACCACGATACATGGTCCCTGGTTTGGAAAAACGCAACCCTGCAGCCTCCCAAACAGCCCTTGTCTTTATTTCAGAGTCGTATAGCTTCGATCCTGGATTGCGATCTGTTGCTTCATCGTCGTGATGCAATGTTTTTCCTAACAGCGCTGTCGTTGCTTCCTTGTAGTTTAAAGGATGCAGTTGATGTGCGTGCCAGATCAGATCAACATCATAGCACGGAACCATGAAGACTTCGGGGTGCTCTGTCTTCAATTGCAGGTGGTAATCATAGCGCTCCACGGCCCTCCTTAAGAACTTGTCATCATTATAGTGCGGTAGCGACACTTGGTAGTAAAATTTAAACTGGCGGTAACATGCATGTTCCAGATTGTACTGAATCTTGGACCTGTATTCTATCATTACTGTTGGGAGCTGAGTTAGGTCAACTTCGAAGGGTTCCATCGGGTACAGTTTCTTCCATCTTCTCTTTGCTGTCCTTAGCCCATCTTCTCTCTGCTTGTTGCTCAAGGGTTTGTGATCGATTACTTTAGACACGACCCTTAAGCAGTCTTGCTCGTAGTGGTACGGTGCCAGCATGTGTACATGCCAGACCCAAGCGATGTCTAGTGGAGCTGCAAGAAAGCCTTTCTTGCTCTCCGTTTCTTTGTCAGCCTGCTCTTTAGAAGCCAGTGGTAACCAGAATGCTTCATAACGTCCGATGGCATTCGTCAGAACAGGCCCAGTGTATAGGTTAGGATATTCGTTAACTTGCTTCAGAAAACTTAGTTCATTTCTTGCTGCCTTGTTAAGGTCTATTCCAAGCCCCTCATACAATGAGCTATGTGCCATCGCGTCCGGTTCGAAACTGGCTCTGTGTCTGTTCTGTAAAGAAAAGATGGAAAAAGCGTTTTAGCAAACTTTTGGGGGTAAACAAACTGTATTATGGAAAATGTGGAAGTGGTGAATGTTCCATTTTAGTCGTGTGATATCGCACGCATTTTGGAATACATACATACATACATACATACTTAAATTACCTTTCTCCAAGGTGGGTTTTCAAAGATAATTACAACTAACAATAAGAATAATCGCAAATATAAACTAGTTACATTATAATCGTAAATATAAGTCGTATTTACAAAAGATGATTTGAATTAATTAAGTTAAGATACTAAGAATTCTTTAAGAAGCTTGCACTTTAAAACTTTCTTAAAAACCGGAAAAGATTTACTAAATTTGAAAATAGGGTCCAAAGAGTTCCAGAAACAGTTCTAAATAAAGGAATATTTAATTGCCGGGAATTTTTAGTTGTACGCTTACTAATATTTTCACGCTTAATAGCTTAATGAATTTAGAGATCAAGTAGTTGGGGGCACAGCCTGTCATACACTGAAAGGCCAGGATATGGCACTCCGGTAATAGAGCTGGCTTGATACTGGCAGCCAATTTAACATTTTTAATGCGGGAGTGACATGGTCGTATTTCCTCGTGCCACTTACAATTCTACAGGCAAAGTTTTGTACAGATTGCCGTTTATCTATATTAAAATTAGAGGTGTTTGCCCAAACATTAGAACAATAAAACAGTTTACTAAAAACTAGGGCATTAATAACTGTAATAAGTGTACTTTTATCAAGTGAATGTTTAACACGATTAACCTGTCCAAGACAGGACATGCAGGAGGAAACAGTTTTAATTATATGTTCGTTGTATGATAAGTTGGGATCTAATGTCACCCCAAGGTCCTTTGCCGCTTGGACTGGTACAAGTACATTCCCTAGCAATGATAAAGAGAAGTTTTGCAGTCTTGGTAACATTTGTCTATTGCCAAATACCAGTAGTTTAGTCTTATCCGCGTTCAGCAATAAATAGTTGTTCATTATATAATAAGCACCTGATTAAAACCTCGTTCATACCAGTTATAGCATTTAATTTATCTTCAAGCTTAAAAGAGACGAATAGTTTTGTGTCGTCAACGTAACACTATGCGCTACTTTTCTGTAGAGCAGACGGGAGGTCATTTACACAAATGTTAAAAAGAAGTGGACCTAAAATGCTCCCTTGCGGCACACCGCTGATAACGGACAGAAGCTCAGACACAGTGGAATTTATTCGAACATATTGCTGCCTATCGCTAAGATAGCTGCGGAACCAATGTAAACATGAATAAGAGGCGCCGACACCTTGCAACTTAGATATTAATATGTCGTGACTAATGCTGTCAAAGGCTTTACTCATGTCTAATAAACCTTTTGCCCTTCATTAACGGAAAATGGAAATACAATTTATTTGACGGGAAATCAATAACATCTTAGGTATAACATTTTCACGAAGAAATGTTCATTTCAATCATCCGTTGGTTCATTTGCGCAATTACCATGCTAATGCACCTTCAATAACATCACTGGAATGTCATTTTCTTTTATTGTTAAGTCTATTATGCCTTTGGAAACACATTTTCATCAATAATACAGTCGTTTACATTTTTTGAAAGTCATTTCGGGCAAGTAATGAATAAATAAGTTAATTAAATAGCGAAGTTCGATTAAACCCTCTATGTTTTCGGGGAATCCTGCGTTCTTTTTGCAGCCGTATTTGGTAAAAGAATACGCAAATGATGTTCTGTAACTGGTCTATAAACTGGAGTGGTCTGTTGCTGAACTTCCTCTCTGCCATCAGTTGTGTCTTACGACATCCCGGCGTAGTCAATCGAACGAATCCGAACCAAAAACCAATCGAACCCAATCGTTCGATTGGAGTTCGATTGGTTCCGCAATCGAACATAATCGAACTGGAACTTTTCGGTGAGTTCGATTAAGTTCGATTACCGAACCCAATCGAACTCAATCGACGCGATTGGTTCGATTTTGTTCGGTGGAAAAACAAAACGGTAATCAAAAATTGATAAGCATTCAGTCTCAGTAGAATTGGAAGGATTTCACTCTTTAACTGATTTTTTACTAGAGGAGCAATTGTGAAAGATATTAACACATTTCAATTAACTAAAATCTTTATTGGGCAAGATTTCCGTATAACCCCATACATTAATTATGCATACGCGCTATTATAAAAGAGAATAATAGAGAAAACAATAGACTGCCTTTGGGAATAACATAAATTATACAGGTTCGTTTTCATTTTTTTTCTAAGTCTTTTTCAAATTAGGTCTAAAAAGAGCATTTTCATCAAAATTTGTCGAAGAAAATGGGCCGTTTTCCGTGTTTTTCGAGTTGTAGTGCGAATGAAAAATTAAAAACGTAGCGTTTGGCACGATAGGTTAGCTTTTAAATGAGGGTTAGGGAAACTGCGTCGATTAATAAACCAGAGAGAAATCAATTGAAACTCACCGTTGATGTTGTTGTGGTGTTTTTACCCCGTTTTCCACCTTGTGATGCGATGCGTTGAATCTTTACTCGGTGTATTATTGATTTCACGAAAAAAGATCACGAATGATGCATAAGATTGCTACGCGGAACACTTCACGGGTCTTTGTACACCTGGCAAAGTTCAGCGATATGCTTGATGATGTTTCCGAAGGGATCCTCTCCATAATGCTTACGCCACAAAACCTCCTGTAGAAAACCATGAGTTTTGGCGCAGTGATGCCATGCCATTACAATGTCTCTTCGAGCATCGCCACTCAAACCCGTCTCGCGATTTCGCGCGTTTCGTCTAGGTTAGTGCTTTGCAGCACTCAGGTCTAGGACACTTCGCGGCCGACGCGAGTAGGTTCTGTTCTCTGCACCAATCTATGCACCGTTCGTGATCTTGCAATAGAGAACACAACGAAAACCAATTCATCTTGACAAGAGGACGAGAGGACGCTCACAAAGGGACAGACGAAGACGTAGATGGAGATGAAGACGGAGGTACTGTTGTCATAACGTTATGATAACAATAATAACAATACGGCAGAAAGTCGAAAGGAAACTGAAGGACGACTCAGTGAAGAAATTTGCATGGAAATACATTCCTTTTTATTCTCACAGTTAACCAATAGCAAAGACATGACAAGGATTCCTTCGTGTAAACTGCCATGGGAGTTGGGGTTAAATTGTTATGTTGATTTTTAGTAATTAACATAGAACACATGAATAAAATGTAATTATTGGTCAGTAACTTTCAACGAGTTCTTGTGGTGTAGTGGTATAGCATATGGACTAGTAATACTACTATATAGAGTTACTAAATGATTAGTGCAGCTTCAGACTATAAACAAAAATTGAAATCGCCAATGCCAACCCAGTCTCGGAATGTCTAGTGTAGTGTATTGTTGTAACATCTTGTCATGTATTCCTTTGTATTGTAACCTTTTAAATCTGCTTGTTACGTAAATGTTTTGTATAAATAAATAAATAAATAAATAAATAAATAAATAAAAAAAAAATATGGACTAGTAATCCAGATGTGATTAAGGGGTCACGGTTCGAGATACGGTGCCGCCGCAATATAAAGGTAAAAAGGAAACCGAGAAGAAGACTGGGGCGAGAAACTGAGGAGAGAAAAGACTGGGGAAAGAGAAACGGAGATGAGAAGGAGGAGAAAGCGAGAGGAAAGAAAAAACGAGACGCCGCAACTAAATCCATTTTTATTGTTGAAGTAAGTAGCGATTAGTGATGTATATATTCAATACACGCGGGAATTGTCATTGTTTAAGAAAACAATAGCGCGCATACATAAGTAATGAAGTATGCATGCATAATAAATGTATGGGGTTATACGGAAATTTTTCCTAAATAACTTATTTGACCGCAACGCTTTGTTTCAGACCAGATGAAACTAGTTTATTTCCGATTGTTGAAGTGTTCGATTACGTTCGATTGATTGAGTTCGATTATGTTCGATTGTTGAATCGTTCGATTACCGAACGTTCGATTGCGTTCGATTGGCAAAATTTTTCGGTGAGTTCGATTAAGTTCGATTACCGAACCCAATCGAGCGATTGGATTCGATTGGGTCCGATTACCGAACGTTCGATTGACTACGCCGGGCGACGTGTACTGAATATTCAAGGCGTGAAATGTCTGCTTTTCTGTACTTGACATGTATATTTGTACTGCATTGTTTAAGCATTTTACAGTGTTATGGACAATGCAATTTGAACAGTACAGTAATGTACTTGCCCGAAATGACTTTCAAAAAATGTAAACGACTGTATTATTGATGAAAATGTGTTTCCAAAGGCAAAATAGACTTTACAATAAAAGAAAATGACATTCCAATGATGTTATTGAAGGTGCATTAGCATGGTAATCGCGCAAATAAACCAACGGACGATTGAAATGAACATTTCTTCGTGAAAATGTTATTTCTATGTTATTGATTTCCCGTCAAATAAATTGAATTTCTATTTTCCGTTAATGAAGGGCAAAAGGTGTAGTACCATAGCCGTTAAGGCCGGCACACATTAGGGGACATGTTGCGGGGACATGAAGCGGGGACAAGCCCCTTCGTGTGCACAGCATACTGGCGCATGTTGCAGGGACAGTACGCAAACTGGTGCACACGAAGCGGATTTAGGTATAAAAATCACAGAAATCACTAAGAGCGCCTGGGAACTAGTATACGAGCAAAGAAAAAAGGACTCTATGGTTAGGAAAAAGAAGCTTCTACTACTGTCAATGATATTACTAGATGAAGAAATGTGTAATATCGCACGCATTTTTGGAATATTACTTTACGAGGTCTTTCAAGAAAGTTTGATGATCTTTAGTACCACCTTACTTATAGTGTACATTTGCCGGTAAAATAAAATATGTAGTTGATAACAAGAAATCATCTAAGTGACCAAGGTTTACCTACTACCTTATTCTTACTAATTTTCGCGCGTACTTAATTTCGCGAAAATTCGGGAGCTGTATTTCGCGAGTATTAATTTTCGCGATTCCAGAAATAAGGTGAACAAAACTGTATTTAATTTCGCGATTTTGTAATTTGTTAAATCTCCCAAGCCCTTAAAGAATGTTCAAAAAATAGCTATAGAACAAGAAGAAATTAAATTTTGTACTAGCTTCTGGAAATTACCCAAAAAAGTTTAAAACGCCCAAAAAAACTGGCCAAGACTTTGCACGAGTACCCTTGTAAGCTACATATTATACTTTGAGAAAAGGGGACCTGATTTACAAGAAGTTAAATCAATTAAGCTTCCTTGGAAACAAACAAAACAGAACATAACTGCTTACTATGAACGAAATCAAGACCAGAAAGGAATGATTTTTAAGAATTTTAAGGGCAGAAGTTTCAGGACAATAACAACAATTCTGTGACTCGCAACCTTTATAATTTATGTATTGTTTTCTTATATAATATGGTATTAAATTTCGCGACTTTTTCCAAAACGCGAAAATCGCAAAATTTAGTAAGAATAAGATATATGACTCTTGTGTCTTGTACCCTATGTTTATGGACGAATGCACCGCTTTCGAAACTGTGAATATTTTAAAATATTGACAAGTTTTACACGTAATATTATTCAAATACTATCCATCTTGCATGGCAAGAAAAAAATTGAGGTTAACAGATAAAACCAACGAGACCTGTCCTTGCAAAGCTTTGATACATGAATTTTGCGGGAAAGAAAAAAGCGAGTGTTACATGAGTATTTCGGACACGAGTTTATTTCTCATGTGAATCCGCATGCAAGCATGCCATGTACCAAGCCTTACATTTTCTTTAATACTGAGTTTGTGTCGCTGTGTTTGTTAGCTGGTCAAGAAGATTACTTAGCATCTAAAAATTAGAACTAGATCTTGTAGCCGGTGCGTTAAATTTTATGAATATGCAAAATATAACTGTCACGCAAGATAGCAACGTACTGAAAAATTAATGAATTAATGAAGAAATTATTCATCACAACGTTCAATGTATCTAAACCGGCATGTAATGTCTTGCAAATGAACAGTTGTTGCGACTGAAAGCTCAGTTCCGACTGACAGAAGTATAGTTGGGTCAGAATATCGAATTTGAGTAGCCATGCAGTAAGCTGCGAAACAAAATAAACTCAACAGCGTCCAGTGGTGTATCATCAAAGCGTCTTTACAGAATTATTTTGCCTGTATAAGTTTAAGCAATTGGTTTAAAGCGATATGAAATTCGAGTACGTCTTACGACTAAAATGGTTGAAATACAGATATGACCTAAACTAGCACTCATTCAATGGAGACGAAAATGTATCGCGTCACAATCAGGTCGTGTCAATGTTCTTTAGATCTCTTTAGCGAGAGAATCAGTCTGCTGTATGAATATTTTACTGATTTCGTTTCTGATCAACCTCAGTAGTTCACGTACCTGAATTCCTTACTGAGACAAGTTGTTTACCGAAGATAATTTGGTGGCATCAGAATAGACACTTTCAGTCAGTTTACCAGCTGGGTATTAAACAAAACAGCGTGACTGATGAATGTAACCTCAGCATTCATTGATAACATTATTTAAATAGGCCACTCCGAAAAATACCATAATAATCTTTTATGTACAGGCTCAGCCTCACAGGGGTGTAATTATTCAAGTCTCCTTTGTTTAATATCATTACTTAGTATCAAAAATTAGAACTAGATCTTGTAGCCGGTGTGAAGCACACTTTTGATTGCGCTCGGTGCGTTAAATTTTATGAATATGCAAAATATAACTGTCACGCAAGATAGCAACGTACTTAAAAAACTAATGAATTAATGAAGAATTATTTATCACAACGTTCAATGTATCTAAACCGGTATGTAATGTCTTGCAAATGAACAGTTGTTGCGACTGAAAGTTCAGTTCCGACTGCATGACAGGAGTATAGTTGGGTCAGAATATCGAATTTGAGTAGCCATGCAGTAGGCTGCGAAACAAAATAAACTCAACAGCGTCCAGTTGTGCATCATCCAAGCATCTCTACATAATTAATTTGCCTGTATAAGTTTAAGCAATTGGTTTAAAGCGATATGAAATTCGAGTGCGTCTTACGACTAAAATGGTTGAAATACAGATATGACCTAAACTAGCACTCATTCAATGGAGACGAAAATGTATCGCGTCACAATCAGGTCGTATCAATGTTCTTTAGATCTCTTTAGCGCGAGAATCAGTCTGCTGTATAAATATTTTACTGATTTCGTTTCTGATCAACCTCAGTAGTTCACGTACCTGAATTGTTGTTCACCGAAGATAATTAGGTGGCATCAGAATAGACACTTTCAGTCAGTTTACCTCCTGGGTAACAAAAATTGCGTGACCGATGAATATTCAAATAGGCCACTCCGAAAAATACCATAATAATCTTTTATGTGCAGGCTCAGCCTCACCCGGGGTGTAAGTCTCCTTTGTTAGAATGGCACAATGGAATAGCCCAATTTCGATATATTAAAATTCAACTGCAAACAAAAGACATCAATACGAGGCTTAGGGGAATAAACCACGTAAATCCCTACTATCATTCCCCTAAGCCTCGTAGCGATGTTTATTGTTTCAAGTTGAAAATTGGGCTATTCAGAGTACATGTAGGAACGCTAGGATGTAGCATTGGGCCGGTTCTTACTATAGGGCTCTTAAGTGCACTTGAAATGCACTTCGTACGTACCTTTCTAAGTCTGACTTACGTTTCAATTGAAGCACTCATCTGATTTATTTACACGTTTAAAAATCTCATTGTAAAATGTATCAAAGAGGTAAAAATTAATATCAGCTGAATGTAATAAAAAAGTTAAAAAAAGTTAAGTTCGTTTTCTAGAAGCTCACTATTTCCCTTCTTATCTATCAAAAACGTCTTTTTGAATGGCACGTGCTGTTGATTTGTGCGGAATCACCCAAGTGTAGCTCGCGTACTTGGAGTGTGAACGTTTCATTGACCGCACTTTTTGGTTTCTTTGTTGCCCTGGCCATATGCGTAAAACAAAAGGATCCAAGTGCACTTCAAAGTAAGGTCTACCCCTTAGGGACGGACCATTAGATTTATTTTTGAGGGGGGGGGGGGGGGGGGGGGGGGGGGGGGTTGGGCAAATACCAAAAAAAAATTCGAGCACGGCCTTGAACTGCAAAAAAAATATCGTGCAAAACAAAAACCCCAGAAAAAAAAATTCCTGCAAAGCTTTATATTTTTAGAACAATATTTTATATCCAGGAGCAGATGGTCAGAACACAAATAAATCACACTGACGTTGTAGAATGTTAGCGACTTATATGCACTTGGGGAGGATCAAATGTTCTATCTTTTCATTGGCTTGTTTAGTTTAGCCAATAACAATGGTTTATTTTTGACCCGACGTAAGTTGTGTTTCTTTGTAGGCTTTTTAGCTGATTTCATAAGCATGTAAGATATTTTCTGACACAAGGAATGGCTCTTTTATAGTTGTACAGTGGCATTGTAGGTACATGTATATCTCAATGGATGAGAAATACTTTGTTTATGTGTTGTACAACAAGCTTGTAATTGCAGGGGTGGCGCTACCGGTGGGGCAGGTGGGGCATTTGCCCCACCAACTTTCGACAGCTCAAAATGGCGGTGGGTGAGTTAGCGCTCGGTCTCTGCCCTAAGACACTTATGTCCAGAAATGCAGGTAACTCGGACCTTGGGCACTTCATATTACACACAATTATTGCTGCCCGCACAGGGCAGCCATCCTATTCTCGTGTGTTGGGTGTCCTGTGCGAAATTATATGCCAGTGAACTCGAGTTTGTAAATTTGTTCGGATGATTTTCGGAGACCCGGATAGTTATGGCCAGCGGTGCTTTTAATTCACGGAGCCTGGCATTACGTTGAAATATCACATGGTTACGGGAATGCACGTTACTTCGATTGTCAAAGAATGAATGTGTTCAATTAAAAATGTTATTTAGGCGCTTTTAAAACTGAAAATTCAGACGTTTTTATTAGTGAATAGCCGTTAACTGAAAACGTGCGTCAGCTAATTAAATAGTTCCAAATGTCGCCCTTTCGCAACATTGCCGCGCGCGCGGAAAAAGTCTAAATAAAACTGAAGTTAACGTTTATGCCGCGTGGTTGAAGAGTTTGGAATTTGAAAATTCAGTCTATTCTAAAATTCTAGTCTAAAATTCAGTCTTGAAAATTCTTCCTGAATTTCACGAAGACGTATTCAAAGTTACTTTATTGATAATTGGCATTCGTGACGTAGCCCTTACATCACTAATTCTACAACAACCAAGTTTTAACGGCAAAACTTTGTTGTCACCAAACTGCGCTCGTGTCTTGAACTGATAATCGGAAAGTTTAGGTGAGTATTTCTCCTCAAAATTATGTCAAATCTCAGTTTATTTGTTGCTGGAAGTATTCATCAAGGTCACGAACGTTTTAGTGACGTTTCAAGGGGAAGGCAATGTTCTTTTATGAGTTTGTCAGCGCTGTTGTGCGCTCAGTCGTTGTCAGTTACGCAGTGGAGGATCGATACAATCGATCGAATTCTTGAAGAAGGAGATTGTATGTACTTGAATGCTCTTGAGAATCAACTTATTCCAGATTTAGGTGCATTGTCGCTGAAATATCTGCCTGAGAGAGTTCGTTTGACCGCGGAGATTATTCAACCAACTATATCAAACGAATCGCCTAACCAGGCACAAACAAACAATGAATCATCCATTGCGGTGACAAAAGCTAATCTACCTATTGAGGTAACGCCCAACGAGGCAAAAGAATCGCCTAACGAGGCAAAACAATCGCCCAACGAGGCAAAACAATCGCCCAATGAGGCAAAACAATCGCCCGACGAGGCAAAACAATCGTTGATTGAAACGCAAACGAAGGCAAGCAAACAATCGTGGTTGATTAAGTATAAAGAATTTTTCCAGGGAACTATTTTCAGCGAGGAGCAAGAAAACGAGACTCCGTATGTTACTTTACCGTCAGCTTTGATGAATACTTTCACAAACCATAATTATGCATTGATTATATTAGAGGGCTATATAATGGCTTTGATAAAGGATAAAGATTGCATTTATGTATTTGATTCTCATGCACGCAATTGCTGTGGTATGCCTGATTCAAATGCCACTGCTGTTGTTATGAAATGTGCTAATATAAGTGATTTACAACACTATTTATGTTCTCTGTCACTCACATTAAATAGTACAGTGTTTGAAATTGTACCAGTTGTTTTTTGCCTTGAAGCCAATGAAACTGAACATTTACATAAAAGAAAAAGAACAGAGACCGAAACTCAGCGACAAAAAAGGCTTGAAAAGGCCAGAGATTATAAGAAAAGAAAGATTTCACAAGAAACGGAAATTGAAAAGCAATTGAGATTAGAGAAACAGAATGTTTACATGAAAAAGAAACGTTTAATGGAGACTGTCATTGAGAAACAAATAAGGTTACAAAAAGCGAGAACTTACCAAAAAAGAAAACAATCTGTTGGGACAGTCACAAAACAAACTTTAAGTCAACAAGAGTATTTAAAAGAATTTAGCAGCATTGCACATGGTGAAATCCATCAACAAACATGGGCTCAAGAAAATATTTCCAAATTTCACAAATCTGTTGAATTTTCAGTTTCTAAGTGTACTGTTTGACAAGAGGCATGGCTACTGAAATCAAAACCAAGACCATCAAATACGTATATCTGTACACGCTGCTCTAACGATAAAAAATCACCAAAGAAGTTTTCAAAGGAAAATTCTCTAATTCCTTCTCCAGTCCCACCTCAGTTACAAGGTTTGACTCAAATAGAGGAGATGTTGATTGCTCGTGCTCTTCCCATAATGAGAGTTTATATTAAACCAGGAGGGCAGAGAGGTTACTCGGGACATTGTATAAATCTTCCACAAAATGTTGACGAACTTGCATCTTCATTGCCAAGATATCCAAAAGATCTTTCTGTGATAATTGTTAAGGTTAAGGGTAGAGACAATACCTTTAAAGATGTCAATGTCAGAAGACAAAAAGTCCTTGATGCCTTATTGTGGCTTAGACAGAATAATCCTCATTATAACAATGTAGACATAAATACCCAGGCATTAGATTGTTTGCCTGTTAATGGAATACCAGCAGATCTTTTGGCTGTTGAGACATACGATGACATCGTCTCAGGTGACGCTGTTGAACCTGATGTAGGTCCACCTACTGATAACCCATCTGAAGATACAGTGTATAATGAATCTACTGAAATGAGTAGTTTTTTACCTGTTGGTGAACAACAGCAACAAGAACTAGATGCTGTAAGAAATCAGCTCTCTTCTGAAGAACCACTAACTTGGCCTACAGTTGAAGATCAGCCGTTAAATGAATATCAAACTCCATACCTTGCTACTATGGCATTTCTAACACTATTCCCTGATGGTAAGGAAGACCCAACCAATCAGGCACTGCTAAGAGAAGTTCCTTTCCCAGAGCGAATTAGGCATCTTATGAAATTTGCTGAGAACATTAATAGTAAATGGGTATACCGCTTTGCCAGCCATCCCAGGTTTTCATATTGGGCCTTCAATATGATTCGGAGAATGAAAACTTTGCAACAATGTGGGATATTTCTGAAACAGAATCCAGGTGAAGCACATCTTACAATTGATGAGTTGCGTGAAATGGCTGTGAGTGACAATTCTATTGCCTTTATGTCCAAAGTGTCTAGATATGTTGCTAACATTCCTGGCACAAATGCTTACTGGCATAAAGTGAAAGAAGGCCTTAGAGCTATAGTAACAAGTGCCGGAACACCAACTTTCTTTTTTACATTTTCTTCAGCCGATATGCATTGGCCTGAACTGCATTCTCTGTTTGGAGACAACAGTAACAGTAATAGTGAAGTTAGAAGACAGAATGTTATCAATAATCCACACATTGTGGACTGGTTTTTTACTCGGAGATTAGAGAGGTTTGTCAAATATTGGTTGTATGATACTCTTGAGGCCAAATGGCACTGGTTCAGGTATGAATACCAGGGTAGAGGCAGTATTCATTGTCATGGCACGGCTAAATTGAACAATGATCCAGGCTTGTGTAAACTCACTCAGATTGCCTTGAAAGGGTTTTTGGCTCAGAAATACAAGGATGAAAATGATGTTGCAGATACAACAGAGTTAGACCAGAATATTATAGCTGGCAATAAAGCTGCTGATACAGCATGTCATTATGTTGATTGGTTATTATCAACTATGAATCCAAACCCACCAGAAGAAGACACATGGATAAGGCCAAAAGTGCATCCATGTCAGAAATGTTATAAAGACATCCATGATTCAGATGTTCATTCTGATTACGTAGATCTCTTGAACACAGTGCAGCGTCATACATGCTGTAGTACTAACTACTGCTTGAGGAAGAAGCAAAATGAATCTGACTTGAAATGTAGGTTTCATTTTTCATTTGAAAATTGTTCACAGACCATGACCGTGTCAGTGCCATCACCGTAACAAACCAATCATAATCTTTGAATACACATTGCTATCCAATCACATTGCTTTGGTACGGTCACATGCAGCACGGTTGATGCCGTAATCTTTTCACACTCATACAAAATCTGCTCTATGTTTGCATCATTGGATATCACCCTGTTTAATTACATTTGCATTTATTATCTGTTGTACGTTTTCTTTCCTTGTACAAAGTTCAGTTTCACTATTCTTAATTCAAGTCTTTTGGATCACTGATGTTTTAACAAAAAAAAATTACCCCTATTCTAATATCGCTCTTTAACATCATTCCTTTAGTACCAACGATCAACGAAGAAGATCTAAAATCACACATTACTGGTTATCTTCACAATGTGTCTCCCATTAAGCAGATTGTGAGATACAGATGAGGGTTTGATTGTGAGATACAGATGAAACAAGGAAACATAAGAGGGGTATGTTTTGACCCATCTGTAAACACCATGGAGCATTACAAAAGAGTGGCAGAGAGCAAATCACCAGTTCAAATTAGCAACTTCCAGATAGGTACCAAGCGAAAAGGGCACCCCATTGATGTTATTATCCGCAAGAAAACCACGCTACAAGAGCTGTCCGAAGACCTCCCATTTGAACGAGCGGATATAACTTCAAAATCTGCCACGATTGGTTCACTGAAAGATTTAAAACCAGGCCAATTGCTAACACTTACAGCAATGCTCAACAATTTGAGTAGCAAAAAAGAGGTGACGAAAAGGTCCACAAATGAAAAAGTTGCTGTTGGAGAGTGCCAAATAACTGACCCAACAGGGACAGTAAAACTTGTGTTATGGGACTTATTTACTGACCAAGTTGTAGATGGTGATACATACAAGTTGATTAATTTACGCCTGAAATCAGATAATTCCAACTTATCTCTATCCACCACCCAAGCAGGATGCGGTATTGTTAAAAGTGAACCATTTAAAGACTTACAAGCACCAGAAGCGCTCCCCTCCACTACAGTTACTGAAAAACTAGAAGTTCTGGGTGTAGCATCAGTAGCATCATACCATTTATGTCCCAACTGCAACAAGAAGATTATCCTCAATGCTGATAAAAGCACTGTCAAATGCCTAAACTGTAGCATTAGCATTAACAAGAAAAAATGCAAACCACAATTCTATGCAAGGGTCGTTATGAAGAAAGGTAGCACCAAAATTAACTTTACACTATTTCATCAGTATCTGTTACAAGTAGTGGAAATTTACAACACAAATGCAGGTAACACTGCAGTCGACCCCTCTGCTCTGACACAGGATTTGATAGAAGACATCCTTCTATCGTTCGATGCCTTTAACGTAACATATGACTTTACGTCATACACCGGATAAAGGCAATCGAGGCTTAAAACTACTTTGACTGAAATGCAATGACTGAAATACAAATATTTATAGAGCATTTCAGAATCGTTACTTTATAATTATTGTTACTGTTGATTAATGACTTGAAAACACGTAAGACTTTAAAGCCTAAAAGAATGTAAACACAAGCAAAAATGTTGTTACAGTTCATTAAAAATTTGTTTTAGAGAGAATTTCAGAATCGTCTATAACTATTGTTGCAGTTGATAATGACTTGAAAACACTTATTACTTTCAGCCTCATACAATGTAAACGCAAGCAAATACATGGTTAAAATTCATTAAAATTGTTTTGTCTGAAATGCTGTGAACTGTTCTTTTACGTTACGTTTTCTCAAGTTTTCTCAATATGTATCAATGTGTCTTACTCAAATGGGAGTGCTGATGTAAAGTGTCATGCACCAAAAATAATAATCACTACACGAGGCCGAAACTAAAACTTCCAAATGTGGCAGCACTTCACTTCCAATATGGAACCGCTAGTTTGTAATTTCCATATGACTTCATGTTTGACAGAATTGCTTGCGTTTAGGTGAGAATTAGGGCTAGGGGCCACTTCATGATGTCTATCATAAAGAGCATGAATCTCATTAGCCTGCATTTCTGGACATACCTCCCCTAAGAAGGCTCAAGACATATCTACGAACAAACTATGTCACAAGAAAGATTAAATCATTGCATTATCCAGACATTGCATTAACTGACAAATTGAACATGGCTGATATTGGAAATCAGTTTCTTTCTGCCTCTAATGAAAGAGAAAATCGCTTTGGAAAATTCGTTTCCAAAGCCTTCCCATACTGAAAAGAATTGACAGAGAATATTCGAGTGACAGTCGAATTTACTTTGAACAAACAACCAAAATGGAGTTACACCCAAGTTTCAGAAAGTGTTTCGTGTACATGTACTTTTCATGAGAATTAAACTGAACTCAAAGCTGGCCTTGGAAACTGTTTCTCCGGTCTCAGGAACGCTGGAAATAGCATTTCAGAGAGTTTCATTTCAAAAATTTCCCGGGGGAGCATGCCCCCGGACCCCACTAGAAGCTCGCGCCTTCCGCGCTCGGCACAGGAGATTTGCCCCACCAACATTTTATTTCCGGTGCCGCCCCTGTAATTGTAAGATGGTTGGGTGTACTACGATGGGCTGTGGAAGCGACATCAACAGGGGGCTGGTGTAAAGAAAATTGTAGGGGCAGTTACAACATCGCGGCCAGGCTTCATGCTATCAAGCTGCTGTTACATCAGATCTGACTTGCTATATATAGTATTCCTGTCTCTAGTATGGCCTTTCTAGTATTCCTAACACGTATATGTGTCAGGCATTAAAACATATAGACTCGCAAAAAAATATCATGCAAGCAAATCATGGCAAAAAGAAAAATCCTGCACAGTCTCGAGCGTAGAAAAAAAATATCCTGCACCAAAAAATTGCCCAACCCCCCCCCCCCCCCCCCCCCCCCCCCCCCCCCCCCCCCCCCCCCCCCCCCCCCCCCCCCCCCCCCCCCCCCCCCCCCCCCCCCCCCCCCCCCCCCCCCCCCCCCCCCCCCCCCCCCCCCCCCTCAAAAATCTAATGGTCCATCCTACTTGGGAGCGCACTTGACCAATGACAGTGGTATTTTTCATAGTTTCTGGAGTGGGGAATTTAAGTGTTTTAATACATTTAAATATGCATAGCATATTTCTGTCGTACAGTTAAACTAGAAGAACACAATCACTTGAAGAATATCAACTACGTTGAGATGCACTGGATGTTTAAAACCAATATTAAAGCACAGAATTATTTAATAGGTGGTTTTCATGTTACGTCATCGCCGCCATGCTGGTGGACATAAACAATAGTTCTCTCATTAGCTCCTTTTGTTCGTCCACCAGCATTTGTTCGTTTCACTATTGTTATCTATGTCTCTAGAGATTGGTTGCAAACCACCTATTACGTGAAGAGCAATCCACAGAATAGAACGGAATACGCGTGAATATGAAATGAATAGTTGTTGCCATTGTTTTGTGTTTTTTGTTTTTGTTTTTGTTTTGTTGTTTTTTTTTTAAAGAAAAGAAGCATACTTTTTCTAAAAAAGTATTTTATCTGAATTGGGTCGTTCCGGGTTTGTTGCTTGTTTATACACTTTGATGTTCCATTCAAATCCCGTGTTGGCATGTAAGTACACCGAGTAGAGATGAACAGTATTTCTCCCAAACCCTTTATATAAAGTCCCAAGAGTGCCAAACATCAAAATCCAAGAAATATCCCAAACTTCATTTTGTAAAATATTGACAAACGAATACTATTACAAACATACTGCCGAAGAGGTTCTATTTGAATGGTCACACCATACGGGATTTCATCTACAGACTCAAACGTTAGAACCACGTTACATGTCTCTAGACATGCCTGGGAGTGAACATTCTCGTCCCCAGAGCTCCACGGTTTTTTTAAATTGCGTCTCGTGTAGCTCTGGTAACGGACAAAAATTTGAATTTTTTGATTGGCCGTTTAAAAATGAATGCGCAACAAGGTAACAAATTTTACGCCTCTACGCATAAGGTTTTACTTCCGGTTGAATTTCAAATGTTGAAGTCCTATGACTACATCAACAAAATCAACGTTTTAATTTCAACGCATTCAACGACCAATGTCACCCCAGTTTTTTTTGGTTTAGCAAGTAAAGATACGGCTGCTAAATTTCAAAGTATAACGGTATCTGATTGTCGCTAAATATGAGCGATTCGTTTCCGAAAAATCAGTATGTGTCTTGGAAGACGAAGCTATAAGCGGCCACGAATATCAAAGAAGTATGTTGCTTGCAACAGGGACGAGCATTAATTAAAGGAGAGGCAGAAATCCTGAAGAAAGCCCAAGGGTGAAAAGAAATATTACCACTAGGTTACCCATTTTAAATAACATCAACAACGCTATCAGCACTCTCGTAAGCAAGTTATATTTTCTTTATTAGGTAGTACTCTTTGCTACAACTTGAAATACAAATCTAGGGAAACGAAGGTCACTCGAAGCCCAATTAAAATAACATGAAACGAATGCAAAACAAAAATTCCTCGATATTTCTTACCACTGTTCGATGAAATAAGCCTAATCAATGACCACAGCGTGTCCATCAACAAACTTAGCTGTCCCATCAACTGATTTGGTCGGATATGATAGCGTTCAGTGCCGAAACGATAAATACACAGCTCCCAAACGAAAGAAATCGGTTGACTTATCGAGGAATTTCTAAAAATAATTTCAAAATACAAAGACAATCTTTCTTCTAAATAACAGCAGCACGTAAAGCTTTTCTTCTTCCTTTTTAGCGCGATGTTTTCCTGTAATTGTAAGTCTTGTACATTCTATCGTAGAATACCTTCTCTTCTGTTTGATGCTATTAGTGCGCACTCGTAAAACGAAATCTCAGACCGGTTTGAAAAAGTTTTAGATTATATGCAAAGAACTGCCGAACCGATCTCAGCTCCCGGAATGAGTCAAACTGGTCCGAGATGATTTTTCGTACCGGTCAGATGTAATAACACCCTTATTCTCGTGGCTTAAAATTCCCCCGCTCTACGTATTCGAGAGTGCTCTTGCGAAGTAATCCCGCAAGTTACCTGCACAGGCTATTGAGCGAGGATTTTCCAATTTTGTTACCTAACAAAGAGGAGTTTGGGGTTGAACTAGATGTTTTGCCATTCTCTTGTTATTTTTGAAGGTAAAAATGGGGTGCTGTTGTAGAAAACTGGAAGATAGAGTTAACGAGAAATTTCTAGGAAGTCAGATTATTGCAAGAGAAATATTCTGGGCCAATCTTCAACATCAAAGATCTTTGGGATCTTTTCAGATCCAAGGAAATGCTGCCCTTGTTCTTACTCAGCACGTTCTTTGGTTCAATTTACTATGCCCTAATAGAGAGATAGAAATGCTTCTTCGAAATATCCGCTCAGTTTAAGTTCGTCAATTTCAGAGCCACCCAATGTTAATCATCGATTGTTGACCAGCCGGTAAGGCAGAAACGTGAACGATGGTTCTGGATAAACGCGACGATCTTTATTCACAACAGGCGGCCATGCTTTCTTGTTTCACACACACGAGTAATACCGCTGACCCTAAGATACACAGTCCTACCAACACGATTACGTCGATACCACTTCAGGCATTGGAGATCTGGTGGTGATTGCGTTAAGAGATCCTAATCAATGGAAGAGACTTATTGACGAAACCATTCACAAGACAACAAGTTTTTAGTTTGCCGAGCTGTCATGGTCATTTTATGATAGCAACATTGTAACTACATTGAGCTACAATAGAGGGGTTTTGAACTGAATGTTGTCAAACCAAATCTAAAGCAAACACAAATTTGAAACCATTTACGATTAAAAAGAAACTAAAAGCTGAGAAAGATGTTATGTTTACCATCTTTCTTTTTTCATTACCGAGCTTAACATTTACCATCTGTTTTAACTTAGCACCATACATGACGCTATCGACATTGTTGATCCTAGCAGTAGGCAGGACGCGTTTCATATATGAACCTAAGTAGTATATCAAGCCTAGCTCACCACGAGTATTTCGTAGCTCAGTGGTTAGAGCACCCGACCGGTGTGCGGAAGGTCATGGATTCGAATCCTGTCGGGTACTTTGTCTCACGCTCACAACATGATGAACATGACATCTTTTTCATTTCATTACATTTCTTCACTTATCAAATTTAAAATACGGCTATTTACAATTCAAATAGACGATGTCACATATCACGGAACCTAGTAATTTATCAACGCATTGTAAGAATTTTTAAACGTTTATGCACCAACTTAGGTAAAGTGTATAGTCTTGTTCCTAATGCCACTCCTACACTCACGGGACCACAATTGGGTATGCGCTAACCAACCATACCAGTCAGCACTGGCTAGGCAAGGCATGGACCTGTCTCAAAAGTAAAAGCGGTGGTAATTGGTGTCAGACTGCACCTCTGACATTCGATTATTGTTTTTCAAGGGTTGTAAATGTAATATATCA
>JAJLRJ010000002.1:10315351-10355351 GCA_024195265.1 Dendrophyllia cribrosa | reverse complement strand
GAGACGTATCTCAAAGCGTTTCTTCCGATCGAGATTTTCTGCTTCAATTTTCTGAATCTCGACGTTGTATTCTGATCGAGCAAGAATTGCATACAGCCACTTTGGTCGTGGAGGGATGGGATCAGGTGGATCACCTCGATACATGGCCCCTGGTTTGGAAAAACGCAACCCTGCAGCCTCCCAAACAGCTCTTGTCTTCATTTCAGAGTCGTATAGCTTCGATCCTGGATTGCGATCTGTTGCTTCATCGTCGTGATGCAATGTTTTTCCTAACAGCGCTGACGTTGCTTCCTTGTAGTTTAAAGGATGCAGTTGATGTGCGTGCCAGATCAGATCCACATCATAGCACGGAACCATGAAGACTTCGGGGTGCTCTGTCTTCAATTGCAGGTGGTAATCATAGCGCTCCACGGCCTTCCTTAAGAACTTTTCATCATTATAGTGCGGTAGTGACACTTGGAAGTAAAATTTGAACTGGCGGTAACATGCATGTTCCAGATTGTAATGAATCTTGGACCTGTATTCTGTCATCTCTGTTGGGAGTTGACTTAGGTCAACTTCGAAGGGTTCCATCGGGTACAGTTCCTTCCATCTTCTCTTTGCAGTATTTAGCCCATCTTCTCTCTGGTCGTTGCTCAACGGTTTATGATCTATTACTTTAGACACGACCCTCAAGCAGTCTTGCTCGTAGTGGTACGGTGCCAGCATGTGTACATGCCAGACCCAGGCGATGTCTAGTGGAGCTGCTAGAAAGCCTTTCTTGCTTTCCCTTTCTTTGTCAGTCTGCCCTTTAGAAGCCAGTGGTAACCAGAATGCTTCATAACGTCTGATGGCATTCGTCAGAACAGGACCAGTGTATAGGTTGGGGTATTCGTTAACTTGCTTCAGAAAACTTAGTTCATTTCTTACTGCCTTGTTAAGGTCTATTCCAAGCCCCTTATACAATGAGCTATGTGTCATCGTGTGCGGTTCGAAACTGGCTGTGTCTGTTCTGTAAGGAAAGATAAAAAAAGCGTTATAGCAATTTTCTTATATTCACTTGGAATGGAAAGTTCAACATCCGCTCCTGAGTCGATGCCATTGTTGGTGATTATATAGAGAATGGTTAATACAGTTAAGTACGTGTTTACGTTTTTCTATGTTACACTTGTGGAGCCCAGAAGTGAAAAGGGGACAAGAGACCTTACACTCACTGCAAAGAGCTGGACGACGTCGGTCTCACTATCTTGAACTTTAAGACCGGACATGGGGTTTGGAGAAACAGGCAGATGTTCGCCTAGAGGGGAAGCCGGTCGATACTGTCATCCACTTCCTTTATTTGGACTCTGGCGTTATGTCATATGACCGATTTAACGAGTAACTGAAGGCCAGGATGAGGCCAGCTTCTGCGGCATTTGGACAGCTCTTTAAGGTGTTGGAGAACAAAAGTAGCCTAAGGACCAAACTGCCCATTTATAATGCTGTTGTAATATCTACCTTGCTCTATCACTCAGAAACATGAGCGACCACTAACACTTTAGAAAAGAGACTTGTTGCTTTTGATAAGCGCTGTCTACGCCGCATCCTACGCATAAAGTAGTATCACGGTTAAGAAACATTGTAGTCAGAGAAAGGACAGGCCAGACCGCTGGTGTCTTTGTTTCTCAAGACTAGAACTGAGAATTAGATGGTTTGGCCACGTCTGTCGAATGGGCCAGGAAATGTTTCCCAAAGCTCTGCTGAAATAGAGGCCTGAGAATGTCAAGCGGCGAAGGGAAATGTATCGCTGGCATTGAACAAGATCTGGAGTCCTTACTCGCACTACTGGTGTCGTGTTCATGACATCAACTTGCGATGATGATGATGATGATGATGATGACTTTTGATCGCAAAGCGTTTGGCAAGGAGTTACAATAGTCCACAATGTTTGGTGATCATATTGAAACCAGCCTTTCAAACCAATGCTAGCTCCCATGACGGATATTTACGTTTTCAGGTACAAGCAGCCATTCTCCACAAATAGATTAGTACCAAGTAATAGTGCTAATATTGCAGTATTACAAATTGAAACATTTTGCCATAAAATTCCGTGGCTTTGTGAGCCAAAAACACAAAAATATAAGAGGGTGCTAAAAAAACAATAACAATGACTTTTTAAAACAGTTCACAACAACGCGCTCAAAAAATTATCATCCTGACCACAAACCACAGTTATACCAACTTATCAAGAAAGCGGCACACGAGTAACAAAATAAACAACGAAATAAAGCAGAGCTTTTCCATGACCATGTGTCAGCTATGGCATAACTAAACGCAAAGAAATTTTTTTATTCACCAATTCCACATTTCCCATAATAGCGGAGCACTCGCGGGCCGAAGGCCCGCTGCGAAGCCCCATACTCATAGAACCTATGCCCGTCATTTTTCATGGTCTGGCTAGCGGAATGTTCGCGGGCGCGTTGTGTGCCCGCCGCCGCCGCGCGCCGTACGCGTTGGGCTAGCTCGCGGGCGCGTATGACGTCGCAAAGACATGCGCGTATGACGCCACACAACATCCGGGATCTTAGAGGCTTTGTTTTCGCGCGGCTACACAGCCGTCAGCTCGGTAAACACTTATAATGTGGATCTTTTGCTGGTCAGTGTTTAGCGGAGAAGTAAAGTCGTTATTTCCCTGCATTTTTTTCGCGGTTTGCCACTCAAGACAGGGATACTAATAGGGCATTTGCACGATGGCGTCATTTGACTACAACTACCAGAATTCATTTCGTTTTTCCTTTCTTATTTAAATTTTTTAATCCCAGTGCGGTTTAAATAACAATAGCCCTAATTTGCACAACAAAACAAATAACTGAAGGATTCTGGTAGTTGTAGTCATATGACGTCATCGTGCAAATGGCCTATTAAGGGATACTCAGAAGCCGCTTTAGTGGAAAAAGAAGAGCTTTCTGGGATTAAATCTTGCTTCGAGGAACTTCATACGTTTTTCAATGAGGGGAGATGTTTGTTTTTATTACGGATTTCAAAGAAGTGGAGATTTGAAGAATTAACAAGCAAGCGAGGGACTCAAAGGTAAAACAAATTATATTTTTTGATGGGAATTTAAGTTGATATCAATCTGTGATTGCCTTTTTTGTGTTATTGTTAGTTTTGGAGAATTGATTTTAAAACGTGCTTAAATTCAGTTGTATCGATTTCTTGAATTTCATCGAAGGCGGCTCGAACTCGATGCATTATAAATATAACGCGTTTTGCTTTTAAACATAAACTAATGGATATTTGAATAAGATTTTTCGAAATAGATTGTGTTGTCCATTTTTATGTGTTTGTTCATTTATTACATAGATTGAAAAGCGATTTTATGTAAACAAAACAAGACTTGGATTTTATAGTTCGATTTTCACTCGCGTCGCCTTATGCAAATATGTTTGTGTATTTTTGCAATTTTGATTTCCAAATCAGTTTCTCGGGCAATTTTTGACAAGCAACAAGTGTATTTTATTCGGAAAGTAGTCGTACTAGTTATTCTAGACGAAGGTAATACTGTTTTTGAGAATTGCTAAAATTGAAAAATGGCCCAGTCGTCAATCTTAATTCTTGTGCTTCCGACCTTTCACCTTAGTTAAGTTTCACCTTAGTTAAGCTTGTTCAGAGTGCGACGCTGTTAGGCTCATATATATATATATTACAGTTTGTTTGTTCTCCAAAGTTTTGCAAATCAATTCTTTTTGTATCTACGGTATCTACAGCCTTCCTAGAAGGCGTAGATACTGTGCTGTTACCCGTGTAAGTCCGTAAGTAGTCCAAATCTTCGGATAAGAATAGGAACAAATCCTAATCTTCGGATAGTAATCGAAACCAATCCAATCTATTTTTTGTAACTATCGGCAACTATCGGCACACTATCGACTGCTTTTCTTTGGTATGGTTGGGTGACTATATGGGCTGCTACCATGAAGTATTCACCTGCTCCACCTTCACGTGTTGCCGAAGCTTGGTGAGTAAAAATTCCCTTTTTGGTACGATTTTATGCTATTTGTCTCCGACAATGAGACACAGCTTTCGATCAATATGTCGATTGTTTGTTCGTCAAAGTTTTTTTAGGTTTTGTGGCTGTCTGTGGACATTTTCAAGCCGAAAATCGGTGCCTAAACAGAAGTTTTGGTTTATCGTCTATGACGATCGACGGATTTTTGCAAAACACAACAGCATAATATTTGGAATGGAGGAAAAGTTAAAATGGGCTTGCAGTTGGAGTTGATTCTCTCTCTTGTTTGCATTATAGAGCTGCTCCTACATACAATTGAGTGGTGTAAAATTAAAATTAGCCAACACAAGTCGATGACCTATAAATAATCCCGTAGATACATGCAGTCCTAGACTGCCTATTTTTTATTTTTCTTGGGACACATTGTTATCTCAAGCGAAATAAAAAACAATACTTATGCAAAATTTCGGGGGGAAAGTGGTGAATGTTCCTATTTAGTCGCGTGATATCGCACGCATTTTTGGAATACTACTTTACGAGGTCTTTCAAGAATGTTTGATGATCTTTAGTACCACCTTACTTATAGTGTAGATTTGGCGGTAAAATTACATACGTAGTTGATAACAAGAAATCATATAAGTGACGAAGTTTTACCTATATGACTCTTGTACATTGTATTCTATGTTTATGGATGAATGCACCGCGCTCGAAACTGTGAATATTTTTCAATATTAAAAGATTGACAAACACGTAATGATATTCAACTACGATCCATCTTGCATGGCAAGGAAAAAATTGAGGTTAGCAGATAAAACCAATGAAACCTGTCTTTGCAAAGCTACGTATACCTGAATTTTGCGGGAAAGAAAAGAAGCGAGTGTTACTTAAGTATTTCCTACACGAACGTTTCATGTATTTTTCTTGTGAATCCGCATGCACGCATGCCATGTACAGCTGTACCAACGACACTACGTTATTATTGTGTTACTTTCAGCGGTATCTAGCGCGCGCATGCGCCCGTACTTTTCATTGTAATTCCATGCGGCTCTCCTTCGGTCTTCAATAAACCTTCGTTTAAGACACAGTTTGTTCCTTATTAGCGTGGTGGCAGCGGCTTTTACCCACGTACGGTGGACCCTAACACAAGTGTGGTCGTCTGGAACCTGTGACCCTTATTTTCACGAAGTGCGAAGATCGACAAATCAACATGAATTCGCTGTTACCGCTCGTATAGAAAAACCAACATGGCCGCCGCTCCCAAGGCTCCTAAACAGTGGCAGCTTACGAAAAACGAGACCATCACCTCGTACGAAAGTTGGAGACAAAACTTAGTCTACATCTTATCCCTGGACAGGAACTTTGTCCCATTTTTAGAGGCCACATGGCAAAAACAAACCGCCGCCAACCCTCAAAGAGGCCTTACGAATGATGGCACGTCTGTACCTGAGAAACGACGACTTACTGCAGCTCAGAAAAATGCCCACCTGGATCCTCTGCTCGGGCAGATTGCCAATTTTTACCCCGTGATCTCCAGGAACTCCATGGTAAAGCACTCTACCTCTTTGAAGGACATTTGGCAGATAATTCGCCAGCATTTTGGGTTCCAGTCCTCCGGAGCCCATTTCCTTGACCTTGCAAGCATCAACGTTCAAACTGCTGAGCGACCAGAGGATTTATTCCAACGCCTCATGGCCTTCTTCGAAGACAACCTCCTTGCAGTTAATGGTGGCTTAACCCACCATGGTGAGCAGGTGACCGCAGATGCAGATCTTTCGCCATCACTTGAGAACACTATAGTAGTTCTGTGGCCCCAGCTGATCCACCCTGGCCTACCATTACTGGTAAAGCAGAAGTATGGTTCTGAGTTACGTAGCAAGATCCTTGCCTCACTCAAGCCAGAGATCTCACAAGTCCTTAGTTCCCTCCTTGACGAACTACGCTCCATAGAGGACACCAAAGCCTTGCGTATTAGCAATGTCAACCCCAGACGCACCTCTAATGGCAGACAGGGCCAACCACGCCGCCGTCCATTTGTATCTTGTATTCTCTGCAAAACCGCCTGACGCCCTCACAACACCCATGATCTAATGGAGTGCCGTTACCTGCCTGATCGTGACAGGAGGCCATGGGCCCGCTCACGTTTCATAAACGACGACCCTGATGAAGTTGCGACCGACGACTGTGGCCCTTGTGACGAGTGTTGCGATCATGTCCTCCCGCCTGAGCACAGTGATGCGCCTACTGCACTCCGTGTCAGCATTATTCAATCATCTGTACTCAACACCTTCTACCACGAGCACCCTGTGCAGCTCACCCTTGATACTGGCGCCACGCCTACCATGGTCCGTGCCTCGGCCGCTAAGTTGTATGGCCTACCTGTTACCCCAGCTTCTCAGATGACCCGCCAAGCTGATGGAGTTACCCCTATGGATGTGGTGGGTGAAGTGCATTGCACTCTCACTCGTGGACAGGAAGCATTTGAACTAGACGCCCTAGTTGTTCGCCAACTCCATGTTGAAATTCTAGCGGGAAACTCCTTCCTGGTCCGAAACGACATCGGTGTCCGTCCTGCCAGGCGTCAAATTGTGATCGGTGGGTCTGACGTGATCCACTATAGTACTCCTTCCAAACACGCTACTCAACCAGCTGTGCGACGCACCCAGTCCTTCCTCCTACGCAACCCGCAACGCACAGTTATACTGCCAGGAGAGTACGTTCAGCTTGACACCCCTTGTGATCCTGACCCAGATCCCTTGAACCTCGACTAGACTGTCCGTCCAACATCCCCCTCAAGGCAGAAGGAGCATGGCCCCCACCTCAACAAGTCCTCTCTGTGGACCATGCTGTAAGCATAACCAATACGACCGACTCTCCTATACTCCTAAAGACCAGCGAGCAGCTGTGTCATGTAAGGCATGTTATTGTTGACAGTGTAGACACCACAACTTTCCCTACCTCTACAGCCACTACTGCCCCTACCTGCTGCCAGCCTTTCTCCACTAATGTGATCCTTGACTCCGATGGCTGCATAGACCAGGACATTCGCGACAAGTTCAGAGCTCTGAATCTGGAGTTTGATGATGTTTTCAACCCCTCTATCTCGAAATATACACTCCCCTCCTCAGTAAAGGCAGACTCCCACAGTACAACAGGATTCAGACATCAGACTTCGCCAGCAGACGCCTAAGAGAATGCTTGGACTCCAGCTGTCAGATCTGTCGCTTTATTGCGGAGTTGGAAGATTCTGTTGTGCGCAGCATCTCCGTGAGTGAACTCCTAGAGGGTTCTGTTCGAATGCCCTTCACCAGCCGCGCCGCATGGCAAGCTACCCAGTTGGAGTGCCCTCTCCTCCGGCGGACCCATTCGCACCTCAGTCAAGGTACCCGACCTTTTAAAAAGGCTACCAAAATAATTGATGTCAAACGCTATCTTCAGGACGTCGTCATCGCCACTGACGGTCTTCTCGCTGTCAAAGACCATCCGCCTTTCCAGCCCCCTCGCGATCGCATTGTTGTCCCTCGCACTGTTCTTGATGGACTCCTGACAGCCCTCCACATCCGTTTCAGTCAACCTTCCAAGTACCAAACCAAGCGCGTTTCTAGCAGGTATTTCTTTGCTCTGGACCTTGACAAAGCAATTGAGGCTGTCTCTTCCTGCTGTTACACCTGTCAATCTCTGAAGACTATCCCTAAACACCCGCACCCGCAGTCAACTGCCGATGCTCCTCCTAGCATTGGCGTATCATTTGCAGCTGATGTCGCTAAGCGTCACTGTCAACTGATCATGGTGCTAAGGGAAACAGTGTCTTCGTACACCGTGTCTTCCTTCATCGCGAGTGAAAAACACGAAGTCCTTTGCAATGCCATAATCGTGCTCTACTGTCAGCTCCGTTGCCCTCGCGACGGAGGGGTGATCGTCCGCGTTGATCCTGCCTTCTCAAAGACAGGGAACTCCTCTCTTATGGGATTAACCTGGAAGTTGGTAGACCCAAGAACCCTAACAAGAATCCTGTAGCTGAGCGTGCAATCTAAGAGCTAGGCTTGGATTTCCTCAACTTGTCTCCTGAGGGAGGCCCCGTCTCTCAAACTACGTTGTCCTTAGCAACGGCCAATATGAACTCCCGCATCCGCCGTGATGGCCTCTCAGCTTATGAGTTGTGGACGCAACGTGACCTGCTCACTAGTGCGCAGCTTCCAATTGTCGACTGTCAGATTATCCTCAGTCAAAACGTTTCCTGCCGGCGGAATCACATACCGAGTGCTAAGTCCAAGGCCCATGGCTTTACCAACGCATCCATCTCCACTGTCCTTGTTGGCGACCTTGTTTTCATCAAAGGCGACAGAGACAAGCTGAAAGCCCGTGACAAGTATCTTGTGATCGGCATCGATAAAGACCTTTCCTGTCAGCTCCGCAAGTTTACTAGTTCACAGTTCCGCAGTAAGGTCTACACCATTCCTATGTGCGACTGCTACCCTGTCACCCCAACTGACCTAGCTCGGACTCCACAAGGACCCATCCGTGGCCAGACCGAATCCACTGCTTCTGACTCTGACGATGAACCTGTTCCCGTCGTCCCTACGCTAAGACTATCAACAATACACCACCCAGTGTTTGCAGCTCATTCTCAGCTACCCGCCCACGAACGCCCCCCAATTCCGGAAGTCATTGTGCCTCCTCGGAGTCCTCCACAAGCTCCCCTGGACCCCTCTTTTACTGATGACACACCACCGACGCCTGCTGATGTTATCCCCACTAGGAAATCTGACCGCTCGCGGAGAGCCCCATTTTGGCACAATAAGGACTGGAACTTTGACCAATAACTTTGCACCGTACTCACTTGCCGCAACTACGGTCTTGAACTGAACTGCGTATTTTATTAGCTCACTTACACCTTAACATAAGGGGTGTAGACACCCCACCGTTGCATTCAGTTTCATATTTATTCTAGCTCGTTCATTAACTTTTAGCCGTTGTTATCCTATGCGGTTTTAGTCCAGTGCTCGTATCAGTTCAGCCTATTGTTTATGTTTTATCATTCTTTAGTTAGGGAAGGAAAGAAGGAGGCAATCACGTCACTACGTTATTATTGCGTTACTTTCAGCGGTATCTAGCGTGCGCATGCGCCCGTCCTTTCATTGTAATTCCATGCAGCTCTCGCTCGGTCTTCAATAAACCTTCGTTTAAGACACAGTCTCAAACCCTTTATATACTCCCAAGAGTGCCAAACATCAAATTTCAAGAAATATCCCAAATTTCATTTTGTAAAATATTGACAAATGAATACTGTTACAAACATACTGCCGAAGGTTTCTATTTGAATGGTCACACCATAGGATTTCATCTGCAGACTCAAACGTTAGAAATGTCTCTTATTACATGCCTGGGAGCGAAAGGCTTTAGCGAAAAGGGGGGGGGGGGGGGGGGGAGGGGATAAATCTATTGTTTTCTTAGCGAATCACAGACATCGTTTGGACAAGTGCTGAGGGGGGGATTAAACATCAGAAATTCAGGCTTGGATAAGGTGAGTTTCATTTTGCAATATACAAGGTATATTTCACTCATAAGAGAGACTTGTCTGTTCAGTCAAAACAATCAAAATAAGAACCAAATTGGCCTTAATAGCAGGATGATATTGTGTTGTGCATTTTAATCCAAGTTCACTGCGTTCGTGTCAGTTGACATGTATGCATGATTGGCATGACACTTGTCATGCAATATCCTGCGATTAGGCTCTATTTCCGTCTCGCTTGGCAACTTGGCAACCAGCGGGAAACAAAGCGCTCAAAAAATTATCATCCTGACGACAAACCACAATTATACCAACTTTTCAACAAAGCGGCATACGAGTAACAACATAAACAACAAAATAAAGCAGAGCTTTTCCATGAACATTTGTCCATTGTGGCATGACTTAACGCAAAAAAAATATATGTATATATATTCGCCACTTCTACATTTCCCATAACACAATTTGTTTATCCTCCAAAGTTTTGCAAATCAGTTGTTTTTTATTTTTGTTGGGACACATAGTTATCTCAAGCGAAATAAAAAAAATTACAATACGTATGCAAAATTTCGGGGGGAAAGTGGTGAATGTTCCTATTTAGTCGTGTGATATCGCACGCATTTTTGGAATACTACTTTACGAGGTCTTTCAAGAAAGTTTTACGATCTTTAGTACCACCTTACTTATAGTGTAGATTTGGCGGTAAAATAACATACGTAGTTGATAACAAGAAATCATATAAGTGACGAAGTTTTACCTGTATGACTCTTGTACATTGTATCCTATGTTTATGGATGAATGCACCGCCCTCGAAACTATGAATATTTTTCAATATTAAAATATTGACAGACACGTAATTTTTCAGTACCTTTGCTATCTTACGTGACAGTTATATTTTGCATATTCATAAAATTTAATGCACCAAGTACAATCAGTGCTTTATACCGGCTACAAGATCTAGTTCTAATTTTTCGATACTAAGTAATCTTCTTGACCAGCTAACAAACACTGCCACACAAACTCAGTAAAAAAATTTAAGGATTGGTACATGGCATGCGTGCATGCGGATTCACATATAAAAAAAAAGGAAACGTTGGTGTAGGAAATACTTATGCAACACTCGCTTTTTTCTTTCCCGCAAAATTCAGGTATACGTAGCTTTACAAAGACAGCTTTCATTGGTTTTATCTGCTAACCTCAATTTTTTCTTGCCATGCAAGGTGGATCGTAGTTGAATATAATTAATGAAGAAAATATTAATCACAACGTTCATGTATCTAAACCGGCATGTAATGTCTTGCGAATAATGAACAGTTGTTTTCTTTAGATCTCTTTAGCGCGAGAATCAGTCTGCTGTATGAATATTTTGCTGATTCGTTTCTGACCTACCGCAGTAGTTCACGTACCTGAATCTCCTTACTGAGACAAGTTGTTCACTGAAGATAATTTGGTGGCATCAGAACAGACACTTTCAGTCAGTTTACCTGCTGGGTAACAAAGAGCGTGACTTTTTGAATGTTACCTCAGCATTCATTGATAACATTATTCAAATTGAAGTGTTTTTAGACATTTAATTAAATATGCATAGCATATTTCTGTAGTATAGTTAAACTAGAAGAACACAATCACTTAAGAATATCAACCACGTTGAGATGCACTGGTTGTTTAAAAACCTATAACCACAGAATTTTTTCATTTAATACGTAAAGAGCAATCCACAAAATAGAACGGAACATAAAATGAATAATTGTTGCCATTATTTTGTATTTGTTAACTTTGTTTGTTTTTTTGTTTTTTTTTGTTCAAAGAAAAGAAGCATACTTTTTGTAAAAAATGTATTTTATCCGAATTGGATGTTCTGGATTTGTTGCTCGTTTATATTAACCCTATCCAGACCGGGGGGGGGGGGGGGGGGGGGGGGCTTTTGGAGCCCGCTCGAACTTTGAAGTTGTGTAGTTTCAAAACGGTCGATGCAATGACCACCAAATTTGGTGACTTTTCCTAAAATTTATCTGGGAACATTTTTACGTTAGCGTCCTTTGTCCACCAACATTGACGTTTCCATAGCAACCGCTTTTTGACAACTATGTTTTACAAAATTAGCATTTTTCGCTTTAATCAAGAGTATTTCAAAGATTTCTTATTGAATTAATATTTTCCACTTAATTTAGCGATAATTGATCAAATTATGTATAATTGTTTATTAATTAAGGTTAATTAACGGTAATTTTAGGAAAATGTGGAATATGAAATGTCAAAATCCAGGATGGCGGATCGAAGTTTTACTAAAGGTCGTTTCTCTCTATAATATTATTATTGGTTCATATTTGGATTGTAAAACATTTGCCCACAATAAACTAAGCTTTAGCAGTCCATTTGCTTTATTTTTCGGTGTTTTTACCAAAATAAACACGTTTGGACTAATTCAAGATAGCGGATCCAAGATGGCGGATCAAAGATGGCGGACAATAAAATGGGAAATTTATTTCTAGTATATTACGTGTCTGTGTAATTCCATTATTGTCAAAATATCATTAAAATGTACTTTTTACTTGAGTTACGTACATGAAAAGCCATAATTTGCAAAGATAACTGTTCCAGTTTTTAAGAACATGTACACATCACTTCTATGACGTCACACGCTGTTACCATAGCAACAAAGTGTACGAATTCATTAACTTTTACTCCTGCATCAATATGTGAAAGTTTGGTATGAACACTACCGTTTGTTTCAGAGATATGCCTTATAGAACGTTCCAGTTGGTTATTTTATTGTATATGACGTCATAATGACGTCACTGTTATTGTTAACAACACCAACAGTGTTAGTAAACGTAAGACTTTCATCAAACAGGTAGCTGTTAAAGTCTTGTTGCTATGTGTTCAAAATTGAGAAAATATTGATGAAAGACTGTTTTAGCCAATAAAATCGACTATATGACGTCATAATGACGTCACGTTACGTCATTATGACACCAAAGTATCTGTAGTTACTAGAATTCATGACAACTTTATCCTGTGTAAATTTGGTGGCCATAGCATAAGCGGTTTCAAAGTTACATAGGGGGGGGGGGGGGGGCTTCTGGAGCCCCCCCCCCCGGTCCCAGACGGTCAAAAAAAGCCCGGTCTGGATAGGGTTAATGTTCAACACATATCCGAATGTTGGCATGCCTTTTTATAAAGTACACCGAGTAGAGATGATCAGTATTTCTCTCAAACCCTTTATATACTCTCAGGAGTGCCAAACATCAAATTTCAAGAAATATCTCAAATTTCATTTTGTAAAATATTGACAAACGAATACTGTTACAAACATACTGCCGAAGGTTTCTATTTGAATGGTCACACCATATGATTTCATCTGCAGACTCAAACGTTAGAAATGTCTCTTATTACATGCCTGGGAGCGAAATTAGGCTTAAAGACATGCATCCGGTCATGTTCAGCCTACAACTGCGATATTTCCTTTGCGTGACGATAATTCACATTTACATTATATTTAGAACAAGTAAATAAACACAACGAAACGGGGGTAGAGTAAAACATCAGAAATTCAGGCTTGGATAAGGTGAGTTTTCATTTTGCAATATAAAAGGAACAGTCAGTCATTAGAGAGACTTAGTCAAAAAAATGAAAATAAGAACCAAGTTGGCCTTATAGTAGCAGAATAATATTGTGTTGTGCATTTTAATCCAAGTTCACTGCGTTCGTGTCAGTTGTCTTCCATGGTGTTTCTTGCTTGCTAACTGAACGTTAAAAAAGTCGAAACTTATTTTTGATTCGTCACTGGCAATTGGACTGACAACAGGGAGATCGATCAAAGATTTAGATCGTTTTTTTTTTTTTTAAGAAAACCTTGCTTCAAGCATCATGCAGACTTGCACGATTTTAAAAGAAGGGTGAAAACTGTCAAGTGGCCATATCATCAATCACGACATCGTACATGTATGCATGATGGGCATGACACTTGTCATGCAATATCCTGCGATCAGGCTCTATTTCCGTCTCGCTTGGCAAACCATTTCTCCAGCAAGAAACGCGAAGCAAACGACCACATACAAGGCCATAGGAGCGCTGCTAAAATTGGGCCGGATCGCAGTTAGTCATATATGCTTAGATAAATCCAGTCATATATGCTTAGATAAATCTTCCAAAGTTAACCGGCAAGCTTTTAACCCTTAATGTGCTGAAATTACTAAAAAAAACACGTTTTTTTTTACTGTTAAATTGATTTTTTTGGCGCTACGGTGCTGAATTTCTCTAAACTTTGCTAGAAATGCACTTTCCCATACTGTAGTAAGATTTTTATGAGGTTTTCATGTAAAAATATATAATATTTCACTTTGGCGGAACCGTTCCGATTTTTTTCCTTGTTCCGTTCCTTTTCGTTTTTCTCTGCTTTCTTATTCTCTCTACCTTCAACTCTGTACATCCTTTCTTCTAGCCTGAAAAGTTTTGATCTTTATCAATGGAAAGCCCTGGATAGGAGACCATGATCAAGTACAGTGGAACCCCGTTAATACGACCACCGTTGGGCCATAAAAATGTGGTCGTATTAATGGGGTGGTCGGATTAACGAGGTTTTCCAGATAGGGAAATGACTGAATGAACGCTATTTCTTGCCTCCAAAAAGTGGTCGTAATAACGAGGTGGTCGTATTAACGGGGTGGTCGTAAGGCGGGGTTCCACTGTACAGGTATATTGACCTGTTTTACCACCAATTTTGCACCAAAAACTGATCACGTTTTTTTCCATTAGCTCTGTCAGAATACTGTCGATATTCAAAATGAACAGTCCTGTGGAAAGATCTCTCCAACCTGTTGCATATCAAAAGAATCTGCTGACGTGTGAAGTAGTGACGTCACAAGTGGTTGAATTGCCATTCCTCCAAATCCCGCAAAAATTCGGATTTAGCATAATAAGGGTTAAGTTACAACACTGCACTTGAGCGATTGTAGTCAGTTGGCGGGTTTCCTGAGGGGGAGGGGGGAGGGGGGAGGGGGGGGGGGTACTCTGCAAATTTTTGGGCAGGGGTGTGCCGCTGGGACTCTGATACCCTTAACCTATACTAGACCATTTTAGCTGCATTTTGCAACCCTATTCTAGTCTAAACACCGAAAAAACACTACCCTATCCTAGACCAAATTTTTAAACGCTTTCTTTGTTATTAGTTACCAACTGGTCAGTAAAAATGCAGTACTGCCCGCCGTACCGATTTTTAAATGCCATTTGTCAGTAAACCTTGTCTAGACTAAATTCTTCAGGCAACTGGTCAGTTTTTTTACCATACCCCATCCCAGACTAAACCGCCCGAAAACCACACCCTTCACATCGGCACATACCTATATAGCTCATATATGGGACTACCCCTCTCCCACCCGGGGGCGGGTTTGTACGCGCGAGGATCAAGTTTTGGCGATGGATCAGCAGCGGCCGATCGCCATAATCGGTCACAATCGCGAGCGGCAAAGAGTCACGAGGGAAGACCCTCTCCCCACTGTTCGACGGTCGTATTCGTCTTCTTGCCACCGCCAAAAATGTTCTTTCTCGCGAATAATCCCGCCAACTACGCAGGCTATCGAGTGATGGTTTTTCAAAAAAAGGTGCTCGCAAAATTAGTTTCCGGTCAAACTAGATTATTTTTGTGTTTCTTTTTTGGCAGAAAAAAATGGGGTGCTGTCCCACAAAACTGGAAGAACGAGTGAACGAGAAATTTCAAGGAACTCAGATTATTCTAAAAGAAATCTTCTGGGCCAATCTTCAGTACCAAAGATCCGGGGGGTGCTGTCAGGTCAAAGGAAATGGTGCCCTTGTCCTTACTCAGGACGTTCTTTGGTTCAATTTACTATGCCCAAATAGAGAGATAGAAATGCCTCTTCGAAATATCCGCTCAGTTGAAGTTGGGCCGTTTAAAGCTCCGGGTCAATATGGGGCCTTCCCAGTATTAATCATCGATTACGTCGATTCCATTACAGGGATTGAAGATCAGGTGATGATATCGATTGTGTTAGGAGATCCTAATCAATGGAAGAGACAAATTGAGGAGGCCATTCACAAGATATCAAGTTTTTAGTTTGATACTTCTTCCTCATCTTGTTAAGTCAGTTCGAAGTGTTAGAAAATTAAGGTTGTATACACCTTTTCCTCTAGGCCGCATCACATCTTATTCCTCAGTGGCTTTTTCTTGGAATTGAGCTATTTTAGGAAGGGAAACTTAAAGACTGTGGTAACGTATGGATTTTGGCGAGCGAGCGAGCAAATAACGATTGGCTTTAGATTTGAGACGGTGGATCCAGGAAGTGAAAATTTTGGAGACGGAACAATTTTTTATGCAGGTCGGGTTTTATTTTTTCGCAAGATAATGGGGAAGGGAGGTCCCGGGTTCGTCACCTGGATCCGCCAAGGGATTGCTTCTGACTGGTTGAGAAAGTAGCGGTTTTTTTAACCAGTGACAGCGCAGTAACAAAAACAAAGCATAGGCGAATATGAACCTTTCGATACTACATAAAAATAGTTATGTGTAGGTGTGACGTCTATATATAAGGGAAATGGTCAAAACTATTGTACTCGGACAGAACCCACCATTTTACAAAAAGACTGGTGGTCTCTTTATGTACCCCCTCTCCCCCACCTAAAAAGATGGTGTCTTGTTGGTATAGCCCCCATTCTATCAGGAGTAAAAACTGATAGAAAGATTCAAATCTTCCTGTGCTGTCTTACTGGCAATGCAAGCTTCGTGCAAACAGAACATTTAAGTCTCATCTCAATTTTTAGGCAAAAACATTTTGTCCATTACATTCATCAGATAGGTGGTATCTTGTGTAACCCCCCTACCCCTACACAAGGTGGGTCCTCGTCGAGTATACTTGTTATGACCACTTCCCTAAACTATTTTATTAAAATTTCGAATTAAAAAGTACACTGCTAGCATTTGCGTATATGAAAGAGTTGTAGTACTGAGTTTTTACAAACCTATACTTGTCTTACTTTATCACATATAGTAAGTTGCTAGTTCATCAGTTTACATCTGATTAGTTTTAGTATACCGCCATTATGGTTGTATAATCTAGGTCAGCGGTCACACAACTGTATAGCTGGTGACCCTGTGGCAAGCCCTCGTGGGTCAGCCATCTTGTTTTGTTTTACACGAGTATTAAATCCTGGCCTTGCCTTGGATCATAGTCTGTTATCTATTGGCGTTGGTTTTTTTCCACCAAAATGGTCTTCAAAAAGCGTTGTATATCAGCCTATCAGTTTGCTGAGAGCTCCTGCCTATTAAAGCTTAATCTACTATGTAACTTTTATAATTAGTTTGAAAAAGGCAAAAAAAAATGATTGATTGATCAAGTGAAAAGGCCTGTAAATTTGAATTCTCATTTTGTTTCCTCTAACACGTGTACACTAATTTGACATAAGTATACTTTTTTTTCTACGTTTTAAATATATACACCATTTCTCTTATTGAAATCCGGAACTTTGTTTGTATTGGTATCGGTTATTTCTCTTCAGACCAGTAAACTTAAGGCTCTCACATGGTAGGCGCTGAAAGGGTAAAATATGGCAAAATAAAGTAGTTAACAGCAAATCGCCTTTCCGCACACAAAGCGCGCGTTCAAGCTTCCCTACGCTCGGCTTAAGCGGTTCTCTAAATCGCGACGTGAGTCAAAAACAGAAAGGTAGTTACGAAAACAATACACTGAATTGGAGATCAATTGAAAATGTTCTCTATCAAAAGTAACAAAATAAATGTAGGTTATAAATCAGCATATCTTTTTCCCTATGAGTAATGAAAGTGTAACCAAAAATACATAGGTAAATTCGAATCTTGTATATAGATTCTCAATTCAAACTAATTTTAGATTTAAAAAAAGTCTTTATTTTATGGTTATGAAATAAAGCTCCAGAGTACCTCACTGAAGCATTTAGCCGTATAAGTGACAGTACTGCCTACAACATCAGAGACTGTAGTGATATCATAGCACTTCAGAAACCGAACACTGCAGCTATATTGGAATTCACTTCCAACTAAAATTAAAACCCAACAGTCTCTTAGGTCTTAAAAAAACAAATTCTTACTGCACTCGGTCTCCCGAATAATATTTTATATTTAACTCTAGCCATTAATTGTTTATTTGTAATATACGTATTTTATTCCATGTATTTATTGCTGTAATACTGTATTATACACGGTTTTCTTGGAAACCGATTCTCCGTAATTGAAGAAATTCCGTGTTTAAATAAATTGTCTGTCTGTCTGTCTTAGAAAAACATACTGCCTTTCCACACTTTCAATCACCACCACAGCTACCTCCACATCCTCCTCCACAACCACCACCACCATCACAACCAGCCCCTCCTCCCTCTCCATCTCCACCAGCACTCCCACAACCTCCACCATACCCAGAAGCACAACCCCCCGAGGCACCGCAAACATCACCACCACCACAACCAGCCCCTCCAACCCCTCCATCTCCACCACCACCCCCACAACCTCCACAACCCCCAGTGTTATCGCAAACACCACAACTGCCACTGCTGCACGTATCCTCACCTCCACCGCTATCATTTTCCCCAAAGTCTACGCCAACACACCTTCCTCCATGACCGAAGCTGGCATCTCCTTCTTTGTGGTCATCGTTTTCTTCAATACCAAGGCCCTTCCAAGCATCGCCCGTAGCACCGGAGTCTCCCATTCTTTGCACTGCAGGTCCAATGTTCCAATTGCGAATCTGATCTTTATTGAAATCATAGCAAGCAACTTCACTGGAATTCTCGCCCGGAGCTCCCTCATCTTCACCCAACACGTACTTGATGTACATATTCGTTGGCACGGTGCAGCATGAATAACCAACAGCATAAAATATCGGTGATATAATCGTGTTAATGCTGCATATCTGGTCAGTAGGCGACGATTCCATTGACGGTTTTGGGAGGTAAGGCATGCAGAGAAGGTGGAGAATAGCTACGGACAGTGCAAAGGCGAGAGCTTCTGGGATGGCTTGAGCTTGTGGAGACACAAAAATCTTGCTCTTTCTCAAGTCCAAACGTATGACAGTGTTGGAATCCATTTTTATCACGAAAGTACCGAACGCCGACTTTTTTACAAAGCACCAACCTTGTTTGCCATACAGTTTAAAGACTCTGATACTGACGAATTTCGGACCAAATCTGCACAAACGCTCGAACCGTGGATCTATTTGCTGTTGCCATTTGCCCACACACACTGCCCAATCCTTTTGCCCTCGAATTAGCATGGCTCTCTCGCCCTTGGCTTGGTTCAGCACGATGCACTTGTTCGCATTCGTAACATCATTCGTTTCTGGCAAAGACGTCGCGTTGATCGTGTGAGCGGAAGCGACAACCTGTTGATGAAGATTAATAATTTCAACGGCAGATATCAGGCCAACTGAGGAGTGAACAATGCGATATTTGAACGCCTCTCTATCTCTCCAGTCAAGCATGCTTTGCGTTGCTGCACTACAAGGCAAGGAAGACTTTGTGAGATCGCTCGAAGAAAGAACAAGCTGTGGATTGCTGAGCTGTTTAATGGGATGATCTTCAGAGTGGAACGTACCTATTCTCACTTTAAAGCTGTATTTCTGGATAGTCGGAAGGTTGATTCTTATTGTTACTTGCGCCGTGTATTGACCTTGCTCATCGTTAAACGAAATACCAATAGATGCAGTCGTTGTGTCGTTTACTGGAGAGGCATCAAGGATCGGCAACACACTCACAGTAGACTGGGTGACAAATCTCTTTTGAAAAAACAATGTCCTCCGGTAAATCAGCGCTGTGATCGTGTGTCGTTTATCATTGTCAACAGTAAATCGCTGGGCTTGCAGGTTCTTAACAGCACGGTTACCTTAAAAAAAGAAATGATAAATTGTTAAAAAGAAAATGGGTTAAAATTGCATTTTATGCCTCACAAATTAAGAACCTCTGAAGACAATTATCCCCATCAACTTATAGAAACGTCACTCTATGTCAAATACAAGGGACGTTACAATCTATTACAAAGGATGTTACAAAGGATGCTAAAGGCAGCTTGGATCTAAGGAGTATTTAAAACAATTTTACCTTTAAAAGAATGCGACAAAATCTCTTGTTCTTTGGGACCAAACAGCTGAATCAGAAACGTCTTCTTTGCCATGTTGAACGTTTCGACCTGTAGAACGTCCACTATGCATTCACAGCGAGCGAGTGGAGCATACAACCACGTGGGTCTAGGTGGTACCGGATCGGGCGGATTACCCCTGTACATGGCCCCGGATTTGACAAAATGTAAACCAGCTGCTTTCCACACCTCTCGTGTCTCCATCTCTGAGTCGTGCAACTTGGATCCCGGGTTGCGACTCGTTACAGTATCGTCATGATGCAGCAATCGTCCCAGGAACTGAGTTGTTGTCTGGTTGTAGTTCACTGGATGAAGCTGGTGCACGTGCCAAATAAGATCGAAATCGTAGCACGGGACGGCAAATAACTTAGGGTTTTGTTTTTTCAACTGTATATGGTGTTCATAACGCTCAACGGCCTTCTCTAGGAATTTAGCATCCTTATAGTGAGGTAAGGACACTTGATAAGAGAATTTAGATTGGCGATAACATGCTTCTTCTAAATCGTACTGGATTTTGGACTTCTTGTAAACCGTCAACACATTCGGTGGCTGGTTCAGATCGATCTCAAACGGCTCATCCGGGTATTCCATTTCCCAGATATACTTGGCTTTCTGGAGTCCATCTTTGAGCTGGACGCCGCCTAAAGGCACATGATCAACTATCTTGGATACACAGTTAATGCAGTCTTGCTCGTAGTAATAAGGCGCCAGCATGTGTACATGCCAAACCCAGGCGACGTCCAGTGGAGCTGCTAGAAACCTGATCCCATAACCTTCCTTGGACGCAAGTGGCATCCAGAAAACTTCATATCGCCTGATTGCATTCTTTAGGATGGGTCCCTTGTAAAGGTTAGCCGGATATTCGTCCACTCGCCTTAGAAACTCCAGCTCATTCTTGGCAGCTTCAACCAGGTCTATGCCAAGTTTTTTACAAAATGGGTCTTGATACATACTTTATATGATGGACCTTGACGGTGTTTGAAATGAGCATTCACCTGGAGAACAATAACGAAAGAGATTATGGACCGAGTGTTAGGGCTACAAACAAATCGACTTTACAATTAAAGATCCGCTTTTCCAAATTTCCGGTGTTCCATGTACAGTCCAAGATTTACAACAACGTGTTCGTGTCTTGCGTGACTAATTGCAAAGACTACCTCCTCAAGCCGCCCCTACCTGCATGTCTTTGTTATGATCGATATGAAAATCCCAGTAATGGACAAAGTTCAGACTTAGGCGTCTCTTAATAAAAAGTAATGCGTGTCATAGCATTAGTAACCAGCAGCGCTCTCTATAAAACCATATTTACACTGTAAGCAGCATATGAATTCAACAATCGTGCTCTGGCTTCTAAGCTAGACGACGAAATAATATCTACACGGTCTGGACTTTTACACGACTAAGCGGACATTTTTACTGATGCAAGTTCAACAAGCAAAGAAACAAAAAATCTATGCAGAACCGCAAACAAGTCAGTGAAACAGTAGGTAGGGCATAGAAGGGTTTTGAACCCGAACCAACTGGTACACAGGAATCTAAAATACTATTCTAAAGCTATGAAATATCATCTTAAAAGTTGAGCCAATTTAATAAATTTGTATCGTTCCCTATGTGATTTTTAAAATATAACTGTCGTTCCCGTTCACAGTTTCATAGTTGGCAACACAACTTACCTTTGGCCATGGAATGCAAGGTTTGAAGGCTGTTTAACGCTGACCTCGCCGATGCACAAGATGACTTTTGAGGCACGCAAACCGCAGTGACTTTTTATCCCGGAGGGTGTACTCGGATATGTTTGGGGTGGGTATGTGCCGCCCGGGTCTCCAAATTTAGAAAGAATTTGCACTCAAAGTGATTCCTTGTCTAGAAATAGGTCAAATTTTTAATACCTCGTTCTAGAAAAAATGGCTGCTGATAATTTGAAGCTTTCGTGCGTTCGAAATGTTATAAACATAACCGACAAACTGCAAGGCTGATCGGACTACGTAAAAAAGTAGATTTTGCGAGACACCGTGAATACGACAGAAACCGATAAAGCAGGGTAGCAACCGCGGACAGCTGTTTTGCTCTGTTGGAGCTCGTCAGCGCGGTGTAGCTTGTGGCAAACAAAAAACGACTACAATAATGCAGTCGTAAATAGATTGCACAATGACCCTTACAAGTCCAAAGGTCCAAGTAATTATTATTATTATTATTATTATTATTATTACACAATATCACGTTCTGTACTGTCTTGGAACAAACTTGTCACCCGCATCACGCGTGCCACATCACGTGTTGCGGGGAACAAGCTGTCCCAAATTGTCTCTAGGAAACGTCTCTAAAATGGATACCCCGTTCTAGTTCAGGAGTCTCAAAAATCACGACCCCTTGGGTGGAACATACCCGTATATGTATTTTGGGGGAGTAATCCCCCCAGGCTTAATTTCTATACAAAGTTGACGTCAATATGACGAAAATGCATTGTTCCTGAAAAAATCAAAATGTTTGGGCTCTATCATGTCGTTTTCGCATTAAATGTTCTGCGTAGTATCAGCCTTTCTATACTTTGTTTTAATCTCTATTTTTGGCTGGCTAGATCAGTTACAGATCCTACGTACACCGGCAGCATTTTCGTTCGCCCGGTCCTTTGATTCTTATTTAATTGTTCCTGACTTTGGGAAAAAAGATCCCACATCACAATAATCCATCAAGAAGTCTATGATGCAACCAATACGTTTATTATGCTACTATTTTCTCTATATTGTACTTCTAGTGTACTTGCGTGGCACCCGGGGCGTGGCACTTGCAATCTGCAATCAGCAAAGAAATTGGGGGAGGGGTGAGTGAGAAGAAATCTGGTGGCGAGAGGACTGGGGTAAAGAGAAGATGAAACCGGAAAGTGTTGCAAAAATGCTAATGGCGGGAAATCACTATTCATGATTCATTATTCAAACCACGCTGTTTATCTATCGAAGAAACAGTTTTTTAAACCGTTTATGTATTAGGAAAATTTATTAGGATTTGGTTTTGCCGTTGTAGCATTGCATAGCATAAAGGATGTTCTCGCAGTGTTCAATCTCGGAGCGGGTTTTGCCAGCCGAACAAGACCATCAACATATTTTTGCGAAATGTTTGAAAAGAAAACTCGAATCTGGCGGGAGAAATGGTTTTGTCTCCTTAGAAGACCACGAAATGTGTGTCGAGGAGAAGGAACACAGCCTCGTAGGCGAGGTAAGTTGCTTTGCTTTGATGCCGATTTGTGGCAAACTTGTCTGAAAATACAACTCACGGAATGTTGTTTATCGAGCGACCGAGTTTGAGAGTGAACAAAGCGCGTACTGTATTTGACCTTCGATTTGACTTCTGGAAAATTTCTCATAACGATTTTGGGCCGTTCTTCGCGACCAAAATACAAAATAACCTAGTCCTAGTACATTCGTTAATAATTTTTATATGTGCATTATTTTCTGTACAGAAAAGACCACGGTTTTCGGAACAATTCACCGGTGATCAACCGGAGACAGAAATACATGTAAACAGCCAACGGATTTCCAAAAATGGCGAATTAAATTACTTTCAAGCTAACAGCAACGCAGATGTTTCCTCAAGTGTAGCTCTTAATGGAAACGCCATGGGAACTGATTCTTTATTGCAAAACAATTTGGGAAGGACAGTATCTCGCGAACACGAGGAAGCCACAGGAATGGATGTTGAATGTGAAATGGAAAGTGACTGTTGCCCGCCAAATTTAAATATTGGGACAAACACTTTGGATCAAAGTACACCATGTGGCAGCACTGAAAATTCACCAGCTAAAGGATCGCCAACTAGAGAATTTCTACAACGGTTAGTGTTTCAGTTTAGTTATACGTATTATCTCTTCCTCAGAGTGAATCATGAATCACAGGTAAAGATTCAGTGCTAGAAATTTCACCTTTTGTATCTCCCAACAGTACCCATTTTACATGTACTTAATCATGTTAGTTATAATACTGAAAAAGCCATTTTCGTATTTAAAATTACCGCTGAATTCAAACACCAATGACACATTGATACAAGGTTTGACTCGACCTGATGTAAAATATTCACAAATACCGGCAGAAGGTGTGTGGAATTTGAAAATTAAACAATAGACAGAGCTCTAAACAGGTCATCTTCTCGCCTGAATTTGTGAATTTATCACTTCAGATTGAGGCTAACCCTGTAAAAATGCGTCTTCAATGCGCGCAACATAGGTGTCCAATTACAGCTATCCAATTTCAAAAAGTTGTAATTGGATAGCTGTAATTGGACACCCACATGACCGCGCGCCAATTACGTAAAAAATAGGCGCGTGGATGACCAATCACAATCGAGAATTTTGTTATTGATATGATTAGGGTCTTTACTGATGTATGATGACTACGTTTAAACAAAACACTGGGATCATGACTGAGGCAAGTGCCTCGGTTTGCCTCATAGTGGCTACGACCCTGCCATTATATCTCCAAACACGTACACTTACACGTACACATACTTGTTACATTTTTCTTTAGTTTGAAAATTTTCAAACCAGTTTAATTTTTATTTTCCTTTGTGTCGGAGACAAAGGAAAACAAAAATCACACTGGATTGAAAATTATCAATGCAAAGAAAAACAAACAAAAACAAAAATCACACTGGATTGAAAATTATCAATGCAAAGAAAAATTTAACCCAAAAGATACATACCATATATGTCAGGCACACAGAAATGATCAAATCTTGAAATACAGTTGAACCTCTCTACAATGGCCAGACCTTTCTCCCTGTTGCACCGTTATGAGATGGTTGTCAATTACAGCATTTGAGTGAGTGAATGAGAAGTCAGGACAAGAAAACATGGCCGTTGTAGAGAGGTGGCCGTTATGGGGAGGTTATCAATTACAGCATTTGAGTGAGTGAGTGAGAAGTCAGGACAAGAAAACACGGCTGTTGAGGAAAGGTGGCCATTATGGGGAGGTGGCCATTAGTAGAGGTTCTACAGTACATGTAACTGATTGGTCTGAACAAACATTCACTCTCCATGATCCCAAAAGGCATTAATTTGTTTTGTCAGTTTAATAAGTACTGTGTTTTTCATGAGGGTGCTCAAATGAGGGAAGGTGTTTATTTTTATGAGTAAAATTTACGGTTTATACATGTAGTCATTTTTTTGCTTTCATGTACATGCACTGACATGACCATTGTGGGATGTCTGTGTCTTTTTAGTTGGCATTACAGTAAACACCCACGTATAAGAACCTATAATTTTTGAGTCAGCCTGAATGGGGGTTCTTAAATGTTGGGTGTTTAGTGGGGAATCAGGCTGTTTAGGTTCTTAATTAGGTTCTTATTTTTTTCACAGGTTTAAACTGTTTGCTGCTGTTCAGAATAGTACTTACAGTCAAGCCAATAATTTCAGTCGTCATAGCAAACTTATTTCCCTCTGTGTTGAACATTTGCGCAGATACTTAGTTTTGAGATGGGAGAAGGAAAGTTGTAAATGGGCTGATCTTACAAATAAGAACCTAAATTTAAAATGTCAGGTTGAATGGGTTCTTATATAACAGGGGTCTACAATGTACTGTAATTTCCAAATTTCAGCCTGTAGGTTCTTAATCCACTAGGTTCTTATAATTTTATGTGGGTGTTCACTGTTTGTGCTGTATAATTCATGTAAATAACCAGGGATGCAGCTAAGAGCCAGCTACCGGCTAATTTCACCACCTGAAAGAGAACTTCTCACCTGCTGAAATTTGACTAGAAAACAAAGACTTTGGGAGATTTTGAAGGTGTACAAGCCAGAAAAAAAAAACTGGCTGAACTTGTTAATGAGCCTGCTAAGTGTTTTCTTAGCTACACCCCTGAATAACCTGACTGTGTTTTTCTTGTTGCAGATACAGGCCTGAATACCAGATGCACTGTATTCCATCTTACTGTCATCCAGGGGGATTGTGGGATCACATGCTGGAGGTTTATCATGGACTTTAGAACTCTTTGGGTATATACACTGCTGTTGATGACAACAGATTGTTGAAACACAATATTCAACTCATAGTACTCTGTAAATTTGCAAGGAAAATATACATAAATTACCAATCTCTCCAAATGACTTGTAAAATGCATTTTTTAAGGTTTCATTATATATATATATATATAATTTATGAAAAGAAAAACTCAGCACATTGTACATTGTACATGTATAATTCAATTACCATGGTATTACAATGGTTATGTGGGTTTCTTGCTTCAATGACATTATAAAGTGGTGGGCAGTAAACCCAATATTTTTACTACGAGAATATCTTGAACATGTTATTGTACTCTGCAGTTACAGTAGTCATGTTTACTTTTATGTAAGTGTTTGAAATAGTCTCGCTGCATACATTTCTGCTGTCATGTCAACTGGATACTTTGCTTCAATGCTAGTTCTTTTGAGGAGGTAACATTTAAAAAAAAGTCTGGTAACTTTCTAAAGTCAATTACATGTATAATTCAATTATATTGTAACATTTGTTTTTGCTGTAAATCTCGTCTTGGAAACTGCTGCACTGTAAATTTTAGGCTTTGTTGTCTGGAAACAAAACATTCTATTTTACCTTTATACATGTACCTGTAGATACATATACGACATCACTACTTATACATTCTATGACTGTTATTAAATTTCTTATTTAGCTTTGAATGGGTTAGTTTTTTTACAGTTTTATGTTAACCCTATTATTTATCCTTTTGTACACTGTAACATTGCACAACAACAACTTTGCTATGGTGGAAATTGTTCAATTAATATCAAGCACAGCTTGAACGCAGTTGAAAATGAAATGCAGTCATGAACTATGTTTTCTTAACACTGTTAGTAACAAGTTATTTTATATTAAGTTTAGTTTACATGTACACGTAAATTGTACTTTTTAAACATTCAAAGCAAAGTATGGTAACCTTGTACACAAGTCTAAAACTGTATCACATTTTACCCTGTAATGTGCATAGCTAATGTGAAATTTCATGTATAGAGAGAAATACAAATTGTACTTAGGAAAATTTCACTTTGTCCATGTATAAGTGAGTTACATGCATCATCTTGTCTTCCCCCTTTATGTAGTAGTTTATTCAATCATGCACTGCACATAGCACATAGTACAGCTTTTTGTTAACTTGTTTGTTCCGGTTTTGATTGATATTATGCAAACACCATGGCTTGTTTGTGTCCTGCACTTGGAAATCTTCATACAAACACTCTTGTAAAATTAATATTGAAAGCACTTTGAATCAAAGAAAAAACAATTAAATTATTGATATCTAATCCTGGTTTAGTAACATTCAGCTTACAACCGTCTATTCATCATGATCTACAGTATGCATGAGACCAGTAGTGTGAGAAAAAAACCCCAGGTCCATTGGTAATTTTAATATTTTAAAGCATTTTGCGTGTATGTATTTTGATATTATTGTACAGATTTAAAAAAAAGTACACAATTTTTTTTACTCTGTGACATAAGTTCTTTAAACAATGTACATTCCATTTGAATCTGTGGTGATGAATGTGGTCTCATTCATCATGATCTACAGTATGGATGAGGCCAGTAGTGTGAGAAAAAAACAGGCCCATTTGTAATTTTGATATTTTAAAACATACATGTATGTATTTTGATATTATTGTACAGACTTAAAAAAATACAAAAATGTTTTTACTGTGAGATAAGTTCTTTAATGTACATTCCATTTGAATCTGTGGTTCCTTGTGTTGACTGTTTCGGCCGTCTTACACATTGAAAATATATTATTTCAAAATGTTAAAACATCTTAAACATGTAGGCATGGGATAATAATTCTTATTGCTATTGAATTAAAATAAATGATTGTGGGTTCATTTATGAACTAAAATATATTGTCGTGCTTCTTTAAAATGTTCTATTTTAGCTACATCTTAATTCAGCAAATTTACAGTGGCTTCATCCAAAATTCGTTAAATTCAAAATTTGTTCAAAAAGTGACAATTTGTTTAAAAACTATTAAATAACATTTTAAATCACCATGTAATTAGACTTATGTGCAACAAAGAATTGATAACTTAAGAAGAGATATTTAGGGGAAATAATTGGTAAATTTATTAAGTTGTCACTAAAAGAAGTACCATATTATTCTTGCCACCATTGTTGTTGAATTAAGATGTGGAGAGTGACATCCTGGCATAGTCAGAAAATGACACATGACACTGGGGGAGTGCAGTTTTTAACTTGGACGACAAAGAGGACACGAGACCCGACTGTGGCTGAAGAAAAATAATGTGTTTGGGGGACCTGCCAAATGCATGAGGAAAAAACTGACGCTCCACTAGTTGGAAGCGCAAAACACGGATTGCTTAGGTAGTGAGGGTGGGTTGCAAACTTTTCACTGCAGTGGTTTCTTGCCAAAAGATGAGATGTTAGGAAAGGAGTGGTAGAATTATCATGTGACCCTGAATACTGAACCCATCCATCATGTTTAAATGAATGATTCCTATGGAAATCAAGTTTATAATAGTAGTAGCCCACAAAATGGCCAGTCAGTCACATGGGCAAAAAGGTTGTTATGCGTATAAAAAGTGAGTGACAGCAAGGGGGAGGGATGGGGGAAGGACAAAAAAAAAACACTGGACCCAAACCTGGTCCATCTTGTGGGTCTGGAATTCACTCTATTATATAATTTAAATGAGCCATGTCATGGTGATTTGGAGGTTTTTAGGGACGGACCATTATTTTTTTGACAGGGGGGGGGGGGGGGGGGGGGGGGAGGGTGGGAAATTTTCACAAGCAAAAATTTTTTTTGTGTGGCACCTGCTGCAAACAATTTTTTTGTGTCTCTGTCCAACTGCCATACTTTCAGCAAACAATTTTTTTCTTTATTTTTTGCTTGCATACAATTTATTTCAGTGTTTATAGCCTCTGCAAACAATTTATTTCAAAATTTTCCAACCCCCCCCCCGTCAAAAAAGTAATGGTCCGTTCCTTAGGTCAAAATTGCCCCAAGTTAAAACTAAATACCTTTGTCAAACGCAAAGTGCTTAAAGAACACTATTAAAGAGGAAGATATCAAGTAAATTCTTAAAGAGAAAATAGACCATAATCAGAGTTTTAGCGAGTTTTCCAAGACAGAAGTGATAAACTTGAAAATATTAGCCCAATTTTTTCAAGATGCAATCCATTCCATCCTGGACATCTACAACCCAAGTCCCAAGATACTACGTTTTACTCTTAGAGCACTAGTAGAATAATTTGAAACAAAACTGGACCCTTATTTTTGGGTTTTCACTGATATAAAGATGTATTTTGGCGTTTTAAAGTAACACTTAAAATGGCGACAAATTGACATTGAGAAACGTTTCTCATTTTAACACTCGCCCCATCTGATCACTGCTGCACGCGAGAGGCAAACACCCCCCCCCCGCCACCCCCTCCCCTCTCCCCCATTGTTCCTTTCATATGTTTTGCGGACGCCCTAAAGGGATTCTGGGCAATCTTTTGCTCATTCAAGATGGCGGACATAAACTCTGTAAACCGGCGTCTTCTTGAGATTTCTATTTGTGCTCTACTGAGAGAACAAGGATTCGCATCGGCTTCCAAGATGGCTCTGGAAACCCTTACTGAAATGCTTCAAAGCTGTAAGCAATCATTCTTAGGTCACTTGTGTGTTTTACCGACCAGATTGTATGTGATCGTGCATTTAAAAGTTTGAAGCCATTTGGCATTTAGCTAAAATTAAGATCATTTGCTTTCCTGCACTCGATCGTGTATGTATTTAGCCGTATTGAGTACACTGGCGTTATGAAGAAAACAAAGAGATTATATTTTGTTTTTTACTACTGTTTTTTACGCACAGTTTTTGTTTGTTGTGATTTGCATTGTAGTCAATCTACTTTCGATTTGCAATCTTAAATGTACTTACCAAGACAGTACGTTAAAGGGGCTATGTCGCGAGGTTTCGCCTAATCTTAGTAACTTTAATTTACACTTTCATCTGTCAAAATTCTTTTGTTCGCTGATACGAAACAGGACTCGAAACGGAACCAGTGGTCACGTACACAAGAGCTATTGCTTGTTTTGATTTAAGTCCAACAATTTCATCTCTCTTTTCTCAAGCGAAACAAAATCAGAAAAATGTTAGGTTTGTCTGTGGCGGTAAAGAAGTACAAAGCGAAGACTCTGGTACCATGTTAATATGCTGAAATGTACTATATTTAGCCAACAGAGAAGAAGAACCTTTGTCCATGACATTCCATGGTCAACTGATTTCTATCGCCGCTCATACATATTGAGATTATTATTTAGCCGCACGATTTCAGAATTGGAAAAATAACCGGGCCAAAATCAAGACAAATAGATTATTTACAAATGTGAAAAATCTGAGACCATGTGGTGAACACAGCACTGCAGGATTGAATGGATTCGACTATGATGGCGTAAACTTGAAAAACAGCCACCGGACGTTTTTCAAGATTGTAGCTTGCGTGACACCTCGCGACATAGCCCCTTTAAGGGAAAGTTCATTTAATATGACAAGGGAGGGGGGGGGGGGGTTGAAGATATTGAGGGGGGGCTCCGAAAATTTTTAGACACCCGAAGGGGGGCTCTGAAAAGATTTTTGGGCTAGGAGGGGGGGGGGGGGGGGGGGGGGGGGGTGGCTCCTAAAACATTGAACCACTAGCGAGGGGGGCTGCTAAAATTTCAAGCTTCAAGTTTCAATATCTTCGTCCCCCCCCTTGTCATAATAAATGAACTTTCCCTAACCGCACCGAAATATTTATGTATAAAGCCAATTTAATGGAGTTGTGGCTTTGCCAGCTGGTTACATACATACTTCAGAAAATCCAGCCTCAAACGGCTAGATATCGATTTCATAAGTTGAGAATTTCACAATGGTCATACGTCTGAAAAGACAAAATTCAAACTGCATGCAAGATGGTAACAGGTGTAGACCAGGTTGTATTCCATTTGAAGCCCATGTGAAAGACATACCAAGATCTTTGAAAATCTACTCCAAGTAACAAAGATCCATGCTGGAGATCTTTGCTTAAACCGACATTCATGTACACTGTACATGGAATATGCCATGGGGTATAAAGAAATAATTCCTGCTGGCCTGAATATTTTACTTTGTAATTTGTAATAATGAATGCTTTGTATTAATTTTGTGCCTCATAATCTAGATTTGTGTGAGCTTGGTAACAGCTGTAAACTTAGTTGCGAACTCACGGCTCGCGTTAAACCAACACTAAGTGACGTTAAAGTGGCTTTGATTGACATGGGTAAGTATTAATGTACATGTACAGTCAACTCTCTTTAAGACGGATCCGTCTTAGAGAGGTGTCTGGCTTAGGGGCTGATTACATGGCGAATTTCAGCCCGGTTAGGCGGGCTGACATTTCAGCCCAGTTTCTTGAACAAATCTTCTTACAATGACATTTGCGATTACATGAAGAAAGTTTCAGCCCGAGCAAACGGGCTGAAAAACCTCATGTAATCAGAATGAAATTTCAGCCTGGGCTGAAAAGCGAGGTCACCACGGTAGAAAAGTGCACTTGGGCATGCGCAATGATTTGTTTTCAATGAAACAAGATGGCGGCTACGGCTGTTGGCCCGGGCTGAAATTCATCATGTAATTGCAACAAAATTCCAGCCTGTCTACCGGGCTGAAATTTCTTTGTAACATGACACCAGTAATTCTGAGATAATAAAGCTGAACCTATGCACAATGAATACATACATGTATGTGGTGTCTCTCTTATAGAGGTGTCCGTTATAAAGAGAGTTGACTGTACTTCGTTTTTTGTCATTTGCTGTTAATGTGGATGTCTCGGATATATGTATCTGATCCCTCCCACAAGACTATAGATCAAAAGAGGCCTTCTCAAATCAAAGGTTTTAAACTCTTTACATGTAAGCCCTGGTATCAACATACAAATTCTCTTTACTGGTCTCCTTATATTTCTTATGGTACTATAGTTGGGAGAAGATGTTTATTTTAAGAAAAACTGTTTATTACAGTGTATATTCTTATTCTCATGTTCCTGTACATGTATGTTTGATCATGTAACTTTAATAATCAATGATATTAGGAACCACTGAATTCTATTGACCATAATTACTTACATGTAACACTGATTGAAATAGTTTCAGAGCATAATTTGTTCAGGCTTTCATTTTAATACAGTTGAATGCATTTGCCCTCACATTTTTATAAATACTCAGTAAATTATAGTAAAAGTGCTCCCGTAAGTGACTGAGACCACTTTTGGGATTTACAGTATTAAAGAGCTGGATAGTTCAGTATTCCCAATCCTGATGTTAAATATTTGCTATATTTTCTACCCTCCAACATTAACACATATGGTGACAATACATGTAGGCCTGCCACGTCACAATACAATGTAATTGTTTATTTGAGTACAGCTGTTGGTATCTTAAGCTTGTTGCATTGTACATTTGTTTTTTTCTATTTAGGTGCAGATCTGGACTCTCTGCCTTCTTATGGAAAGCGTACAAATCGGATCCATGTTAACAACCGTGAGTTTTTGAAGTTGTGATACATGTACATGTTATCATCATGACATTACAATGTTTGTACAAAAAAGGTCATAGACGGTAAAGAATCACGGAACAGATGTTATTAAAACTAGAGTTTTTGGTTCCCCTTGAGTCAATTGTTTTGAAGTTATGTAACTCCAAATGAAAAACCTGACTCCTAGTTGCTATCCATAGAATAGGAATGTTACATTGTACACTGTACTTTAATTGTGCTTATTAACTCTTCAATAACGTACCAGGCGTGCATTTTTCAAAAATATACTGGAAGACTTTTCGGGCCCGAAAGCAGTTTTTGAAAACCAGTGCAAAGTTTCTTGTTGACTTAAGATTTTATTGAGCACTAAGTTTTAAAAGTATGAAAATGGAATCTCTGTTGGTAGATAGCCTGCACATAGCTTTTTGGACCCGAAAAGTCTTTGGGACTTTTGAGAAAAGAATGCCAGGTCCTTTTGACTGCCTTTTGACTGTTCTTTCTTCCTACAGCCAAAGTTCTTTTGGTAACCACTGTTGTTTAAGCAACCATTCCCTCTCAACGACCACCCTCATTAAAAACCCAGTTTAGATTCTCAGTAAAACTCTGTAATATAAAGCCCCCATAAGCAACCATGACCCTCTTTGAGATTCACAAACTCAACTGGGCTTTTTGCTCTTGTAAATGAACACCTCAGTCTAATAGACTTGTAACTGTAAGGTTAAACTTTGTTAAGTGTGCACTTTGGATTCATGGCATTTACACATTTACATATGGTCCATATTTGAACATTGTTAAAAACTAGTGGTTCTTAATGGAAGGTAAAGTGCTGCGAGTAGATGGTCTAGTTATAAAGCATCATATTTCTTAATTGTCAGAAGAGATATTGGTAGGTATTCGGTAGTAATGTCCAAAATTGATTGTACTGTAGTAAAGAGGAACGAATGTGCTCATTAGCAGATGCAGTAAGTCTTTGGTGTCCGGCTTTTGATTTAGGTATTGGTAGTCGAAATATTTAGGCCAAATAAACTATTGTGTACAAGAAGAAGAACAATGACAACAAAGCGAAGCTCAAATAAATGTCTTTTAATGTATATGTTTGCGACCACAATGGGTTGTTTGGCAAATTGGCCACTGAGCACATTCGCTCAGTTTGCTTTGTTTGCGACCACAATGGATCGTTTGGCACACTGGCCAGCGAGCACATTCGCTCATTTCAGTTTGTTTGTCACAGATCAGAGCAAATCGGCCCAACTCGTGATTCAGTTTGTAGGTCGTTTTGTGTCACTGCTTTCGGATGATTTGCAATCAACGGTCAATCAACGGTACTTTGAAATCAACGATGCTTTGAAAGAAAAGACCGAACAACTCCTTAAGTGTCACGGTAGCAGAGCAGTAAAAATTATACTCACCAAAAACATGTCCTACATGAACACGTCAGGCCTATGGAATAGCTCGCAAAGGGAAAGCATGTGTATGAGCCAGCATTGCAATGGTCAGCTGTGCTGTTGAACAGCACAAAAGCGAGGCAAAATGTTTGACTAACACGCGTTGAGAATCAAACTGGTATCTGAGTTAAATACATGTAGTACTGCTGTGAGAGTAGCAAGCAACAGTACTACTTGTATTTAACTATGTATGCTTATATAATTTGAATCTTTATGGCTTGCTTCCTTTCATAGCTCTGAAATGTCGTATAGTACCCACACCAAAGTCATTAGTGGCTGGCACCAGACAGACCCGCCCTGCGCACATTCCAGCACACCTTCCGCCACTTCCAGATCCACATTCCTACATCAAAACACCGGTAAGATAAAGTGATTTACAGTACCTGTAACTAGAAATAGCCTTATGTCTCCCCTAGTTCACTAATACTATTAACAGCCAGGTACATGTCCATGTCCATGTACATGTACAATGTATCAATAACCTAATTAAAATTGTTTTTCAAAAGTTTGAAAGTATGATACTACAGGATATGCAAGGAACAACTACTTTTCTTTACATTCTTGAGCTCTAAGACTCTTAACCCAATCCAGAGCAAAAGACACCCAGATTGCCAGCCAGGGTATGACATACATGTACTTGCACCTTTATCATACATTCTGAAACTACTGTGTCACAGGAACAGACTACAGTGGTCAAAACTGGTAGAGGCCCTAGTTCAGGACAGAAGCCAGTGAGCAAGCCAGTGGTTGCCTGCTACATGTGGGCAGCAATAGTAATAATAATTTAATAATAATAATAATAATAATAATATTTTATTTTAAAAAAATTATAAAACACAATTTATAAGTTTACAATAAATTCCTTTACAAAGCCTTTAAATAATAATAATAATAAAAAACACAAATATCTTTATTAAAAATAGCAATAATTATTATTTTTTCAATAACTATAAATTGATACTCAAATTTACTTAATAATAATAATAATAATAATAATAAAAGCTTTATTAACAATTTAAAAAATATCTTAATTACATAAATAAAAATAGAAATAATTGATAATAAAAATTCAAAATTCTATAAAATTACAAATTCCATGATGCAGAGATATTAAAATTATACAATCGAATTATACTAATGACGGCTAAACCAGTGTCCATAAAACGCCCTGAGTATAAAAGCATATAAACCGTGTATTTCAAATATCCGCACTAGCTACATTTATTTTACAGTCTAAGGATTGCTCTATCTTGCTACGAAACGGCGTTCGCGAACCTCTAACGCATGCATGTACCGATCTTAAGAGTTCAAACGAAATCTGTGTCCTGAGCCAATAATAATAATAATAATAATAATAATAATAATAATAATAATAATAATAATGATCGCGTTCAAAGAACGCAATTCTAATTTTGTGTTGGATGTCCTGTGGTTTATGTGCAGTAAAATTTGAGATTTTTTGGTAGACGGTCTTCCAAATGGCCGCCCCTATTGTTTTTTTTTTCAGGGGCTCATTTCCGCCGGAAATTCCTTTGAACGTGTCTCCATAATCTGTGATTACTGCTAGTAATAATAATAATAATAATGATGATGATGACTTTATTACAGTATTTCCACTGACAGGTGGCTCTTCATCTGTAAAATTTACATTAATATTAAAATGCTAAAAAAATTATTATCACCAAGATGCAACAAAATATTAAGGGGTTTTACTATTATTGCAATAAATTTGAGATCCTTACATAGAATGATTTTTAGTGTGAAATTATTATGTAAACAAAATCTTATTATTCTTCTCGCTTGCATTACAGGCCTTCAGACAGTCAAGTAAAGAATATCAAGCAGTGCGAGAGAAGTATGCTGCACAGAGGAAAGACATTGAGGAAGGATTATCTAAGTGAGATGAATATTAAATTTCGTACTTTGTGTGTGGTTATAATGTTTTAGAGAATGATGTTACATGTTATGCTTGGTCACATCATGAAAGTAAACTGTGTTTAGTTTGTCAAAATTCAGCATGCGGGACTTCAAAGAAAAAAATGTTAGTCCTAGACAGAAGTTAACGCCATGACCTACCGTAAACCAGTCAGGTTCTCTAACCTCAGAGCTACACTTTATGATCATGATGTGACACGCATCCTGCATACTGCCAGGATCAGTAATGTATAAATGTAGTGAGTGTTATATGGACCTTCATGTACATGTAGTCAAAGGTTTTTTGACAGCTACTTCACAAGTTATTGAAAACGGCCTGCCCTTGGATCCCTTCAGTGGTCACTTTACTATTTTACTCAAGATCTTAGCAACAACATTTCCACCATCCTAAAGGCTGATTTAGACGGCACAACTTTTGCCTACAACTATCGCATGCAACCTGCTCACGCCATACATACGACACGGATCGCATCGTCAAAATCAGCCTACAACTCGCTCACAACTGTTGCATGCAACACGAAAAAAGTTGTAGGATTTTGAAACGTGTTTTAAAACCCTACGACAATCGTAGCCACATACAATGTATACAATGTTATATGATGCGAATTGTATACAATTTTCGCCTGACGCAAGCAGCGCACGCTGCAAAAAATCGCATGCGACAAAGTTGTACCGTGTAAATCGGCCTTAATATTTACCCACGCAACTGTCCTGTCTATACACACCCACACTGAAAGTTTAGTAATATGATATATCCACATGTTTCAGTGCACTTCCAAAGTTTGTCTTATCATCTGTGTTAATTGTTTTTGACATGGCAGATTTTTAGCGAAAACAGCAGAACTCAGTTCTGGAATCTGCGAGGGTTTAGATGCACCATCTTTTCCATGTAAGTGAAATCTGAATTGGTTTTTGTGGTGTTTAAATGTGCTTTTCATTTAGTTCATAATCACATAAGTTTACTCTTTAAAAGCAGTTGGTTAAAAAAGAAAGCTCAACATACAATGCGCCATAGACTCAGAGACGGCATGTTCGTCTCGGAACGTCTCACAGGATTGGCTGAGAAAACAATAGAACAAACAACAGAACAATGGACCCTAGCCCTGAAAACAATACATCTGCGTGATACCCAGGTGCAATAAAATTAGAGGCTCTGAAGAGGTGCATGGTATCTGCAGACTCAAACCCTGGTTAACTTGAACTTTTGGATAATGTGAGCGAAAGGCAGTTTCTTATGTCCCCTGATTTATTGAGGACTCCATAGGCTTACCATCCCCTGTTTGTGTGGTGTATTGTTCATCTGTAATGCGAGCCGTATTGGTTGATAAAACTAGCATCACACCACAGGCTTACCATCCCCTGTTTGTGTGGTGTATTGTTCATCTGTAATGCGGGCCGTATTGGTTTATAAAACTAGCATCACACCACAGGCTTACCATCCCCTGTTTGTGTGGTGTATTGTTCATCTGTAATGCGGGCCGTATCGGTTTATAAAACAAGCCTCACAAAAGGAGAAATTTAGGGCTCTTCGCCTTCACCTCGCCATTACAGATGCACAATAAACCACACAAACAGGGGGTGGTAAACCTGTGTGGACTCTTTAGTTTTCATGAGGTAAAAAAAAATTTCGGCTGGTGGTATTTGTTGGGACATCACGCAAAAAAATGGAAAGGGGTGGGGGCTCAACTCATAATAGAGGAATCAGATCTACAAGCAAGTAGTTCAGGGTTCTCCGGAAGCTACGGCGACCGGCGAAAATTGCCGTCTACTCGTCCTGGGGCCGCCGGCTAGTCAGAAAATATTTGGGGGGAAGATAAGGATAAATCCGTCCTATTTTCTTCCCAACACTTGTATGGCTATAAAAACAAATCCTTCATAGCCATAAGATAAAACAAAAGTGATTTCTTTCGGGCCATAATGTTTTTCTTTAGTATATAAAGCATATTAAGGGTAGCAATGATTTGTTTCAGTGAATAATAAAAAGGTTAAAAACTGGCTGAAAATGAAATGATTTTTTCATCTCTGTTGTCCCCAAAATGCACCAGAATGCGTCTCCAGTGTCTTCATTTTTCAACATTTCCGTGGGGGCATGCCCCCGGACCCCCCTAATTACTTGTGCTCTTCGGGCAACCGAGTGCCAGGTGCCGCCTACTTTCAATTTACAGCCAGGTAGTCTAATTTCTCTGGAGAACCCTGAAGTAGTTGTGTTATTGCAACACTGCCAAAGTGCCATATAGTGTTTCTAAGGCTTAAACAGTTCAATTCTTTCTGGGGGAGCATGTGCCTGCTTAACATATGAAGCCATGATGTACCTAATTAACATTTCCTTTCCCTTGTGTATTTGTTTTCTTCAGTACTAGTGAATGAGTCACCCGCTTTGCCTTACTTGTCAGCGGTGGGAGATCTTGATGAGGTTGAACTTCCAGAACAAGATGCACAGCTCAGAGAATCCGAGACAAATAGCATGTTACCCACGAACGCTCCGAGTGCAGACTCCTTCGACAATCCTTACGTACGACCGGCAAAAAGGATACGCAAGGCACTTAAAGCAAGCTGATATGAGTTAAAGCCGGTTCAATTAACTGGCGTTTAAGAAACAATTTACGGGAAAACAGATGGGACGTAAGTGTCGTTTTTGAAAAATCGTCGCTGAAGCAGCGGGAGATTATCCGGTTCTTGGGGCTTTTAACATTTGTCAGATAAAAACGCAGACGTTTCGCACCTAATATCGTTTGTACTCGAGTAACATTCTCTTTTTTTACTGTTTATATCGGTCGTGCTATGAGAGGTTGAGCAGTCAAACTGACGAATAAAGACGAGAAACTGTCCCCAGCCTTTTGACCAGTTTTGTGCATATCAAGGTGCTGAAAGTAACTTATCAACATTCCCACGAGAGGATTGCAGTAAACTCTCATACGATGGACACCTGTAATGCGGACACCTCTGGCTGGTTCGAGCCGAATTTCACTTGTTCGTCTGTAACTAAACTCTCTATAAGGCGAACACTTCCCTAAGGCGGATATCAATTATTATAATTCAACACATTGATACACTGCCCAAATATGGTCAAAACGTTATCGATATATGTTATGTCTACATGGCGTATAACCAGCGATGGCGGTAAATTTCGCATTTTGAAGGAAAGTGAAAATGACTGCTGCCTGCAATTTCGTGTTTTTGGGAGAAAAAGTGCGTGAACTATTAGTTAAAAAGGGAAAAGAAAGAAAAAAAGAGAAGAAAAGAAAAGAGAAAAAAATATTGTTCACATGATTGGACAAAAAAGGCGCGAAATTTTCGCGTTGTCGTGGTCGCAGTGTTGTTTCTTGGCGTAGCTGAATGAAAATTGGTTCAAAGTTTAACCGCTCGACAAGGAGTGAATGAAGGAGCACAATTTTCGTAAAATTCCTTTGGTAATCACCACTGGAATATGGTATAGACTTGATGCTTCCTCAGAAAAGTTTATCTCGTCATTACGGCTGTAGGAGCTAAAAAACGAACAAGGTTGTAAACAACATTGATCGACTCAGCTCGTACTTCGATGTTTGAAATTTTGGTGCTGATGGAAGGGAATAAAAAGCTAAATCAACTACAGGTACGATATTTTAACCGTTTCTTGTATCCTTTAACTGTGAATTTTTGTAAGACATAAGACTTAAGCTTACTGTCCACGCTGCAGTTCTTTCCGACTTTTCGCCGCTATGTTTAGGTTCGTAGCCGTGTGTTTGTTCAATTTGTTTTGATTCTGAATTGAACTTCTTAAGATACGAAACACTTGTAACTAAGACATTCTATGCCATTTTACTGTGTTTTAATTCTTGTAGTCACTACTCTGTCCCGTTCTTTGAGTAGACGAAAGCTCTTTGTAGAATTAACTCTCAACTGATTGTGTACGCTAAATTAATTTTAGCTTGGCAAAAGTTTCGGAATTCGCTGCGTGTTGTTTAAGAAATGGTACGAGGTAAAATATTGTTGTTAGCCTTTTTACTTAATGAAAGGTTGTATATCTCAATGAATTTTTTCTCGAATCAATGTGTTGAATTATAAAACAGTTATAGTGTTCAAGCTTGCGCAATATTGACAAAGGCGCCACTTTCATTCATGATGTGTGATGTTGCAAGTTTCGCGCGGTAAAACATATGTAAGCTTTTTTTAAATAAAAGGCTTGTCGGCGATATTTTTTCTTCAAACAGTGCTTTGTTATCAATGTGTTGAATTATAAAACTATTATAGCGCTCAAGCTTGCGTGATATTGCCTAATTTTAGCCGACTCGGCCTACGGCCTCGTCGGCTAAGTATTAGGCGATATCACGCGCGCTTTCGCGCTATAATAGTTAATTGGCTGGTTCGAGCGGAATTTCACTTGTTCGTCTGTAACTATTCTATAAGACGGACACCTCTCTAAGGCGGACAGCTAAAGTTGATCCCGAAGGTGTCCGGCTTAGACAGAGTTCATCACTGTATCAAAGAACAAATACCGACCTAGCCTGATCCAGGCGTTCAGATAGTGGGGAAAG
>JAJLRJ010000002.1:10215351-10310351 GCA_024195265.1 Dendrophyllia cribrosa | reverse complement strand
GGAACGGGCGACGACGGACTCTGAGATAAGGCGTTTCAAATCGACGTTTTATTGGCTGACCGACTGGGCATGAGCAGTGTGATTTCAACCGACCGCTGGACAAGAGTAACGCGGACTCTGGTAACGAGATTGGAATGCGCTGTTTCCGTAGTATGATTCGAATTTTAGAAATTTCCTCGGAACGCATGAAAACGAGTTAGAATTGGCGTAAGGCTGGGAACTGGTTGGAAGGCGCAAATGATACCCACAGTTTCTTTCGGAAGTTCCATTTGGGAATTTTGGACAAGTTTTAAAGACGTCCCGCTTTTTCTGGGAATTGTCGGTTTGGTTGAACAAGTTAGTCATTGCAGGAGTCTGGTCATAGTCATCATTTATTCCAACCCAAATTTTCAGATTTTCGGTGTAAATGGTAAATAACTCGTGTTACTCCATCTTTACCCCAGATGCTCTTGACGCATTTGATGGTGGCGTCCGACAGATATTGGGTGTAAACGGTACGGCGGGGATCTGGGCAACCTATCCCAAAGACTTCTTGTCCACTGGAAATGGATTTTCTGATCAGGTATTCCATACGGCTTCTTTTCTGCTGCTTTCTCGGTTCAGTCACTCTTCCTTGCAAGAATCTTAATGTAATGGCTCCCTCATATCGGTCAAATGTGAAGCCGTGCCGAGTTCCCGCCAAAATGTCGCAAAGAAAGAAACTGAGAAATGTTGAAAATATCTGTGTGCAGTCTGTTACTTCCTCTGCATTTGCAGTGTCCCACATTTAATAGCATTTAGGTGCTAAATACTGAAAATTTGACACGTAAATAAAGTGATTTATTTATATGATTTCAGGCTCGATTTAACCTTCCACAACGATGATAGAAAAGAGAAACTAAGTCTCTAAATCTTTTTCTACACTTCTTATTTTTTCTTAAGCTATTTGGCACTGCTCTTCTTGTGAGCTGCATCTTCGCTATTCTCGATAGCAACAACAATTCTCCCGACAAGGGCGTGGCTCCAGTCATGATCGGACTGGTGGTGTTTGTTATTGGCGCCACTTTTGGCTTCAATTGCGGTTATGCCATCAATCCCGCTAGGGATCTGGGTCCAAGGATATTTACTGCTATGGCTGGGTGGGGTGGAGATGTGTTCACGTGAGTATTCATTCCATAATTCCTACGATTCTTGCTCTCTTCCCAGTTACCTGTTAACTTATTAAGGTCGATCGTGCGTTCGCTAGTTCACCTTTATCGTGTCCCAGACGTTCAGATAGTGTAGAATGGCATTATTGTCCCACCTGTCCTTCGCTTTCTGAACTGAACGCGTCAACAGGCTGACATCACTTGCACGTCGAAGTTTGTCAAAAACGAAACTCGAGTTTTAAAGAAAGAAGAAAACTAAAGCGAACAACCACAACAACAACAACATAATTATATATCAATAGCAAAGCAAGATTCGCCACTTACCATTTTTCGAGCGGTTCTTTTGACATTTGTTATAATTTTATCATAAGCATAAGAGGTACCGTACGTGTAACTGACGGTTTCATATATATATATTTTTTAAGTTTCAGTTTGCACTATCATAAATCTCAATGTTATTTATACCCCAGACTTTCATTGCGTCGACGAAGGAGACGCTTCCTAATCTTGTCGGCTAGGCGGAACGAATCGAGAAAAGTGTCGGTACCAAATCTGCGCCATCTTGAAACGTCACAACAGTATCCAGCATTCTTAGCGCGTCGTCTAGGCTAAGCGGAACGAATCGAGAAAAGTGTCGGTACCAAATCGGCGCCATCTTGAAACGTCACAATAGTATCCAGCATTCCCAGCGCGTGGAAATCAGGCATCATCCTGGGGAGCTGGGGTTCCGAAATGTCACATGTGAATAATCTATTTGTCTTGATTTAGTTTCGGATATTTTCCCGATTTTGGAATCGTACGGCTCAATATTTCAATGCCTGGTAAAAGTACGCAGTGGAAAAATTGGACGAAGATTCTTCTCCGGACCAAGTAAGTTGTTGGGTCTCTTTGGAATCAAGCAAGAAGTTACAGATTTTCCTCGCTACCGTTCTGGTATGTTTTGAATGTTCTATCTTGATTTTGCTGTCGTTCTCTGCCTGATTTGGGAAGCTTTCACCTAAATACCGACGTCGTTCTTCGCGATGTTCTACGGTACGGTGCAATTCGCTTATGTCTTGTAGCAATAATTCACTGACCGGCCGCGCCAGGCGAACGCAGATTAACTTTACAGTGCTCGAAATTGCGCCTGTATCGGGCGCATTTGCGACTAAAGATTTCGCAATTTTGTGACTAAAATTTGTCTAGCTAATAAAGGAATTATATTCAACAGTCTTGTGTCTTACTTGCAACTGGTAGTTGTAATTTTATCCGAAAAATCCTGCGAAATTCACGTTGAATGTTGTGTGACTTAATCGTTGGTGTCCAAGAAGTTTATCACGGGAGCACTTTTTCAGGCTTTTCTCAGAAATTTCTCATTTCCGGTTCCGGTATTAGTACATGTACTGAGGAGCATGATTTCAGAATCGGAGAAATAACCGAAATGAAATCAAGACAAATATACCATTTATATGTCGTAAAAATCTGAGACCTTTCGGAGTACACAGCACGGCAGGATTTTGCCCGATCCCACGGCGATATCGTGAATTTGTTTGATGTCGGCCCGACGTTTATCTCGCGACAAATCCCTTTTAAGGTGGCTGAACACAGTTTGCGCGCGCTCTTCAATTTCAGCTGCTTACGTGAGTCAGCGCGCGCACAGTTTTAAGAAAAACAAACATGGCGCCTGTTCAGCGTGGATCGCGAAAGTGTTGTTTTTCGTCTTAAAATCAAACAATTTGTTGTTCGTAAAAATGTTTGTGGAATCAATAGATAATTTATAGAACCATTGAAGAAATACACTGCCTTTTTGGTCGTTTTTGTCTTTGGATCGAGAACCCAGTCAAATGCAACGCATGCGCAGTTGACCAAAAAATTGTGACTGGATGTTTTAGCAACTTTCCTCGGAAACGTGCTGATTTCTACGGAACCACTCATTAGAATTTCACGAAATTTGGCAGAGAAATAATTCCGAATATGCCGAACTCACTTGCCATCAAAAATTTGAAATCTAACAGAGGAGATTTTTACAAAACGCAAACATATTAAACCACAAATTACGGAAGATCCCTCTGTCAAAATTGCACGAGACCAGTGTTAACATGCGAATATTTTTGCGAGTTTACTGGAGACAAATGATGGACAAAATCTAATGACTAGATTTTCTGAAAATAAACGAAACCAAATATTGCAGGCTAATTTACAATCCACCGTGTTGCCATGGCAACACCCTAAAAGCTCAACAAAAATATCAAAATATATAGCTTGTTGCTTAATCGTATGCCTCACCAATTTTGGACGCCCAGACGTTAGTGGTTTTAAAATGACAATGAATGACGCATAGGTACAGTGAAACTGTGTTCAGCCACCTTAAACAGTGGCTGAATTAATTCATGAAACTAAGGTACTAGGTCAAGACGAGGTGCCACGGGATAAGGAGGCGCACTATAATCTATGATTACTACTAGTAATATTTGCTTTATTCGTAGGGTCGCTCATCATTGGGCCTGGGTACCAATCTTTGCCTGTTTGCTTGGAGGAGTACTGGGTGCTTTTTTTTATATAATCACCATTGAGCTTCATCACACAGCTGAAGAGGTAGACACCGGCGACAACCCTTACAGCCCGCTCAATTCAACCGAATCCACGGAGGAGCAACTTTAGCTTTGTGTTGATGACCTTTTTAAAATCAGTTATTCTTTGAGGTATGAGAATTCCTCAAAATATAAACTAATATAAAATGCGAATTCCTCGCCTTAGGCACTCTTTTTAAAATAAAAGGAAAAGATTTTTCAAAGAAAAAAATTATTTTCAGTTTGAATAGTGTCGTATCAGCCTTAGAGAGGTTGTCTTGCAGTGTAGTGCATGCTTGCATATTTCGCTAGTCCAGGGAATGAATGATAGATAGGTATTCTTTATTTCAACAAGGTAACCCATTCAGCTACGAGGTTGGTATGCAGAGGGGCCCTGCATACATTATAATAAGGGTGTACATGTATAACAACTAAAAATATATGAGATAACATAGTAAAAGCTAAAACGTCGTTGATTTAAATTAAAAGTAGCAATACTACTGATTTATTGATTAAGCTAAAATATTAAACTGAATGCGACAAAAAACTGTTTAAAAACAGTTTATTGCAGTATTGTATCAAGTATTTCCATCAAGTACAAAACTCAAAGCCATGTTTCTTTATCCGTTACAGCTGAATGCACGAAAGCCGAACAGAGAGAAACGTACCTCAAGACTATTGTACTGTAAAGAACAGTTTACAAATAGTCTGTCATGTAGTTAAGTAATTGTACCTGTGTAGCAAAGATATATTATGATACAATTTACAATAGTTACTCTGACTGGTACAAAATCATGGAACATTAAATTTAACAGTCGGCGTAGTAAAAAAGAAAAAAAGAAGTGAAATGAAACGTGAGGTAAGGAAACAAGGGTATAAACTTTAATGGAGGAGAATAAAAATAAAACGAACTCCTTTTTATTTGATACAAAATGGAAGGGTTAATGTTCAGGTGATCTCACATGAGACGATATTTATGGCCAGCAAGGCCTTTCCGCGGAAGGCCATGGGAGGAGTATTCAATCTATCAAAGTGAGTCCCGATGCAAAACCATTTGCCATTATCGCGACATTGTGCAGATTCTTCAAATCCAAGCCACTAAATTTTTGCGATTTTATAGAAAAACATTAAAAATCTCCAGTGGTGGAAAAAATGAAAGAAAAAGAACCTCAGAGAACAGTAAGCGGGGCAAGGAAAGGGACGAACAAAATCTTTTTTTTTGGTCAGATGGATGGCAATGTGTATCTTGGTCCAAGCTGTCTATCAAAGGGAGACAAATTTTGCTTGTTTCCTTTTCTTTCCCGTTGTCCTCTCTTATCTTACTTTTTTTACCTGTATTTTAAAAGCTGCTTGTTTGTTCAGGCCGCTAAATTTTCGCAGTGTTTAAAAAATTGCAAAAAAAAAATAAAAAAAATTAAAAGAATGCACCAGGCCTCGCTTTAAAAACGAGTCTTGATCTACTCATTCGGAAATGATCATTTTCAAACTTAACCTTCTTACTCCTAAAAGTGCCAAAAATCAACATTCAGAAGAAAAATCCGAAAATTAATTTTGTGAAATATTGAACAACAAATTCTTCCATGCGAATCGTCGATCAGGTCAAATGGCTTAATACTGGGCAGGTATCGCTTTACAGGATTTCCCTTGTTCCACTAGGATCTTCTCAAAGTTTCACGTAATATCGTCGCTCCTGACAGGGGACCACAGGATCTGAGTTGCAGCTTGACTGACAACCCCACCGGGGAGGGGACATCGAGACTTCAAGAAGTAAAAATTGGTGTTAGAATAGCCTGGTACATGGATAAGGCGTTCAGATAGGGGAAGCGGCGCGAATGGAAAATTATGAGCGAAAAATAGACGAAACTCCCTCTCCCCTTCATGAGAACTCGCAGCGTTTTTCCTTTACGCGCATCCTCGACCTCGGAGGCGCAGGGGAATTTAGTCGGTGAGGGACGATGTACTGACCCGGCAAAAATCGGCGCGACGAACGTTTTCGAGAACGGGTTTCGTCCCGTTCCGACTAGCTAGCCCTTGGTCTCCGAGGATGTTTTCCACGCGTCACCCATCGTTTCATTGCTCCACACTATCCGAACTTTGTTAGAACAACGACGAGCGCACTGTGGAAAACGGCGCGAACGGAAAAATAACGAGCAAAAAAACAAAATATACGAAATTCCCTCTCCCCATCCGAAACAAACAACTGTTATTGCTTAAAATGTGAGAGTACCTCGGACCCCAATATTGCAACCCATCACCCCCTCCCTAAGTTGCAGAAAAGCTCGCTCTAAAATTGTCTTTTAATTGTTTTGGGGGGCAGTTTACGAGGTCAGGCCTTACTTGTTCCGTTACTCTGTTTTGGGCCAATAAGCGAGATAGTCAATAACTAAATTTAACCCTCGAAAAAAGTGAGGATACGGTATTTTTTGCTCGCGCGGCCGCAGTGATAAATGAATAAACTCATTGTTGGTTAGCGTGCACGACAGGCGCTTTATGAGCCAAGCGGAGCGCAACACGAGCGCGAACGCGCGAAAGCGCCTGTCATGCAGGCTAATTGTTGGTTGTCTAGAATTTCACGACAACTGACCACTTTTATCTTGTACAAATAACATTATATTGTCGAGAAAGAATTTCGGCTTGAAATGATTGTTGCTATTTCTGCGACCATGCGATCGTTGTTTGTTTGTTCGTCCTTTTGCTGGCTGGGGTCCATGTCATGTTTTTGTATTTCTTTGTTCGTGCGAAATTAAAAATCGGGCCTGTGGCCAGCGAAACTAAAACTGAAACAATGCAATAGACATTTAATCGCTCTATTGTAGTCTGGCTCGCAGATTACGTTGAAACATTATACTAACTGATGTGCTTGAACAACAAAGCAGCATACACCAACTGAATTCACTTTCATCCGGATCAATTTTTTTGTACATTTTAAATCACCGATTTGCTAACATAGATATTCAACTACAATGGTAAGTACTCAACATTTAATAACATCTGCTTGATGATGCTTCATCATCTATAGTTTGGCGCTTTTGCACTGTTGTACCCGGGGTGTACCCTAAACAATACGCAAACCCCCGCTTCATGCAATCCCATTAGAAACAGTTTTTGACCTTTTGTCGTACTCAGAGAGGTCTATTATTAGTCTTTTGTTTGTGTCTTTTTGTAGCAGAGCTAAAATTTTTCTCGGTTTAATACACAATTAAGTATAAGTGGCGACTCCAAGGATCGACCTTTGGCTCGTACACATATTGCTGGCGTTTTCACTTACGTCATATCAAAATTCAAGAACATTAAAAAACTGATTTCAATTACAAAATGTTTATGGAATTGTAGAGAGTTTAAAACTACATATCTGGGCCAAATTTTTAAGCGCAAAAGAAATTTCGTTCAAGAGTTATAGGCGAACGAGTATTGGTCATTTTTTGCGTTCGAAGAACGCAATCCTAATTTCGTGTTGGTTGTCCTGTGGTTTACGTGCAGTAAAATTTGAGATTTTTTGGTAGACGGTCTTCCAAATGGCCGCCCCTATTGTTTTTTTTTTTCAGGGGCTCATTTCCGCCGGAAATTCCTTCGAACGCGTCTCCATAATCTGTGATTACTGCTAGTAGTAAAAATATATGGAGCGGCCATATCTTTGTGTACCACTAAGGGACACAAACATGGCGGCCAAAACTTCAAAGTCTTAATTGCACCAAAAATCTCATCACAAAAGATTGGATTCAATAAAAGTTCCATAAAGTTAGCTTATAGGCATCTGTAATGCAAAAATAACTTTCACCTGGTTCAATTTTGTTTATTCTCACGGCTTATCTGAAATAGCGTGACGTATTGCGTGACACATTTAAAACCTTAAATAAATATGTATCCTGCGCAGCGTTAATTGTAGTTACGTGAAAAAGTGTTAAGTTTAACGCTGTAAAAAGTGTTAAAAATGAAACTAGACGTTTTGGCAATGCTGCCTTTATCAGTAGTAAAAATGTGTTCGTGTTGGAACACATTTTTACTACTGATGAAGGCAGCATTGCCGAAACGTCTAGTTTCATTTTTAACACTTTTTACAGCGTTAAACGTAACACTTTTTCACGTAACATTTAAAACCTTACAAATCGGAAGCAAAACATCGTTAAAACCTGAAACTTTTTATGAACGCAACACTGGTATCTACATACCATGTAGCTTTGTAGGATGTATAGTTTAGATTTTTGAATTTTTATGACGTCATATGAAAGCTAAGAATTATTGTGACGATTGTGTGTGACAAGCATGATGATCACGGTAGGGGTGCACTTAAAGTGTCCATGAAATGTAATTTTTTTCTTCGTTTTTCAGTAGTTTATTATGTCCAAAGAACGAAAATAATAATTATTTCCCGAGGAAAAGAATGAAAATCGTTTTTTAGCCGCTCATGCATAGATGCGTCACTTCGGTTGAAAAGTGGCTCCAATTTTTGGAGAGCCTGGGGCGAGTGATGACGTAAATTACGAAGAACGTTGACACATCGGTCTGTTACTGTTTACTTGGAATCCTTTAGCGTGATGGTCATTTTTGCGAACGTTTTTGCCTGTACAAATGTCAGACAGCGCCTAATCTGTTTCTTTACAGTCCCCTGAAGGTGAAGAGGATCTGGGCTCCTGTTTCGGATCACTCTAGCCTGTTCCAGGCGTTCAGTTTGTGGGGCGCAAAAGAAAAATCGGGCACAGGAGAAAAAAACGAGGGGAGGCTGGGGAGAGAGGGCGAAAGAACTTCTTCGCCTCTCTCCCAGTCTTCCCTCGCGCCGACCCTAGCGCATCGCGGCGCTTGTCGCTGCTCCCCACCATCTAAACGCCTGGAAGAGGCTAGGATCACTCTTGATCAAAGTTTTGCCATAGTGAGGAGAACCGAGTGTGCCGCTTGAGCGAAGGAAGTAAACATGAAGAAGACGGACTTTAATTTAGATTATTGAACGTGAAAGGTATACATTTTTTTTAAATATGTTTCGCCAGTTGAGTTGAAAGCTTATTGAACGCTGAGGCTTTATTATTATTTTTTTTAGTGGGGTTGGATGCCACCCCGCTTAAAGTTTTTCTCCGACTTTTTCAAGAGCATTTGTTGTTAGCACATGCCGTCTTTAATTTAGTAGCTGTTCGTGTATCCTAGAGACACATTTTGGTAAAGTTTTGCCGGCAGAGTCCTCAGGCTTCTTGGTCAGCGGGAGGACTCTGGGTACGAGTTTGGCGGTTAAGAGGGCCAAGCGGCTCCGGGGACGAGAATGGGCCAGGAGTTGATACCAGTTTCCAGCCGAGAGGTGCCCCTGAAAATTGTGCGGGGTGGTAGGAGGGCTCCTGCGGGGTGGCTAATTTGGCGTTGACCAAACTCTCAAAAAAGCCTGCCTTCACGAGATTAGAAAACGTTCTCCCATCGTCGAACTCATTAATCTCTTTTAAACTCGGATCTACAAATCATCGTCCATGAATAAACGTTGCACCAGTCTTGAAACACTGCTGGACCGAATACTCGAACAGATACTCAAACAAGAGACACTGAAAACCGTGTTTTGCACTAAACTCCAAGTTAGAAGCCACAACTCCTACAAACACAATTGTAAATGACAAACTAGGCGAAAGCTGCTTGACTTTTGCAGAAATGTCCGCCGGATCGAATCCTGTTTATAAAAATGCGATGTCAAAACGTTTATAAACCATTCAAAACAAAAAGAATGTCACGTTTAGTAGGGATAACAACAGCAATATAAACAGGCATTAAAAATAATCATGGATATAATTTTCATATCATTTGCGACAGTTAATGCAGGCTCTGAAACAAGAAAAGTTACGCAGGGTTGCCGAACTTTTTAAGACCAGTTTAATAGTTGCACGAAAACACAAAACGGCTAAAACTGTACCCCCATTTCTTTTGCCAACACACACAAGAAAAACGTACCCCCACTTTCAAATGACTTTGAAAATTGCTCCCCCCTTAACTATAAACACTAGCCTCTCCCAGCTATAATTAACAGACAGTCCCGTAATTGCCTCTCAGGATCGATGAATGCGCATTTTATGCTTGTGTTCCATCAAGAACGTTATAATAATAATAATAGTAATAATAATAATAATAATCTTTAAAAAAAATCCGTTATTTCTCCTTAATTAAACCATCAACCATTAATTTACAATGTTTACAAAATGATTTAATTATTTAATTATAATAATCTTTTCTTATAATAATAAATATAATAATAATATAATAAATATAATAATAATAATAATAATAAATAAATAATAATAAAGATTAAGCCAACACTCAGCGAGAACGTTCAAATAATAATCAACCATTAATTTACAATGTTTACAAAATATTAAAAACCCTAGTTAAAAAAAGAAAACTTATCAAGAGAAATATATATATACATATTTATATACGAAATATAAGAAATATCATTCTTGTGTACGTGATTTAAGAATTATTCATTTCTAAAAAAAAAAAAATTTCTAATTAAAAGAATTCATAAAAATAATAATTTAAAAATAAATGATCTAATTAATAGCTCCTTCGGCAGTCTCTATATCTATGTCTGCACTTTTAAAGTCCCAAGATGCTCTCTTTGCAGTCCGTGACCCTCTCAGACAAATCAGTGCAGATCTTAAAAGTGCAAAAGATATTCTTGCACGGATCCATGAAATTGTTTTCGCATAATCTTCTCCTTTAATTAATAATAATAATAATAATAATAGCAATAATTATAATTTTCAGTAATTAATCAATTAAGTAATTAAGTAAATTTGAGTATCAATTTATAGTTATTGAAAATTATAATTATTGCTATTTTTAATAAAGTTTTTTCTTACAAAAAATTATAATTTTCAATAACTATAAATTGATACTCAAATTTAATAATAATAATAATAATAATAATAATAATAATAATAATAATAATAATAGGAAATGATCAAAAAAGGCTGATTGAGATCAACGAAGGTTTAACATCTGAGGAACGATCCACTTTACCTAGTCTTAGAAGATTCCCGGGAAAAAAACTGCTATTAGAAACGGAGAAAGTAAATGCAGTACTAGAATTTATTACCACAGATACCATCGGAGAAACTAAAGCGTTAATATATGCTGGAGCTTCTTTAGTGATAGAAAGGCTGGGTGTTAAGAAAAGGGAAAGACATGCGACAACTTCTGAACCACCTTGGAAAAGAGGACTATCCAATGTTCTGACAAGCTGTAGGAAAGACTTACCACGGTTGACAGAAATTAGGAACAGAGGTGGGAATATCCATGATTATCCCCACCTTGATAAGAAGTACAATGTACAGCAAAAGGGATTAATCACAGTAATCGAAGAGCTAAAGTAGAGCGTGATTAGTGTATCTTCCAAATTGAAAAGGTATAGTGACCGAGTGGCGCAGTATAAGGAGAATACCATGTTTGAGAGAGACCAGAAACGATTTTACAAGTACCTCATTGACAAGAACAAAGAAGATGTATCCCCTCCAGATCCAGCAGCTACAGTAGAGTTTTGGAGCAGTATCTGTAGCCAACCATTTTACGACAACTTGAATGCCCAATGGCTGGGCTCAGTAAAACATGAATATGCATCGTTAGAAAATCTGTCCATCAGTAAGAAGGATTTTGAAAGAATCCTAGGAAAGATGGCCCCATGGAAAGCGGCAGGGCCTAATGGAGTGCAAGGGTTTTGGCTGAAAAGATTTACTAGCTTGCACGAAAGATTGAGGACTCAGCTTTAGGAAATTCTGACTAGTGAGACACCTCCAGATTGGATGACCATGGGCAGGACTGTACTGATCCTAAAAGATCCCACCAAAGTAAAAAAAACTTCTAATTATCGGCCTATAACTTGCTCAATCTCAAATCTCAAATCTTTATTTGAACACGGTAAAAATTCATCAGGTTGGTACAAAATAAAATACAACTACATGATAATTTCTACTAACAATTAATACGTAATTAATACGTATCTATAAAGTCTATTAATAAAACTAGTCCTGTTTTCCATGAATGCCGTGTATTAACTTAATTAACTAAAATGAAGGTTTAACAATTGCTTAAAACGATTGAGAGATTTTCTCTTGCCTTAGATTGTAGGGCAGACTGTTCCAGAGAGTTGCACCTCTATAGCTAAAGCTGTTTGCTTATCAACCATGTGGAAATTGCTAACTGGCTTGATTGCAGAGGCAATTTATCAACATCTTAAGGAAAATGAGATTCTACCTTGGGAACAGACGGGGTGTGGAAAAGGAAGAAGGGGAACCAAAGATCAGTTGTGCATAGACAAAGCAATTATGAAAGACGGCAAAGACAAGGAAAACCAACTTAGCAATGGCCTGGGTGGACTATCAAAAGGCTTATGATATGGTTCCGCATTCTTGGATAATGCAAGTAATAGAGAATGGATCCTGGCTGTTGCAGACAACATCCAAGGGCTTTAATCAAAGCATTAGAACATCATGGAGAACAAAATTTGAGAGCCAAGGTGAAGTGCTAGGAGAGGTCTGCATTAAGCGAGGAATTTTCCAAGGTGATAGCCTATCCCCGCTGCTGTTTGTGATGTCAATGATACCATTGACACAACTCTTAAGAAATTCAAGACCTGGTTACAAGTTCAAGAACAATGTGAGAATCAACCACTTACTGCATATGGATGATCTAAAACTGTTTGCCAAAACAGAAGATGATATTGAATCCGTGGTGAATACAGTACGAATCTTTAGTGATGACATGGGATGCAATTTGGTCTGAGTAAGTGCGCAGTGATGGTTATCGAAAGAGGAAAACCGATTAGCAGCAAAAACCTCCCAATGCCAGATGGTGAAGAGTTTAGTTCTTTGGGAGAAGACGGAAGTTATAAGTACCTGGGAGTACTGGAAGCTGACCAAATTAAACACCTTGAAATAAAGAAGAAAATTGAGACTGAGTATTTTAGCAGAGTGCGGAAGGTGCTAAAGTCAAAACTTAATGCTGGGAATGTCATTAAAGCTATTAACACATGGTCAGTATCTCTTGTAAGGTATGTCGCAGGCATCGTGTTTTGGACACAAGATGAGTTGCAAGCGATGGACAGGAAGACAAGAAAATTACTGACAATGTATGGTTGATTGCATCCCAAATCTGATGTAGGCAGGTTTTAAGCGCCCAGAATCAAAGGTGGACGAGGGCTGATGGGAATAGAGGACACTTTGAGATATGAAGAACAGAGCCTCTTTGGATATGTAGACGGAAATATGAGTGACATCATGGACACAGTTAAGACCAACATAAAAGAGGGGAGTGATGTATCAGCAAAAGAGCTTAAAGTCGAACAGGAAAAGAAAAGAATGGATGGGTGGAGAGGAACGGTGATGAATGGGCAACATATCAGACAGACGGAAGAGTTCTCAGGTTCAGAGAGCTGGCAGTGGCTTGGCGAGGGACTTTGAAACGAGAAACAGAAAGTTTGCTAGTTGCTGCTCAGGACCAAGCACTTCGCACCAATTACAGGAGGGCGAAAATCGAGAAACAGCCTGTCTCATCTCTTTGTAGGATGTGCAACCATAAGGATGAGACGGTAACCCACTTGGTGAGTGAGTGCAGCAAAATGGCCCAGTGAGAATACAAAGGCAGACATAATAGAGTAGCAACAGCGGTTCATTGGGGATTGGCTAAGAAATATGGGTTGCAACACACAGAAAAATGGTATGAGCATAGGGCAGAAGCTTTACGTGAGAGACGACACCGACAAAACGTCTTTGGGACTTCAATATCTAAACTGATAAAGTGATGCAAGCAAGAAGACCAGACATTGTGCTTGTGAAGAAAAATGAAAAAAAAATGTTTGATTGTAGATATTGCGATCCCTGCAGACTCCAGATCGTAGACTAAAGAAGAGGAGAAGATAGAAAAGTACAGTGATTTAGCCTGGGATCGCAACTCAAGAGGATATGGGGAGTAAAAACAAAAGTGGTCCCAATAGTGATTGGAGCGTTAGGAACAGTAACAAACAGACATAGAAAGTTGTTGACGGATTTGGGGATTGACGTATCTTTTGAAACAATCCAAAAAGCAAGCCTACTTGGAACAGCTCACATTCTCAGAAAGGTTTTATTTTAAAAAAAATTGAACAAAATGTGAAAATGGAAACGGACTTGACCTTAGTTTGGACCTTAGGCCCCTGGATGGGGTTCGGTCCTAAGTTTTTTCCAAAGAAACCTGTTGACCATCAACAGTTAAAATTTAAATAGCGCAAATTTCATGTATGTGATGAAATGCGCTTTATATTACAAAGATAAAAAAGATTAAAATTGATAAATAAAAATGGTATTTAAATATATAAAAAATTTACAAGCATGGAAAACGTAAGATAAAGAAATTACATATCAAAAGCGCGTCTAAAAAGGTATGTCTTAACATTGCGCTTAAAACTAGATAGAGAATGAACTGCTTTATAGGTAATGAGAAGAATTTTTAATTCTGAATGCGAAACTTAATTGGTAGCCAGTGAAGCTGATATAAGACTGGTGTAATATGGGTGAACCTATGTCGCCTGTAAATAAGTCTTGCAGCTGCATTTTGAACTCCTTGTGACTTATCCATTTGTACCCCGGCCTGCGGCAATCCAAGGTCTCTGTGGAGTTACGTGATAAGTGTTTTCTTATTCTAATTCGTTAACAACTTAGTAATCATAAAACATCTAAAATATAGTCCAGTCCAGAGATCTTCGTTATACTTCTGTTGATTTTGGTTAGTGCCGTCAAGATAAGGCTGTCACAAAAAATAAATACTTAGCGTTAATAAAGCATTCTGTTCCTCAAACATAATCGAAGTCAATCCGTCTCGTGTACAGCAAGATCGATTATGAATTTCAAGAGTCATTTATAGAAGCTTGTAACTGTGTGGTTTTTGAGTTTCGTCCAAGTTGCGTAGTTAAGGTAAGATACTGAACCTGTGAAATAAGAGATGAGTGAGCTATATACTCCATACTGAATAGGTAAAGACTCAGGGCTAAGATTTGCATTATAAAGGTCACTCAGTGTTTCTGCATTTACGATAGTGGTTGTGTGTGAAGAGGATATTGATAGAAATGAACATGATACAATAAGGAACATTAACCAAGACTTAAACCAGTCTGAAAACGATGTCAAATCAAATTAAAACGTTTCTTTTCCGCTGATCCAGCGACATGGGCTGCCTAGCGAATCTAATTTTTTCAACGTGCCACAACAGCTTGGAAAGCAAATCAATGTCTGTTTGCATAAATACTGTAGTTCAATGACACCGTGTTTGGCTGGTATGCATGGCATAAAAAACATTATTATCTAAAATAACAATTGTTTTTACTGATTGATTTAAACGGCTTATATGTTAAAAAAATAGGAATTAATACAAGGTTGTTCATGCTGGGTGGAAAAACAAACACCTGATTAGGTTTTGTTGTGTAAATAATACTTTGTTGTGACGTGACATGACAGTTGGGCCATCCTTGTCATCTTTTGTTGCATACATCCGGCCGAGGTTCTTAGGAAACTGAGTATAAAGTCACACCAAATATGTTTGGATTTTATGAGACGCTTTATGGCTTACCAAACGAAATGCATGCGAAATTGTATGCGCATTTACTCACATTCCTGGGAAAGGAAAAAGGTCAAGACTACAGATTTATTTAAAGTTATAACGTGACCTGCCTTATCGGTTCAGAACTACAGTACTCCCGGCGTTGTCTCGAACCCCGAATATCTCGAACATGTCCCATGTCATCTCGAGTACTTGTTTCAGGATATCTCAAAATCCCCGTTAACTCGAACCTAATCACCCCCGATGTATCTCGAATTCTCGGTTGACGAAAGGTTTGATTACATTGTTGTTGTTCTAGATTCGCTCTACTCGACTTTTGATCACCTATTTCTCGCGTCACTTCTCTTTGAAGCTCTTTGTTATTAATATTTTTGGCTGCTGGGCGTGGGCGTGGCCCCCAGTTGTTTTTGCCCCCCTAAGAGGAACCTGAACGAAACATAAACAATCACTCATCACTTATATTGCCGATATAGTCCTTTTAATAAGAAAGTTCTAGCACTTTCATTGAGATTTTGAGAGCAAAAAAGTACCATAATAGCTACAACTTGAACATGAACACCAATAAAGATACAAGACCTTCATTTTTAACCCCGAAAGATAGGACGAGCATCCTCATCACCTCTATATGGAAGGTCCTACTAGATTGCTGGGATGGCGGGAAAAGGATTTCACGCCTGCCTCGTCTGTCGCAAAAGCGCGGGAAAAGGCGCAGTGACTATCTTATTACATATGAGACCTTTATGACGCCAAGCAGCTTTGCAAAACTAGAAGAGGTCCTAGAAATACTACCTATAAATACAAAGCTAGCTGCTTGACCGAACCCCCACTATCTTTACTATCCTTGATCCGATAATAAAACAAAAATATCACCTGATAAAAAAATCCCGCGAGTTTCTTCTTTCTAATCCATTTCCTTAAAGCAGTTCTAGGTCATGCGATTTTTAGTGATCATTCTTTAGTAAATACGAGATATAAAACGGTTCAAAACTTATTTGCCTGTCATTCAATAGCTTTTTAGTATGTCTTTTCACAGACAACGACTCAAACATGCCCTGGTACGTAGCAAAGGTTTGCTGGGAGGCCAGCTCTGAGAGAAGGATGTGGTTGATGCATAAAAAGTTCATTTTAATCTTGTTAGCGGAGTTTGGTGTAACTTGCATTTCTTATAATAAGCTTATGTCAAAGCTTACAAAACGGAACAGGGCTTTAATAAATGACCACGGATACATCAAACAGCTGGTAGGCCACCACATAATAGACCACCTTATTCTTCAACCATTATGTTAACTTTCGTGCAAGATGTTTCGCTCACATCTAAACAATTTTGAAATTTTAAGGTGCGCTTTCTAAAAGTGTCCGTCGTTAGCTTTTCTATCCGTTTGTCTGCTGCCTGTGGATTTTGTTACACGTAGCGACCTCGTATTGCGTGATTGCGACATCCTTAGTATTTTTCCGTTGCCGGGTTTTCATAATTACACTGTAGCTCAATGAATTGAACTTAAGTGCAGCTTGCAGCTTGGTGTAGCTTCGTTGCATATCCAACAAAAACAATTGTTTATAATTAGCTTATGTGAAGCCTTACAAAACGGAACAGGACGCATCAAGCACAAGCTAGGCCACAATAACCGCCACCGGTAGACCACTTTATTGACCACCCCTTACGTTTTACCGGTTTGGTTCCGGAAGTTTCACAAGAAACCGCAATTTTTAGCCGCAAATGCTATTTTTTTACTTACATTTCGTCATAACTTTCAACTTTCTAAAACTGTTCATAACATCAGTGGGTGCAGTATTCTTAGATAATCCTATTTGGGGCATGCAGACAAAATTTTCATTAAAACATTTAGGCCCCGTTTACACGGGTCCGGACAAATTTTTGCACGGACGAATTTTGTTCCTAGACCACGTGTTTACATGGATCCGTGCAAATTCTGTTACAGATTGCAGTGGTGTTTACACGGAAACTTGCACACTTAGCCGTTCAAAATTTCGTCCAGTTCCGCCGGTCCCGTGTAAACGCAAGGTGGAACCGTGCAAGTTTTTGTCCGTGCAAAAATTTGTCTGGACCCGTGTAAACGGGGCCTTAGAGTATATTTCGCTTTTTTTCTTTTCGTTATCGAGCCCGTTGTCTAGTGCTTTTGTTGGGCTTTCATTCTTCTTGTCAAAAACGATGAGGTGATGAAAAATTTGTTGACGTCACAAGTGGTATGGAGTGCATATCTCTGGAGAGCTTGTAAAAGCGCGTTTGGGAGTCAAAGGGTTAAGGTGCTCTTTCTGGACTTTGGCGATGGCTTTTCTCTCCGTTTATCAGTTACCTGTGGATTTTGTCGCTCGCAGTGGGCCTCGTATTGTGTGACTACGACGTGTTTCTGGGTCACTTTCGATTGCCGAGTTTTTCATTATTACACTATAGGTCAATAAAGGACTTTTTTTAGGAGAATTTTTGTAATTTCCCACCGTATTTTAGGTTGCCTACAGTCTGTACGTGTCGGGTGTGTTATAATAAATGCTCGGAAAATTCTCGACAAAAATCAGTGTTGTGTCCATTAGACCTGAATAGTGCTTCTAACATAAAGTACTTTTATACTACAAAAACAACAATTCAACAACAAAAACATAAAGTTTTTTGAATAATCCAACGGATTACAGAACAAAAAGGTTTGTAGCACTGCCAAAATACACCGTTGAAATATTCATACGCAGTATGCTCAGACTTCTTGTCTCGGGTGTAGCTTGCATTGCTATCTAACAAAAACAAATTGAACAATTGTTGGTAATAAGCTTAATATGTAAAGGCTTACAAAACGGAAAAGGACGCATCAAGCATTAGGCCACCACCACAACCGCCACCGGTAGACCACTTTATTCACCACCCGTCATGTTGAGGTACTCCTTATAGAAGTATCGATTGTTTTTGTTACACGTGGTAGACCTCGTATTGCGTGATCTAGTGATCTTTTGATCTCGTTAGCCTTATATAAATAAACAGCCTAGGAAAATACTTTTTTTCAACAACAAAAACAAAAAATTTTTATTGAATAATCCAACGGATTACAGAACAGAATGTTTGTAGCACTGCCAAAATACACCGTGCAAATAGTCAATACACAATTTGCTCAGACTTTTTGCCTCAGAGATTACACGACGGCGCTATATTGGGCTTATTACGTTTACTTCCTTGAGTTTGTACTCTTGTCTAAAGTATATCTGAAGAGCTATTTGAATTGAACAGAAGTTCTTTACATTCCCACTGGTTTTCAACTTCATTTCCACCATTTTTATCGACTCAGTGACTCTGAGATCGAGAAGGATAACCCATCCTGACCCATGTTAACTGCCTAATTATGGCCTAATCATCTTGTTAGCCAGGTATGAAATTAAGCTAGAGTGTTTATTTAACGCGACAAATGATTATAATAAGCTTACCGCTTACAACGTTACGCGAACTTGCTACGAAAAAATCACGACTCAGTACAACGACTCGCGTAGGCAAAGAATATCAAGAAATTTGATATTTTGTTACTAATGGTTGTCTTTGTGTAACCGTTCAACTGTCTAAAACGCAGTTCCAACAGTTTCAGCATTTACGAGTGTCTTCCACAACAGTTGTTTATTTTGTAATTACAGAAGCTAATAAAATACTTTTCCACTTTGCTGTATGATCTCTACTCAAACTTCAAGTGTCAATTCATATAAAACTGTCGGAAACTTATTAATCATATTTTAGACTTGTTCTCGTCAATCAACCCGACGGGACACCACCATAAAAAGCAAACAAACCTGATATAAAAGAGTACAATCGTCGTATAACGCACAACTCTGACTTTGGTCGTGAACACAACAACAACAACAACGCATTCTCGATCATAAAACTGGAAGCGAGCGAGCATCATGCCCATTGATAGCGTGAATACCATGGAAAAGACTTGCAGTAGCGACAAACTTGAAGACGGTGATCGCGTGGAAGGAATTCAAAAAGTAAGGCTCACTCCTTTCAGGGGCACTCAACATATAAATACACCTTATTAGACGGCCTGCAAATTATATGCGCAGATATTTTGCGAGTTGCGTAGTGCAAGCAATAAGTAAAATAATCGCGCGCATTATCTGTCACCGCCATGATATAAGGGAGTTACCCGACTAATTTATTTCTCAATTCTTTGGTTCTCTTATACTATTATGCTAAAGTGATGTCATAGTAGAATAATAAACTGTGTCAAAATTACTGTCAACATTCAAATTGAAAAGAAATCTAAATTTCATAAATTTAGCAAATTATTGACCAAGATATAGCACCATATTATTTGGTTAGTAGCTTCAATTTGTAACTGAGGTTACAAACAGCATTTCATCCACAGAGTCAAAAGTTACAAACACGTACAGTTGATTTCGAATGACATTTTTTTATTCTGTTTTCTTTATCATTTTGTGATCTTTCATAGCAACGCAACGCTGACAAGAGCATTGCGCAGAAAGTGATGCGCAATGCAAAACAGAAGAATAACCTTAAAACGTTCAATCGAGTTGGGATTTTACCAAAAAAACCATTTCTTTCCAATGAAATCTGAGTAGCTGAGAGGATAAAGGCCTTCAGAACAGATGCTTACGTGCAGGTCTAGCCCTTTGAACTTTTTATTGTCCTCAGTTGTTGTTGTTGCGCTCTGCTGTTGTTTCGTTTTAAGTTTTTAAGCTTTTAATGGTTTGCAGAAGGAACTTTCTAGAACATTTTTTTCTGTATTTGGTGTTATAAACGAATTAAAACAACTACCGAAACAGCTTATCTTCTTGTCAAAGAAGAAAACTAGCATACGAAATTACCATCTTTGTTATTAAGCACACCTTCTCCTGCTTGAACGCGAGTGTTCAGTTCCTCCTCTCGAAAAGCGTTTTTCCCCAAAAAATCTGCTGGTCAGAAAGTGCTAGTGTCAGTGGCAGGGTGAAGAAGTTGGAATCCTACATTGGGGCCACCTGGTTTCTAGGTTGTGACAAGCATTGCTTACACATTTGCAAATAACGACTACCGTATTCTACTTTGGACTGTAAAGTCCTGAGTTTGTTAATGTAATGTAAAAATCCTTTATTTGATCTTTGCTTGATGATGTTTGATGTTTTGATTTATTACTACATCTTTATATAAATCACCCTCAATATAACTATTTAAGTGTTGTACCATTTGACTAGCTGTTTGCTGCATTCAGTTTAGCTAAATGGTTCTCTTAGCAGTAAATAAGAATTAAGGCACAGCATTCGAGGGTTGTCTTGAATGAAACACGCCAATATGCAATATGAGACAACAAAAAATGAATGAGGCGTGCATCGTTACATGGTGCTACCGTGTTAAAGAAATTTTTCTTTTGTTTTTCCTATTTGCGGCAGTATTCACTATATGTTGCTTGTTTGGCGCATCACTGAGTCTTGTTGAAGGAACGCATTAAGGTGGCTCGACTGGTTTTTTTGGCGACACAACATCCCAGCTTTGAACGGCTGATACTTCACTGTCTGAGCTCGGTCAGATCAGTGCTGCTTCACACATATACTAGAAATGAAATGAACTTTCTAAAAAAGTCGATTTGATTAATTGACATCGGTGTTACCATAACAACGATCTGATGACGTCTTTCGTCGATGCCAGCGTTTTCCTGACAAATTGAAACAATATTTTCGCCATATATTATTCATGTGTCATAAAACTACATTCCTTGAAGGTTTCATTCTGTTTGCTTTACTAGATTTCAGTTGACGTGATCAGAAGCAAAGTCATTCTACTCACGGAAGTACAACTTTTGTTTGGGAGCGTTTATTTAAAAATTAGTCGATGAAATTTTTAAAAATCTTTTGATCTAAAGTTTAACATGTAATGCATTCTCTCTGTAAATTTCAAGTGCATTGAATCATTTTAAGAGCGCGAAATAAAATTAAAAGTATAGGGGTCTTTTTCATTCGTCTTCCAAAGTTTCATTGCCATATTATTTGCTGACAGCTGGTTTATTTCAGGACCTTCTCTTTTGTCTACATTCTACATATTTGTGCGCTTTTGAATCAACAAGTTTACCATTCCTTCGACTAACACAAACTCATATTTAAACGTGTTACACGTGCATGGCCGCAGCCTTATGTTAATTGCCATTGTGCTATCAAAAGAATTTTCATGATCGCTTTGGCAGCAGCAAAGTGTAGCAAGCAGGCATGGCAAACGTGTTGTTTCAGGAAGTCTTACATCTAGACTAAAAGCGGCATACAATCATTTTAAAAGTTTAGGTCTAGATGTCGAAAAAATTACTTATATGCAAAAATCATGACGTGATCAGATCGTTGTTATGGTAACACCGATGTCAATCAAATCTACTTTTTTGGAAAGTTCATTTCAAATCTATTATACAGCTGTTTCGAGAAAGGTTGTCGGAAAAAAGCGTAAAAGTGCAGGCGACAATCCAGAAAGGTATTGTGGGTAGTCATCCACGCTCCCGCCATCTAAGATCGTCCCTGTACGAACAAAGCATCGCAGGTTCATTTATTTATTTGACTTTTTAAAATTCATTGATCATATCCCATATTTTTTTTCGGGATTGTCGCGTGCACTTTTGCGCTTTTTTCCGACAACCTTTCTCGAAATAGCTGTATGTGTGAAGCAGCTTGCCTGACCGAGCTCAGACAGTGAAGTATCAGCCTTTCAAAGTTGGGATGTTATGTTGCCAAAACACCCAGTCGAGCCACCTTAATTTCCGCTTTCAAGATAGCAATTTGATTTCCTTTTATAGGCGCGCTATTTTCTGCTTCACGATCGTACGGATCGGCAAATGCAACTGACGGTCCGTAACAGTGCGATAGTATTGGAGATGGGTGGAGGGCAGTATTGATTGACATAACAAATATGCAATAATCCCGAAGGCAAATAACATCCATCTTGTTTTTACTGAATAACAACAAGGTGAATGTCATCTTTATTTTTAAATCAGTAGCTCAAAATGATTTAATTTTAAATGCGCTTGTACTTAAAGAAAACACCGGATTTCGGTTTCATTTTTATTTTGCAGTGCAAACAGGTCTTCAACATGGCTAAACGTTTTCGCTTGTCTCCTTTGATGAGAGAAGCAGTCGCTGAATTCTGCTCCACCTTCATTTTACTGGTGAGTGGTTCAAGTACCATTTTTGAGGCAGAATTTAATACCAGCGTGTGTGCAATGAGAAAACAGTACAACTACATGTACTCTTAAAATAATGTCTTTAGTTGTCGCTGCTTTAGCGCTTTGTTTCGTCAATAATACACCACCATGGGATGTCACGAGGATGGTGCTCAGAAGTCACATATAGTAGAACCTCTGAAGGGAAACGAAAATCAGTTCGAGTTAGCGGGGGTTCGAGTTATCGGAGTCGGTGGAAACTTTATTTATTTTTGTTAATTATTAATAGTAGTGACGATATATAGCGTGGACATAGTTTTATTATCTCTGTAATAAACATCGCTCAATTTGCGTATGGTAACAAGAAATTCCAAAAATTATGACTTCGAGTTAAGTGTAACTTTAACATTTGGGTACATGTTTTTGCAATATAAATCGGCGAAGTTTGTAGTGTATTACTACAGTCTAACTAAATACAAAACAACATTTAAGAAGTAACCATGCCCGTTTTCCTATTTTCACTGCCGAGGCAAAAGACACCGCATCCGGTAGTGACTGATAACATCATGAAATGAATGTTAAATAGTCCGAAGTTACAATCAGATAACAAGAAGCCTATTTTCTTGGTACTGCATTTTGAGAAGTCTGACATAACAACAGAGTTCGAGTTATCGGGGTAAATTTGGGCCAAGGGAAACGAAAAATAGTTCGAGTTAGCGGGAATTCGAGTTATCCGAGTTCCAGTTAGCCGAGTAAAAATGACTCAAAAATAGGGCCAAATCCAAGGGAAATCGAATTTAGTTCGAGTAAACGGGGAGTTTGAGTTATCCGAGTTCGTGTTAGTGGGGTTCTACTGTAGCTTACAACTTCGTCATCAGCACCTTCTCCGCCTTCAAAATGGTGGGCTGAACTTAGCTTAGAAGCCCCCTGGAAAAGGCTGCCAAATTGCTCAAAGAACCGTAGATGCATTAGAATGTAATGACGTATATTTTCGGAGGTTCTTTTCAGCGCTTGCCAGCCGTGTTTGTTTCCTGGCAATCTACTACTAAAACCGTTGGTCAAACGAAATGAAGACTTTTCATGGTATTTTACGCGACAAATTTCTCCGTGATTTTTGTAGCCTGTGAACAGGCCCTCTGGTTGGGGATAAGGCGAAAGAGAAGCGAGCCGAGGGGAACTCGGCTCGCTCCGCTCAATCGCGATCTTTCTTTTATTTCACGGCCTTTCTTTTCGCCCTACCCCCGACCAGAAGGCCTCTTCACAGGCTAGGATTCTTGGAGTATTTTGGCAGCCATGTCCAGGGGGGTTCTACGCCCGCCCGACATTTTATAAGCGGAGAAGGCCCTGGGAACGAGGTTGCACAGAAGGAGGTCGGACACCTTATTTAGAATTATATAACGTAATATCGACACTTAGAGGCATTTTCGTGATCTTAGTCATACGATTGGCTCTACATTATAGCCAGTTTTCGTGAGCAAAAAAAAAAGAACAAGATCTTAAACCCAAAGAAATCAAGCCGTCAATTGTGAATCGACAATGCATTGTTTATCGTTTTTCATGTGATCTGTGCGATGCAGATTATGTCGGTGACAGCCCGACACCTTCATCAACGCATTGCTGAGCACAGAAACTCACGGCGACAATCGGTAGTATACCATGCGCGATTTAGGGGTAACACTTATTCTTTTGTTAAAACAATAGAATATTAGAGCACAAAAGAACGACAATACAATAGAATACAATACCATAGAATATATTAGAATACATAATTTTACCTAATACAATGAATGTGTACAATGTACAATAGAGCTAACACCCTAAATCGGGCATCATATGATCGGTAGACATTTCATCGAAGCTCACGGTAGCAACACTCTTTTGAAAGAAAGCCAATTTAGAATCTTGAAAAAGTGCCAGGGCAAATTTGATTGTTTAGTTTTTGAAATGCTTTTCATCAAGCAACTAAAGCCTAATTTAAATGTCCAAACGGATTCCATACGTGCTAAACTTTTCGTTTAACCTGTAACTTATTCGTTTCTTACAGTTTCTTAATTATCTATTGTTCTTTTTACTATTGAAATGTTTTGAACATATCGAGGCATTTTTTGACTTGATAATGCATTAAGCTAGCGTGGAAACGTCGTCACTTTTTTATACTTAAAATGTTTTTAAGTAATGTTTTATCGCAATTTTTTTAAGTTAAATAAATTTTTAAGTGTAAAAAAGAAAATCTAAAATCTCCAGTCAGGATTGAACCTGTGACCTCAGCTAGGCTTAGGCTTAGGCTTAGGCTTGCATTTAGTTTCCAGTTTTATTCAATACTGCTGATCCTGCATGATCTACACCAAGATCCGGCTTCACTTCGCCGTGCTGTTTGTCCAAGTGGTCCTTGCTTTATTTGAGAGTTACCTGATTAGGCTTGCATAGCCTACCGTACCACTGTACCACCTAGCTTCTCGGGTTGCTTGGGCCCAAATTTAACTATATAAACTGCTAACCCCAACCTCAACTGAAAGCTGACCAGTTAGTCCGTTATATATTCTCATTAAGGTTTCCGACCTCCTTCTGAGCCATAGTATTTAGACTCTACCTTCTTCTTGTCCTCTTCAGTCGATCTTCCTGCACTTAATAGCCCATTTCGAAAAATACCATGATAATCTTTAAAGGGGAAGTATCACGGGGATTTGGTGTCATTTTAAAAAGCAAAAAATGTTATTGTATGATCAGAAACAGAAAAATAAAGCTCCAATGGTTTGATAAATTATCATAAAATATATCAAAACTGTCGACGAGTGTCTCTAGTCATTGACGGACTGGGTCTCAATGAATTACAACTTGAAAAAAATTAGCCTAATTTTTTTCAAGTTTCCACATTTTCGTCTCCAAATGGTCTAGAACAGACCATAATCTGTCCCTCTTTCAAGAATTGGTTGATTTTACTCTCTTGGTGTTTTAGTATTATTTTGTAAATAAGTAAAGGTATTGTAAAATGGCTTTGACCAAAAAACATCAAAATTCCCGTGATACTTCCCCTTTAATGTGCAGGCTCAGCATCACCGGGATGTAATTATCCAAGTCTCCAATGGAATTCAGAGTACATGTAGGAAAGCTAGGACGTAGCATTGTGTGTTAGGGGCCGATTACATGACGAATTTCAGCCCGGGGTGACAGCCCACGCCGCCATCTACTTTGAAAACTTCTCATTGCGCATGCCCAAGTGCACTTTTCTACCCAGGTGACCTCGCTTTTCAGCCCGGGCTGAAATTTCATTCTGATTACATGAGGTTTTTCAGCCCGTTTGCCCGGGCTGAAATGGGCTGAAACTTTCTTCATGTAATGGCAAACATCGTTTTAGGAAAATTTGTTAAAGAAACCGGGCTGAAATCTCAGCCCGCCCAACCAGGTTGAAATTCGCCATGTAACCGGCCCCTTAGTATACAAATGTGCACCGTATGCGAATTGCCAAGAAGCTGAAGCAAAGCACGTGCAGTTCGTGCTGAAAACAAAAGAAATTGTTAAAATCAGGCTTACATCAAGCACCACCCAAACCTGCACTTTAAAGAGTTTTCTGGTATTTTTCGAAGTGGCCTAATTGGATTTTTTTTATTTGCTGTTTAAAAAGCTATACTTATTTTTCAGACTTTTGGAGTGGGTTCAGTGGCTCAGATGGTTCTTAGCAACTGGAAGTTTGGAAATTTCTTCTCGGTCAACTTCGGCTGGGGAATAGGGGTCACAATGGGCTGTTATTGGGCCGGGGGAGTGTCAGGTACGCAATTAAAGGGTTTGTCTTTATTTACTGGTTAAGAGAGGGGGTGGATCTTAGATATTATAGCCATAAACTATCATATACTGTAAAATTTCTATAGTAAACCCCATGAATTGAATTGCGTGTCGAAAGTAATTTCGTGATTTCCTTGGTTTTGTTTTTGTTGGTTGGTTTTGTACACCGTTTGTAATAATCGGAGGTAAAACCAAAACCAATCATGACTTGCTCGCTCGCATTTCCCGCGCTTGGGGGTGGCTACAGGTATTGACTACGAGTTCTGATTGGTTTATTGCGTTATCTGTGTCTGTTGTGATTGGTCAGAGTAATTACTTATTGCACTCAACTGAAAACAGCTCTATTGTTCAAAGGTGCAGGTATTTGGAGAAGCTTTTTTATTTCCAGTTTGTTCTGATTTCTGCGCTCCATGATGGGTTGGGCATGTGTTGCGACTTCATTGGACAATTTGTAAGAAAGAGAAAAGAAAGAACTTGAGGCAAAGTAAACAGCTTCCTTCCTTTTACGCTCTCTTATTAATTAATAGGCACACGTGAAACGTTGCACGTGGAATGAAGTGAAGAGTTATGGTTACAAGTTTCAGATTTTTGTAGTTACTTATGCTAAAATCCAGTTTAGGCCAAGTCTATTTTAAAGGTCACACAGCCATAGCTGGACTTATTACGAGGGATTTAGATTTCAAAGATTGTCTGCTTTTAAATCTGGGATCATTTCAGGTATAATAAATAAAGTTATTCTTTCTAATCTCGAAGACATACTGATATACCAAACTGATGCAGGTGCCACGAAGCTCTTTAGAACCTCTAATTTTATTGGCCCTGGGTATCACGAAGCTCTATTGTTTCAGGGCTAGGGTCCATTGTTCTGTTGTTTGTTCTATTGTTTTCTCAGCCAATCCTGTGAGGTGTTCCGAGAGCTTCGTTCCCGCCCAACTGATGGGCCTATAACCGGGTGGGCTTATAACCGGTTTTTTGCGGTAATTCAAAATGCTGTATAAACTCCACCCATTAAAGTTCTGTATGAACTCCACCCACTTGTAATCGCTCTGTGGTAGTAGCCAACTCGAAAGCTTGGCTCCTTTGGCTGCTACACACTTTTTCCTTTGTTATGTTTAATTCAATGTATAGTTAGCTCTGTTCTTCTCTTTTTTTTCCTTATTGTTGTGGTATTGTAATTGAATAAGTGATTATAATAAACTTGAACTTGAACTTGAGCTGTCTATGATGCATTGCAGGCGCTCACATGAACCCCGCTGTGACACTGGCATTTGCCGTAGTGAGGAGACTTCCCTGGAAAAAGGTTCCCGTATATTGGGCGGCACAAATGCTGGGGGCGTTCGTTGCTTCAGCTTGTGTTTATGGAGTGTATTACGGTGAGTAAACAGTCATTATATTCATGATAATCATGTTTAGTTCTTCGCTATTAGAGCGGTTTTCAATTGAGTATTCAAGGTAATTTCGTATTTGCTTTGGTTTTGCATTTCTACGCTTTGTGATTGGGTGAAAAGAACTCGCGCCACGTTCTCAACCAATCAAAGGTAAAACCAAAACCAATCGTGGCTTGCTTGCACGCGTTTTCCCGCGCTTGATGCCGGCTTCATGTATTTGCTTCGAGTTCTGATTAGTTCATCGGATTGTCTGCGATGTCTGTGATTGGTCAGAGTAATTAATTTGGTTTTAGTTTTACGACACTCAATTCAAACCCGCTCTATTACTTTCAAACTTGTGTTACGTATACAACTGTATGTAACGCATCGTAGCGTAACTACCGTTAAAGCTTTATTAAGCCCTCGAAAGCCTCAATACGGGAGGTTATTATAAAGGGGGACTTAATAGAGAGAGGGGAGTTATTTCAAATCATATAATGTAGTGAAAACGCAAACTAAATTGTTACAAAATCGTTTTAGACCACTAACAAAAATTAGCAGAAATGGCGAAGACTGGTACTTACTCGTGGCTGCAATGTCATGACCATTCTCGTCCCCAGAGCCGCTTGGCTCTCTGAACCGTCGTAGCCTGAGCACGAGGACCAAGTGGCTCTGGGGACGCAGGATTTGATTGGCTAGTTTATTCCTTGATATATAATAATGCTACTTCTGGATATCAGATTATGGTTCCCCACAAAATGGCGGAAACATAATTATACATTTTTCTCACTATCTCTATTCTCATTGGCTAAGAGCAGACGTGGGGCACAGACAGTGGGGTTTCTGTATGCTGGTACGACATCATAGTGACAGATGGTCAGATTTATGCATGCGGAAGTAACGTCGCGCTGCCCGCTTAATTAGCGACAGCGAGAAAGAAATTACAAGATGCAAAAGTTAGACGGGAATGATGAATTAGTACTTAAAATGTAATACAACAATCATTGAATTTGGCTTTCGCATAATAGCGAGAATTATGAAGATCGCGGCCTAACCCTCATCCAATAACAGTGTTTAAGGTTTTCGCGACAGGAATGGACCATCAAGCTCGACTAGAGCGTATTAACTTCTTCTCTCTATGAAAGAGATGGATGTTAGGTACCCCGGTAGTAATCTGTTCAGTATGATAATACATCTGGGCGGAGAAGGACAGAACAAAGTGTTGTTCGAGATTATTTGTCCAGAAACACAAATACAAAGAGTTATTGACCTTTAAGTCTAACATGACGAGTAATTTGTTCACATGTTTCGTTTCGTTAAACTTCATAGATGCCTTAAACGCATTTGATGGTGGTGTCCGTCAGGTACTGGGTCCAAAAGGCACGGCAGGGATCTGGGCAACATATCCCCAGTCCTTCTTGTCAACCGGGAATGGCTTCGGAGACCAGGTAAATGAACTGACCGATTTCTGTACGCTGTTATCAGTGAAGTCACACAACACGACAGAACTTAACCTGTAGCATGAAGCAACTTAAAGTATTACTACTCTCCCCTGGATGGGATGCTAATCTATCGCAGGGCTGCCTCTAACCTTTTGTACGCAAATATAAGCAGAAGCGCGAGCATAACTGCAAGCATGAGCACAAGGAGTTTTACACGTACGATAAGCATAGGCATACGATGACATACCCATGCGTAGCAGTTCGGTCGTTCCGGCCGCCACCTTGTAAACGAAATATACGCTGACAAGTTGTGAATGTTTTTCTGTTTTCTTTGTTTGCGCTCATGCTTATGCTCGGGTTATCCTGGTTTACATGCGCAACACAACGACGCAAGCATAGGCAGAAGCAGACGAACAAGGAAATATTTCTATTTTCATGTGCTTGTGCTTATGCTTGCGTCGTTACGTAGCACGTCTAAACCGGGATAATGCAAGCACAATCACAAGCATAACTACCGCACCAGCACAAGCGCTTCGATGTTTGCGTCGCATCTGTTTGGATCAGTGATTTATCTGGGGAGCACTTTCATTTATATGATGCTAAATCATTTATCTTTCCTAGGTATTTGGTACGGCGCTGTTAGTGGGCTGTGTCTTCGCTATCATTGATAAAAACAACAATTCTCCCGACAAGGGGGTGGTACCAGTCATGATTGGACTGGTGGTGTTTGTCATCGGTGCCACTTTTGGATTCAACTGCGGTTATGCTATTAATCCCGCTAGGGATCTGGGACCTAGGATATTTACTGCCATGGCTGGGTGGGGCGGAGATGTGTTCACGTGAGTAAATATAGCTTTGATATTGTAATAATTCCAATTATATATCTCGCCATTTGGTTGCTCGCCCAAAAGGAAGAGAAGAAGTAATTAAGGCAATGGCATACGAGAAAGAACTCAACATAAAGATAAATGAATGGGGTTAGTTTCTAGAGAAACTGTGGTGCTGCGTCGGTGGGGGTGAAGCACAAGAATTTGGTTTTATCGACTGAGTCGATAAGGTAAATTAGCCACCGTAAAAAGATTCGAGAAAGCTGACGTTTCGAGCGCTAGCCCTTCGTCGGAGCGAATCAAGGGATTGTGGGTAGTGTGTGGTTTAATATAGTAGGTGAAGCTACGCTATTGGTGGAAAAACGGTTTTTGGCGAAAACGGTCGCCCAGAAATAACAAAATAACGGGACCCAAACGATCTATTAAAATCACTGATCGTTTCACATGCACCTCCGTAAATGTTATCTACTGCATAACATGTACTTTTTGCAAAAAGATATACATTGGCGAAACAGGGAGGAGACTTGGCGACTGTTTTCGCGAACATCTCCGAGACGTTGAAAAAAATGACAAAGACGCATCCAAACCAGTCGCGCGTCATTTCAATCTCACTAACCATTCTAAACAACACATGACAATCTGCGGCCTTTCCCTACACCAGGGTAACACAGAAAGCCGGAAAAACTTAGAACAAAAAATCATCTTTCAAATCGGCACTCTCAAACCCCACGGAATCAACGAACGCTTTTCATTCAACTAATTTACGTTTGTTTTTAACGTCACCTAATTTCCACCAATAGCGTAGCTTCACCTACTATATTAAACCACACACTACCCACAATCCCTTGATTCGCTCCGACGAAGGGCTAGCGCTCGAAACGTCAACATAAAGATAGTAAGACAATTTTCTAGAAACACACGGTTTCGGAACTCTCCAGGTTTTTAGGGATTCAGCTGAGTGAAAAAAATGTCTAGAAAGGATTGCCATTAGAAAAGGTAAAAACAGCGTTTAAGGCAAAACCGCCCTTCCTGTTTCAAATGCCATGAATATTGTTTGAGTGCCTTGCATAGTGTAGGCTTGACGTTTGAAAGAAAAAAAAATGCAATGATAACCCAAAATACAAGCCGGCAAAATTAATGCCTTACAGTCAATTTTTTGCATGGATACCCAACGTACAACAGTCGCATTATGTTTAGCCGTGTTAGAGACACACTTCACGATCTTCTGTACTTAATTATTATTATTTCTTATATACAATGTTGGGGGCGAACTTGGCACGCTTCGCGCGTTTGAGCGCTGTGTAATGTACTGGCTGCGCCGCGTTCCTAGTGATCAGCAGCAAGCTAAGGAAGCTGACGGTCCTCGTTGACGGTCTCGCTCAAGTTAATCGTGCAGGCTCTGGGGACTAACGTGGGCTATATTAAAGGGATAGTTTCACGGTTCGGCGCATGTGCACAGATTAAAATGCTTTATTCGCTTTCTTACCAATTTTATCGGTTAAAAAAACACTCACATTTACTTCAATAATCACATACTATAATTAGTCCAAACAAAGCAAAGGACGACCAAAATTCAAAGAAAATTTCAACAGATTACACCGACAAAGTCAACACTGAATAAAACCTTTGACCCGAAGGATTTATTCTACGCTCTGGTGGCTTTCATTTCATGGCGGGCATGGGTATGCATGATCATCAATTCAATCAGCTGACTGACCGCGACATTTTCACGGGCAAATTTCCCGCCAGAGTTATGTACTCGCTTCCGATTGGTTTAAACAATGAAATTAAATGGGTAACGTCATAGCTTGCACATGCGCCGAACCGTGAAACCCTCCCTTTAAGGATTAATAATAACTCCACAGTAACTTAACTTCACAGGGAAGGCAACAACTGGTCCTGGGTTCCAGTGTTTGGTTGTTTCTTGGGCGGAGTACTGGGTGCCTTGATCTATGTTGGTCTTATTGAGATGCATCACGAATCAGACGACCACAGGGAGAACAAGATAGAACTCGAGAGTATTATTACAGGCGAGTAAAGACACTGATTGCAATGGGAAAGGGAGAAGTGGCAAGGCCTGGGGGACGGAGGAGAGCTGGCGATCGCCAAGAATTATATCGAAGCTATATTGCAGTAGTTTACGCCTCAATTTCATTATAGGTGGAATATATCGTAGAAAAGATTTGCTTAGCATCTTGCAAAAGCCATTAAAGAACTATACATAATAAAAACAAGAAAAACTTATATAGAGGTTATCTGACCTTTAGTAACGGCTGATGCCATGGGTAAAAAGACAATATACCAAGTGTACGAAAAAAGAAACACCCGTATATTTGTATAACTATGTTGCAAGAGTTGGCCACAATTTGTGTTATCCGGTACAGTGTTATTTATAGTGCAGTCTGATTATATATTTGTCTTTTTTTTCTGATGAGAGTGTTGTAACATCCCCCATTTGTATAATCATACTGCGGGGTTGCTATCGATTTGAATGGTGTATTCAAGAAGATTAAACTGCAGTTATACTCGCTAAACGTGTGATACAGGTATTAACCTGAATAACCAGTTGTATGAGATTGTAAATTAACACTCTTAAGATGCTTACGTTGTTACCGCTTCCTACATACAAATGTTAGATGTTAAACTAGCAGCCATGTTGCATGGCAGGAACAATGAAAATGTTTTGCATTAGAAAGAACATTCTTTCCCATTCTTTCCCATATTGTTCCTGCCATGCAACATGGCTGCCGTGCAAAACCTCTATTGGGCAATATTGGTTTCGACTAAACAAAATTAGTCTTCTTCAGGGCCAGGGACCGGTTGCATAACAGAATTGTAACATAACTGAATGGATGTTTTACGCATCTGTTCCCTTTCTCTCAAAGGATTTTCTTATGATAACTTAGTGTTATTTATACTGGTTAATTGGTCAAGAGCTTCGCAAAAACGCGAGAAAAAAAATCTTTGGTACCCCTGGCTTGCTTTGGTAAAACGGTCGTTTTATGTAATCAGCCTGTGATATATATGTTATTTACCGGCCTTGGTCGGTCCGTATAGGAAAAAACTGTGCCCGAGGTCTTGAGTACGGCCCGAGGCCGCAACTTATTTATTTTTTTCCTACTTCAATTCTGCGATTTGCCGAGAAAATCGTGATACACTTGTACAGCTTTCCAAGAAATCGTGTCTTTACGCGCCGCGTCAAGCAAAACTGGCACAACGCGTGCAAAACTTAAATTAACTCGGTAATCTTCACAACTTTTTCATTCATAAACAAAAGAACTTACTTTGCAAAGTGAACTCATTTCTATTAGTTTATGTCTCTCGGTAGAAAAAACGGCTGTTGTGTTTGCTTCTGGTGAGGATAGAGAAATGTTCTTGCCCACAGCGAAGCCGTGGAAAGCTGAAGATTGACTTAAAAACTTTTTTCAAATTTTTGTATAAAAGAAAAGTCGAGCGTAATTCATTCATAGCAGTGCGAAAGCTTAAACTGAGCTATTCTAATTTAAAAATCATATTTTCTTGAATGAAAACTTACAGAATTTAGATAAAAGAAGGTAACAACTGCGAAATAAAAGCATTCAAACCAAGCAATGTAGTGAAAGTCCAAATTATCTCGTAAAATCCGATCGCGAAATTTTATATTGACAACAAGCAAGTACAAAACTAGAATCAAATGAGAAATTTAAGCAAGACTTTTTAATGAAAATTAACAGAATCTCGATTACAAGAAAAAAGAAACGGAAAAATAAGAACACACTTCAATCAAATGGAGTCAAAAACTTTGTAAACAAGCGCAAGATTGTCTAATTACAGTATTTTTTAAGCCAAAAGCCGCTTTGTAAAAACAACAACAACAACTGCCGAACAAACTATGAAATCAACAAATCCTAAAATCCAAACTTGTACTCGCCTTTTTGAGGAATAACATTGACCTTTAATTTTACGGCTAATTTCTCCTTCCACCCAGTAGTTTAATCTCTCTTTCTTCATTGAGTCTTTTTGATACCTCGTCTTTAGCGTGTTTTCGGATCTTTGTATGTCAGCCGACCGATCAGCCATGCATGGTGAAACTTTGCTGGTTTTCTTCATTGTTTTCTTCATTTGTGTCGTTAAATATTTTATCTGGCCAATAATATTCAGTTTCGCTTTGGTAGCTTTCGTCTGGGTCCATAATTAACGAGAAAATTCAATAAAACCAGGGCTTACAAGCTTAAAACAACGGAGTCACATCACTCACGAAAGCGTTACCGTGACCGTGGGCAGAGATAGGAAAATCCGGACCGCGCTAAGAACCAATCAGATTGCAGGATTCGTTACCGTGCCCTCTTGGAAAAAAATAAAGGGCTTTACAATATGACCGTATGGCCCCGCTGGCGCAATCCTACAGAAAATAGAATCGCAAGGTGACGTGAGCGGGACCGACGGGTTGACGTGAGCCGGTCCGGAAAAAGCCGTCCGGCCCCGCTCGAGTTCAAGCGACCTCGCACTGCACGACTATTCTTGTACTTTCTAGTCACATTATAAAATACTTATTGACTGAGTTAGGTCGGGCCGGACGGGAAAATATTTGGCTCTCGGTCATGGCGTACGGACCGAGCGCAGGCCCTCCCACTCAGTCAATAAGTGCATAATATTCTTCCCGTACAGCTCTGACCCTGAATAAGACTATTTTTTGTAAGTCGAAATAATGGCCAATAAATCTGTCCATTTTCTGTTTTGCCAACCTTGGATTCAGGTTCAGTCTATGGTTCTATGTTGGAGAATTCCTAAAGTGTGACTATTCGGCATTGAAAGCCACTGAGTAGTAATTTCTAATAGCTTCTAATGGTCAGTTATCAACGTTTCAAAGAAAAACTAAAGTAGCTCATTAGACATCAGATATAGAAGAATCTTTTCAGAATCACTTCAAAATAGCACATCATATTCAGTACAATCAAGCAGTTTCCTTTCCGAACCTACTACAAATTTACCCGCGTTACATGATATGTGTGAAGAACGTTTTCTCAATTACTATCAAATGTAAATGGACGCATAAACGGATACTTCTTCATCAGTTCTGTCACGATTGCCTTCTGTTCGCTTGTCCATACAATCGAATGTCTTGTTTTGGACGGTGTAGAGTACAAAAGATTTGACACTGCATCAATATAATCGCTGTCACAAGTTACCTGCAGGAAGCTGCACAGTTTCTTTAAATTTTCTTGGGGATGGGCAACAATTTCATGACTGTAGATATCCAAAACTTCGTATTTTCCATACTGGTGCAACCTTTGAACAGATTCTACGTGTTTAAAATGACTGACAATGCAATCGCCCAAAACTCGAGAGTTGTTTGCCTGGAAGAAAAAAGAAGAGCCAATTGCATATATTAATTTTCTAACCTTCCTAGTAATTCCCGAAAGTAACGGTCCACCCGAAAGGAACGGTTCCCTTAAAGTAATGGTCCAATCCATGCATACTGAGGTCCAACGTCTCCTGCAGATGGAATAGCTTGGTGTTTTACTGTACAACAATGCCGAGGGATGCCGAATAATCAATGTGAAAGAGAGAATTAAAATGACATAATTCCTATTCCGTTGTCGTGTTTATCATCGTTAGTTTTTTAAATTATTCACATATTTTAGGTGCCCGAAAGTAACGGCTACCCGAAAGTTGCGGCCCCTTATGCCTGCTAATTCCGAAAGTAACTACATAGGAAGGGGTATCAACAGGAATAATGTTTATCGCAAGGAAATTGACTGCCAAGTAAAAAAACTATAAAGATCTCTGTTCGGAATAACTATGTCTGGTTCACAGACTAGCCCTCTTTGGTTTTCAGTGGGTCTTGCTGGTGCCTCGGGTAGGGTCTGGCCGTTAAGGTTCGCATTCCGCATGAAATGTCTGAAGCTTTATAACGCGTTTAAAGGTCAAACAATAAACAAGAGGAAATAGAAGAGTAGCCGTTGTTACGTTTCGTGCATTCTATTTGAAAATCGAAACCCGCCTTTGCCAAAATATCGGGTATAATGACTACCAAGTGAACGCTTAAGCATGCTTAAGTATTCTAATTGACGGTGGTCCAATGTGGTTTTCCTACGGCAGTGAGAACTGTAAAGGCATAGACATTTCTCAAATTTGATTGGTTCTGTGTCTATGCTCTTATGCCGGGCTATTCGCGTGCGATCATGAATTATCAATTACAGCCATTTGCTAAAATTTGAAAAAGCCGTTTTCCCACCAAAAGGAAAATAATCTAGTATTTTTAAAAAGAATATAATGGCTTGATTTGTCACTAGCCATTGATATAAAAACCTTTTAGGCCGAATTAAAAAAATGAAAGTTATTTTATGTGGGTTTTACTTGAATACGCATAAGAAGATAAGCAGATTTTTACTGTAATGTGAATAAACAGATAAATATATACACGAGTCAGCAAACTTACTTTGAAGTTTTTATCACGAGCACTGATCCTGACATCGAGTTTCCTCAGTACAATTGTTGCAATGTTGTCAAATGGATTTCTGATTACGTGAATGAATTTCAATGGCAGTTTTAGAGCTTTCCGCATATCATCTAAAATTTGAAACCCTCTGTTCAGTAAAAAACTACTTGTCACAGATCCCTTTTTGTCTCCTATAACCTGAAAACCAAGGAGAAATATAACCTGAGACATTCGTTTTATCTTGGATAAAGAGTGAGATAAATAACAATTGGCACAAATATGACCGGCTGAACAAACAATGATGCACATATTGATTCAACCAAATACCCTTGTTGTTTGCAATATACACCCCACAAACCGCTGCTACGTTTCTAATTGTCGCTTTAATTATTCCAGACCTTTATGCTGCTTATGACGTCATCGTGCTGCAGTAAACTAAACATTTCTCTTCTCTTTAGGGGAAAACCATTAGATTTTATTGTTGAAATCCCTCCCCCCCTCGTTAAATTATTTAATAAATCCTCCCAAATTACCATTTCTGTGGGATTTCAACCGACGTTCCCAATTAAGTAGCAGTTGTAAATCCATAATGTTCTTTTAGGAAGTTTGAAAACATTGTAAAGACAAAGTGAAATGCATGAAATGTATTGTATTGTAAATATATTGTATTGAAGATAATTCCGCTGACCAGTACATAAGGCTTGGGTATTGCCCGTTGCAAATGCGATCAGTAATGGTCACCTACCTTACCCATGTGGACGGCGTTGGGGGGAGGGGAGCGTAGGGGTTGGACACAGTACAGAGGGTGGAAGGGGGGAGATATTGAGAAAAACGCGTAGGAGAGGGGACGGGCCGAAGGTTGTTTCGTATTCACGAGTTGACTCACAGGAGCCTTTGATTGGTTGTTGGTGTTCAGCGGTGTTCAGCACGATCTCCCCTCAAGAATAATGAATAACATCACTTGCAAAAAGCAGCTTGAAATAATGGACACCATTAATTCAGGCTACTTGAAGTGGAAGGAAGTGGAACGAAGACTCATAAGTTCATAAGTTCATAAGCTCCCGGCTTCTATATAGGCTTCCTTGTCAATATAGGCTATATTATAGGCTATATTCTATATAGGCTTCCTTGTCAATATAGACTATATTATAGGCTTTATTCTATATAGGCTTCCTTGTCAATATAGGCTATATTATAAGCTACATTCTATATAGGCTTCCTTGTCAATATAGGTTATATTATAGGCTATATTCTATATAGGCTTCCTTGTCAATATAGGCTATATTATAGGCTATATTCTATATAGGCTTCCTTGTCAATATAGGCTATATTATAGGCTATATTCTATATAGGCTTCCTTGTCAATATAGGCTATATTATAGGCTATATTCTATATAGGCTTCCTTGTCAATATAGGCTATATTATAAGCTACATTATATATAGGCTTCCTTGTCAATATAGGCTATATTATAAGCTATATTCTATATAGGCTTCCTTGTCTATATAGGCTTCCTTGTCAATATAGGCTATATTATAGGCTATATTCTATATAGGCTTCCTGGTCAATATAGGCTATATTATAGGCTATATTCTATATAGGCTTCCTTGTCAATATAGGCTATATTATAAGCTACATTCTATATAGGCTTCCTGGTCAATATAGGCTATATTACAGGCTTTATTCTATATAGGCTTCCTTGTCAATACCACCTTAAACATTTTGTAGTCTATCGTCTTTAAGTTATTATAAATTTCTAGTGTATTGTATTATTATTATTATTATTATTATTATTATTATTATATATATATTTACTCCCTTTCGCGGTCGCCATCTTTTTTCTGCTATGGTGCAACAAAGCACCACGGGAAGATACCATCCGGGGGCGGCCTGAATTAATGATGTCCATAATTTCAAGCTGCTCTTTGCAAGTAAATGCTCTTCATTATTCTTACGAGGATACCGTATTGCTGGTGTTCATCATAACTGATTTGGTTTGAGTCAAGTTTAGTCCGTACCTGTATTTTTTCTTTATATGCTCCTTGCCACTGTCCAGGTACATTGTAACTGTAACCAGTAACTTTTATATGTGAAGCTGCACGATTCCCAAACATTGCTTGCTTTCGCGAACGGGCATGAAGATCAAAGAACAAACGCTTTCTTACGGTCGTCATATTTTTGTAATAGTCCCAGTTTGGTAATACATTAAATTCCTGTGGGATAACAATGTTTGGATGGGCATCTAAGATGGCGCCAACAAGGCTGTGACAACTGCGTGCGTAACCAATGAACAGGACAAATGTTTGGACACCATCGTACACCGTTTTGAGCTCGTTCTCTAAAATTCCGAGAGAATCATATCCTGTAAAACGAAAACAAAAGAAAGGTCTAACGGGCTTCTTCCTTGTTAGAAGTTAAAGGGAGCATGGCCAGTATCATCACAATTACTATGATTTGGTACACTTTTTTTTCTTTTTATGTATAATGGCTTATACTGATGGGTTATATCCTGTTAAAATATTCGTTTTTATTATCATTATTATTATTATTATTATAATTATTATTAATAGTGTTTTGACTGAATAGTTTTTTAAGTGAAATTAATTGTAAAATAAGATTTTTTAGTTAGCTTTGTTATCAATAAAAGATTTGGTTATTATTATTATTATTATTATTTAACCTTTTTTATGAGAATGCTGAGGCTGAGATTGGCCAGAATTTGACTGGCGTGAGCAAGAACGTACCCAGGCTGAGATTTAGTAAAGAATGTCTCTATTTTCTATGTAAACGTACAATGAGCTATAAAAACGTATACAAGTCTTTTTCCCTTTTATAATAGTAAGCATGTTTGATAATAGTCCTTTTTACAGTTGTGTGCTTGGTGACCTTGCCTTTGAGTGGAAGCGAGGCTGGAGGTGACCTTGTTGTGATACAGACCTTGGAGCTTTTCAGATGTAAATTTAGCTAGTTAGCATGAGAAAAGCATTATTAACATATGAAAGGCAGAAAGGTTTGTATCAAAGCAAGGTCACCTCCAGCCTCGCTTCCACTCAAAGGCAAGGTCACCAAGCACACAACTGTAAAAAAGGACAATTGGAAAATTTGTAGAACTTCAAATAACGTTTTCATGCTCAAATGGCCAAAAAATAAAAACGTACACTCCCAGCTCAACCCAAAGTTAGATGTGTTATAAAAAAAGAGTGTACTCTGATGCAGTTCATAGGAAATACTTCTGGTTCCCAAGATGAGTTAGACTTTAAGTAATGATCCGCATAAGAAGGATAGCGCCAACGGCAATGGAATGTCAAACACGATGGAATGTCAAGATTTTTCATTGTTAAAACTAGTGATCTCATTGGCCTAGACTCAAAAACCGCTAAAAAGTTAAGGTTCATGGTGCATTTTGTCTAATTTTTTTAAGGTTTCAAGTAATTTGAGACCCAATCGCACAACATACAATTTTTAAAAGAAATTGTATTTGGGGAACTTCATCAAAGAAGCAAAATTATTAGCTATTGTCTTCTGCTATTCTGATTGGTTGAGCACGAACATTTCCTAAAATTTATTTGACGCAAATGGATTTTCTTTATTTTTATAATGAAATATAATTATTAACCATCAGCTCCTCCTCTATTCTTGAAATCAAATATATTCTATGTGGGAAAGAGCCAATGCCGCAGAACAATGAAGTTTGCTATCGTTCTTATGTGGAACAATACTTAAGGCTCGTTTACACAGGTGATTTTTTGTACAATTTTTGTCGCACTTTTCGGTGCAATTTTTGTCGCGCGCAAGTTGGATTTTCAAATCACCTGTGTTAACTAGCGGCGATTTCAGTGCGATTTGAGAGCGATCTGTCGCGCGATGTCGCAGAGGCTGATTTCCCTTTCGTAAACGGTCGATGCCATTATTAGCAAACGGTCGATGCCATTTTTAACGGTCGATGCCATTATTAGCAAACGGTCGATGCCATTTTTAACGGTCGATGCCATCATTAGCATTCATTAGTAACCAAGCCTTTTGAAATGGTCGATGCTATTTCTCTTTAGTTTATGCGTGGATTGGGACGAAAGTAGGCTATCATTATTAGATAAAATTGGGCCTAGGTAAAGCGATTATTAGATCTAAGCTAGATTCGCGGTTAGGTAAGATTTAGGGTTAGGGTGACCCGTTATTGATATATATTAAGAAAAGCACCTTTTATAATTAAATTTTTCTTGGATTTGCCGGATCAACCCAGTGGTCTAGTGGTAAAGGAGAGATGCTAACATGCAGAGGTTCCGGGATCGATTCTAGGTAATTAATTGCATTTTTCTTTTTCTGATAGAAAAAATAATTCTAAAATTAGTGAAAATTTTTCTAAGTGTCGCTAAAATGGCATCGACCGTTTACGAAAGGGAAATGTGCGTCGCAGAGGTTTCGAACATGTTCGAGACCTGATGCAACTTGGCGGCGATTTTTGAGAAATCACAGCAAATTAAAACAAATGTTGTACCCAAATCGCGCCGAAATCGCCGCTAGTTTACACTTGCGATAAAAGTTGCATTGGAGAGCGCGAGAAAAGTACAGTTGCATCAAAACTTGCATGTGTAAATGGGCCTTTAGACTGCATGAGATTTCTTTCAACCAAGAACATCCTCAAATAAACGTGCTTGTGCTTGATTCCTGCAGTAAAAGTTGACGGCTGTACCAGAACCAGAAGTCACAGTTATGTTTTGTTCTCAGAAACAGAATGACTGCTTCTCTCCCATGACCATCTTTTGGATAAGACATTTTCGTCTGACTCCCTACACTATTTTATAGTAAATAATTAATGATATCTCTATTTAATGAGGATAGCACAGAATAGTAAAGTTAATAAATTTGCGGCGCTCAAGCATTATTAGTACAATATTCAAAGGGGCTAGGCATGTCACCAGTTAGTATCACTGAAAATAATTATGCCAAAATACATATTCCTATCAATGGAAACTTCAAATATTAAATGGTCTAGGTTTTCTTTTAATACACTAAAACTATTGATGTGTGTTTTTAGCGGCGAAGCAATTTTCCCTTTCGTAAACAAGCGATACCATTTTAGCGACACTTAGAAAATTTTCACCAATTATCGAATTATTTTTTCTATCAGAAATATAAAATTGCAATTAATTACCTAGAATCAAACCCGGAACCTCTGCATGCTAACATCCCTCCCTCACTAGACCACTGGGTTGATCCGGCAAACCCAAGACAAATATAAATATAAAAGGTGCTTTTCTTAATGATACATCTATAACCCTAACCCTATCCCTAGATCTAACCTAATTGCAAATCTAGCTTAGGTCTAATAATCGCTTTACCTAAACCCAGTTTTATCTAATAATGATAGCCTACTTTCATTCCAATCCAGGCATAAACTATACAGAAATGGCATCGACCATTACAAAAGGCTTGGTTACTAATGCATGTTAATGATGGCATCGACCGTTAAAAATGGCATCGCTTTTTTACTAAAGGGAAATCGGCAGCGGTGAAGGGTCTAGAATCGAAATGGATTACAACCTGACTCCGGTTTGTTTTCCCAGTTAAAGAATTCACTCAACATCTTCCATTTTAGGTTCGGAGAACATTTTGAGGTAGATGGTCAGGATGGCAATCAATTGTAACTTTTTTTTCAAGTTCATCACCTTTATATGTCGGAGTATGGTTGATTCTCTCAACGAAAATTGACTTGATTTAGTCCCAGTCCACACTAATGCGTTTTTGAAAACTACCGTTTTTGGTTCCACGAAAACGAATAAAAAGAGTTACGTCCACACTAGGAGCTGAAAAACGATGATCCAAAGATGCGTTTTCATCACCAGGCTCTGCTCGGATGTTTTTCTGTTCAATACGCATGCTCCAATAGCATCAGCAATACTATGCGTTACTAATTGTGACGTAAGCGTTTTTGAAAAGCTCGGTTTTTCCCGTCCACACTAAAACGATAGACTTGCGTTTTCAAAAGTCTCCACTTTGAAAAGCGTTTTCGAAAACCTCCATTTTCATCGATTTCATTCTCCGTTTTTGATCGTTTTAGTGTGGACGATCGGTAAAAACACATAAATAAGTATGCGTTTTCAAACGAAAACGCATTAGTGTGGACGAGGCCTTATTCCTCTTGGTGTTCTATAAGTAATTATTGTATGATAAAGGTACTTAGTTTTAATTTGGGGCAGCTTTGACCCAAAAATGTCAAAGTCACCATGACATAGCTCCTTTCACCCTATCACTCCCAGAGTCAATTATGGAGACATGTAATGTTGTTCTAACTTTTGAGTCTGCCGACGAAATCCGATGTTGTGACCATTCAAACGAATCCTCTTTGGCAGTACTTTTGTATGGTACCATTTGTTTTTCAATATTTTATAAAATGGAATTTGGGATTTTTCTTGAATTGTGATTTTTGGCACTCTTGGGAGTTACAGAGTTAAGGTCTGCTGTACATACTGACCTTGACTTTCAGGAGGACTGTTCATGTAGTGGAAGAAGTTTATTTGTCGGCCATCAGGCTTGGTATAGAAGAGCAGAACTGTTGACAGGAAAAATAACGTTCCTATGACAGCACCGTAGACGTGTAAGGATCTCACGTCGCTTGCTTGATAGCCAGTTGGAAGAATAGGCAAGCTGTTAAAATAAAACACCGCAGTAGTGGTTAATAGTGGTTATCTTATACACTGATTGGCTAGTTAAAGTTCAAGTGGGATTGGGCATCTGATTCGTCTCTTGGCATGGGATACAATAATGCATGGCCGGTCCTTCTTTTTGTTATTCGTCACCGACACCGACGATTTCAAGCAGAACATACTTTATTGAAGTACATGGGTATTTCTTTTTCAGATCGAATTCAACATCACCACTACAGTACACTGACAAAAACTAGGTACAGTTAAAAAAAGTATATACCTGAAGGGAATAAACGAAAATGTAAAACGTTCCCACCAAAAAATGCAAATACCACACAGCTCTTAAAAACCTCAAATTTCATTGGACCTGGGTATCACGCAGCTTTATTGTTTTCAGGACTAGGGTCCATTGTTGTGTTGTTTGTTCTATTGTTTTCTCAGCAAATCAGGGAAGACCTTGTAAGAGCTGTGTACTGCCACAAAAAATGGGTAATAACTCATTTATTTTACTCCTTTTGGTAAAGCTAGAGTTGTTGCGTTACAACGCATAAAAGTATGTTCTATTGAGTCTGGATTGAAGCAGGAAGAGCATGAATTATCAACAGTCAAATTGCACTTCTTCAGTTCTTTCTTAGTCGGAATTATCCTGTCCAGAACTTTAAATGAAAATTGTTTAAGTTTTTTGTCTTTAGATGACATATTTCCGCAAAGAATATGTCCCAGTTAGTAGGCCGGTTCTCACTAGGGCTCTTAAGTGCACTTGAAGTGCACTTGGTACGTACTTGTAGTGTGAACTCCTTTCTGAGAGCGTTTTCTAAGTCAGACTTACGTTTCAATAGAAGCACTCATCTGATTTATTTACACGTTTAAATCTCATTGTAAAATATATCAAAGTGGTAAAAATTAATATCATGCTGAATGTAATTAGAAAGTTAAATAATTTCCAGTGGTTCGTTTTCGAAAAGCTCCATATTTCCCTTCTTTTTTATCAAAAACGTCTTTTTGAATGGCACGTGCTGTTGGTTTGTGCGGAATCACCCAAGTGTAGCTCGCGTACTTGGAGTGTGAACGTTTTAATGACCGCACTTAATGGCTTCTTTGTTGCCCTGGCGATATGCGTAAAGCAAAAGAATCCAAGTGCACTTCAAAGTAAGGTCCACCCCTTACTTGGGAGCGCACTTGACCAATGACAGTAAAGCCATGCAGCCGTGCAGCTAAAAGCACGTGTGCGTGCAACTTTGAATTCCACAGGGAACGAGCTCTCTGCGTTTTGGTTTACGATTCGCAGTCACGGACGACTTCTAAAAGACTCTCAAGCAAGACCTCAAGTTTTACTTTAGCTGTTGTATTGGAAGGCGTATTTCAAGCCGACTTAGGGTAAAAAATTCTACATTAAGAAAAAAAGGTTGTAGTCTAATTCTCAGGTTTAGCCAATCAAAAACACTACAGCCATGCGCGCATTCAATACTCATAAGTTACAAAAACATGTTTTTATGACGAGCACGAAAAAGTTCCCAAAAATTAACAAAAGGTGAGCATAGCGTTACACCAGGCTCTGATACGATGTTTTGCTGAATTAAGTTCAAATAAAACTTGACATGATAAGAAAAAAATATATTTTACTATCGACTTAGCGTTTTATGTATATCGTACATTAGTACTTCAACTTTGTTTATCACGGCTAATCAACTGCATACCAACTTGCTATCGCAAGTAATTTGCCATTAAATACGCACGCTGTGCGTAGTCATGCCTGAAAATCTATTGTCTCGTCCTTCCTAAGTAGACCTCAAGTCTACTTGATTATCAAGTGCACTTCAAGTGCACTTTGGCTCTAGTGTGAACCGGCCTAGTATGTCCCGGGTTGAAATTATAATAACAATAAGTATTGAAAATCACGCGAAAAGCAACAAAATCTTTGGACTTGTTCTTCGTGCAATTTTCTATGCTTATTGTTATTATAATTTTAACCCGTGAGGTATGTTTGAGTCTTTGACGTCACTTTCTCCCATTCGCAACCAAGCCTTGGAACAAGGTTGATTCTTGGTTTGCAACCACGTGACAAGGCGGCCATGTTAGTGGTCAATAGAATACAATTTTTGTCGCAGAATTTGCATGAAAATAGAGTTTAGTTCCCAGCGGAGAGAAACGCTTTTGTTCTTGACCACCAACATGGCCGCCGTGACGTCACGTGCAAACCAGCAATTAATGGCGGTCGTAAATTCTCGGAAATAAATGTAATGGATTGAAATTTGGCAAGATGAGTAAGAAAGTCTAATAGTACACGAAAATGTAAAATATGAAAATCAAAAATTTGATCACAGGGGCACTTTAACCACGTTTTGTGACTGAAAGACGCCTTAATTTGCATTGGTGTGAAATGGGGGAGGAGCTAAGCCTTTTATACCGGATTTATACCGGAACTTCGTGTTTAATCAATCTTTCGCAATCACTAGTGCATGCAAGGTCCATTTTGATCTGTTTCTCGAAAAGAAAGGAAAGGAAATCGTTATCGATTGAATTTCTCGCCAAATCCGGCAATAATGTAACTTCCTTTTACTTAATATGTTTTGTTTCGTCATTTTCCTTTTTCTTATGTTGTAAATTGATATTCAGTTTCACGATATTGATAATGGTTAGTTGCTAAATGTATCTGATTTCTTATGACCTTAAAGTTGCTATGTCACGTGATATGACGTCACTTTGTGGTCATTTTTATCTGTGAATACGCGTCCGGCAGGCTTGGCTTGCAGCCAAGCAGCCCCACCAATAAGGGCCGGATCGCACTACAGAGCGAATTTTAATACCTTCAAAATTCTTGGCGATACAATTTTTGGAAAAATCTGGGTTCCAAACTTTGGCGTGGATCGCAGTAAATGAAATTTTCATTTCCGAAACGTACTCCAATAATTGACATAAATGCTTAAATAATAAAAAAAATGTTTCCTTCGACAAAATTTGGTCGCATCCGAGGCAGCACTTCGGCTTCTTTGAAGATTGGCGGAATTTGTCAATCCGCAAAAAATTGTCCATGGAAAGTTTTTGAAACGTGGGGTTGCACTTATGTTACGTTATGTGTTGACAGATTGACAACTTAAATAAACAAAATTCGCTCTAGTGCGACCCGGGCCTTAGTAGCGCATATGAAGAACTGATACACTGATGGCTATAAACAGCACCTTACATGTATATAGCTTTCAGTTTCCATTATTGGCACCTTCTGTAAACGCTTGCTACTAGTGCTGTTAAAGCCTTGTTTCCATATGATCGCTACGATCGCCGAAAAACAAGACCGGCGATCGTAGCGAACATATGGAAACCACTCTGTTCAGCGATCGCAGCGATCGTAACGATCGCAGCGATCGCGATCGCTGGGCTAGAAACAATTCTATTTCAGCGATCGTAGCGATCGGTGCACAGCGATCGTAGCGATCGTAACGATCATATGGAAATCACTTTCATCGATGGTGGCAATCGTAGCGATCGAAATTATCTCACAAAGAATTGCAGTATCGCTTTATGTATCCCAGACTCCTCCTGTGTTTTTCCGTGGCCGATCCTGATAGCGATCGTAAAGATCATATGGAAACCAACACGATCGCTTCGATCGTTACGATCGCTACGATCGCCGGTCTCGTTTTTCGGCGATCGTAGCGATCGCAGCGATCATATGGAAACCAGGCTAAAAGGATCAATTTTTCTATACAGAGTTATATTTCTCTGCATCACTGCATTGTAATTTTTATTTCCAAAAACAAGCAGCACCAGGGAAAGGAAAGCAGAACTCGGTAGCTTTCAGAGTTTATCCATAGACTTAAACCTGAACAGAAGCACATTGTGTGACTTGACTGGTGACTCATGTCGAATAATGTGCTATGCTTAACCAACGTCCTTACACATCTTGTATTTACTATTTAACTTCCAATACTGCCAATGGTCAAGATTCAAGAAAAATCTAAAATTTCATTTTGTAAAATATTGAAAAACAAATAGTATAGAGCATGCAAAAGTACTACCAAAGAGGCTTCCTTTGAATGGTCACATAATAAGATTTCGTCGGCAAACGTAACTCAAAAGTTAGAACTACACTTCATGTCTCCATAATCGATTCTGGGGATGAAAGAGTTAAAGCTCGAAGAAACATTTCTCGATGCTATCTTATTGATTCAGAACGCACTGTCAGGATTACTTCTGTACGGTTGTTTTTTTTAGCGCATTAAAAACCAAATTTGCAGATTTGGCGGAATAGTTCTCCTGCTAAATGTGAAGAATATTGATCTACTGCTCCATAATGCGATTCATAATATTATTTGTAAAACAGGGCAAGCAAATATATTGTTCAAATTTTAAAATACATAGGGTCGGTTATCTAACAAAATCTAAATTAAACCGCGGTATGAGACAATTAATGAACCTCCACTTCTGTTTATAAGTGGATCATTTTAAGTAGGTAAATATTTTTTGCCTGTGCTTTGTGATTTATGCCTTCTAGACACTGTTTACAGTTAATAACTTTTAAAAATTACGGTAGGCCAGATTGAAATAGGTTTAGACTGCGGCTTTTGTTTAAAACCGTCTATTAACTTCGTTTATAACCGGCCCATTATATTTTCTTGTGTGCCTTCATACAATGTACCTACCTCAGTTGAATAAATCGGGCAATGTAGCGTTTAACATTTGACAGAATGCGTCAACTCTGAAATGCCATTTACTTATTCGCACTTCAATCATCATGACGCATTTTGAAATATCATTTACTTGGATACAGCAAGTTCACAGAAAGCATCTAGACCTGCAGGTGTTGGATACGTGGACAACCAACCTCTTTCACAGGGGGGCGATCCATTCGACCAAAAAATCCGGTTTGAATTTCCGAAATTTTCATATGTCGAATGGAACGGTATTTTCCACTTGAAAGAACCGATCTAGTTTCTTTAGCAGGCGATGTTGTTGAGACTGGTTGCAATTCTTCCATAGTACCTATAGAAACAGTAAGAACAAGAACTCAATTCCACAAACAAGGAATATTCACAATTGGCGGGAATTCATATGCAAAGAAGTTCGTGCATTTTACAAGCGTATTTCTCTAGTCATTCAGCTTTGTTTTCAACTTACCAACGGCAGGAGCCATATTTCCTGAATCATCCACAAACACGTCGACGAAAGAATTCTCAGAACCGTCAAACGTGAAGAAACAGATGCAACAATATAAATAAAAATCTCCCGGCGTGAGTGCCTGGCGTCACCCATCTTGTAGCTTTTCACGCGGCAACAACCACGGCTGAATTGTCGCACCGAGTAGAAATGCCAAATGGGACAGAAAATTTCCGGAAATTCCACATTTCCGGAAAACGGGACAACCTCGAGAGGTTGACCAAAATTTCCGAAACGAATTTTTTGAAAATTTCTGTTCCATTCGATTTTGTACCGGAATTTCCGGAAATTTTGGTCGAATGGATCGCGCCCAGGAAATCTCATCTTCCCGCCCCCAATACAAAACGTCTTGATTGTATTGATTAAGTAATGAGCGATTTGCCATCTATTGCAGATATTTTTTTACAGTACTCATGAAAACCCATCCATGTATTGTTGATCTTATGGGTTCTATTAACCAAGGTGTAACCGGCTTGATTTGAATTTGTTGTTTTACCTGTAAGAGATATCATTGTCTAATTATTCCCCCCCCCCCCCAAGTGTATAATCATACCGAGTGCGTTATTCATAATGAAAACAATACCTTTAATAAATATATACCTCATTAAGCAGACGCGGACACCTAAAAGCAGATAATTTACCTTTTGGGTGTGAAATGCAAATTAAGGCGTCTTTCTGTCACAAAACGTGGTTAACTTGCACGTCCTGTAAGTATAATTTGCTTCAAAAATCTAATAAACCAAGATTTTACCTAAGCAAAAAAAGAAATATAAGTTCATAAAGACTTCTGATATAACTTTCATAAAGTTTTTCCAAATTGTGTTAGCAATGGTTTTAGTAATGACGCATATTGTTTGTCAGTTGTTAATGCTTCAGTGGTTGATTGACGACTGAAAGTGAGAATGGCCAGGCCAGGCTCCTTTTATACCGGAACTTCGTGTTTAACAACCTCTAATATCATTGGACCTGGGCATCACGCAGCTCTATTGTTTTCAAGGCTAGGGCCCATTGTTGTGTTGTTTGTTCTATTGAGAAGATCATGTAAGAGATGCGTACTGCCCTTTATTAAACGGACAATCATTAATTAATTTAACACTTGTTGGAGCGAACGAAGACTCAATCCATATTTTCTTTGGTCTATTCGACTTGCTAAAAAACTTGCTAGTCGGAATTATGGATCGATTTCAAACTGGGTACTTGATTCAGAGACATAAGCTTTGACGTGCACCTCAAGAACGGTGTGTTCCTTGACCTTATTAATTGGCTGAATTGTTGCACTGACTGTTCTCGTTACCCTGGAGATCACTCATTATCATTAATGCTATTCAAACCAGTGAATTGGGTATGGGTTTCTAGGGCTCTTGAAACTGGAGTAAATAAAAGTATATTTTCTCAATGCCACTGTCATGTTGTGTAACGTGGCTTTTCTTTATTTATTTTGACGATTTGAGGCTCTCGAAAGTATAACCGTTATGTTGAAAATACAAATAAAAATAAATAAATAAATAAATAGGAATTTCGAGGTGGCTCTTACTTCCACTATTTCGGAATCGAATCGGAATTGGAAAATGTTGTTTTTTGTGGAGGGAAGAAAACTGTAGTACCCGGAGAAAAAACCCTCGGAGCAAGGATGAGAACCAACAACAAACTTAACCCACATTTTATATGGAGCGCGTCCGCTTTCGCAAGCGTCCACTTTCGTAAGCCTTAAGTAACCAAATAAACACAGAAAAACAAAGTTAAACAACAAAGCAGTGATTTCGAGAGTTTCAGTATTTCATTATCATCAGTTTTAAGAGCCCTACAAATTTCGCCTTTCATGAGGCTTGTTTGATAAACTAATACCCCATTCACACCAACGCTTAAACATGTTTAAATGTTGTTTAGTTTAAAACAGGTTTAGAAAAATATCTCCTAACCTCCGGTAATATTTGGAGTAAAATCTTTACTAAAACAAACTTTATTGACTTTATTACCATTCCAGGCAGTTTGAGTCATATACATTTAAAACTTTTCAAGATAGAGGCTAAAAACCTAATTAAACTAAACAACATTTAAACATGTTTAACCGTTGGTGTGAATGGGGCATAATACAGCCATAGTTAGAAATGCATTTGAGTGCATCACACAAACATAGGATCATAAAGGTGAACCTGTGGCAATAATTATGCAAATATAAAATTAAACACCCGGATGTTTGAAGGAGTGGCCTTGCTTTCTTTATATGAGTACGATGATATAAAGAAAATCGCTGTCAAGTATAGCAGCAACAGAACGTTGTGAATTATACTTTCGTAGCGTCCTTAATTTCCTAACTTATCAACATTTCAGGGGAAGGAAAGTGGCTCAATTTCTATTCAACATGTCTACAAATTTTACCAACGATTCATCACGGCACCAAAACTGGACATTTTGTGAACATAACGAAGACTCTTACCCAGTGAAAATCAGTAAACTGGTTTTACTGTCCATTATTTTACTGTCTAGCTTGATTGGAAATGCTCTTATTATAACCATGGTTTACATGCGTGAAGAGCTAAGGAAGGCGATAAATTTCTTTATAGTTAACATGGCGATCTCTGACTTCGTCTTTCCATTAGTGTCTATTTCATTTCATTTGGTCGGGATAGAGGCTACTTCTTTCCAATGGACTGTCGGTGGTAAGGCAGGATTCATCTTATGCAAGCTGAGTGTGTTTTTTCAGACTGTTTCATTTACTGTTTCCGTGCAAAGCCTTGTCTGGATTGCTTTTGATAGTTGTTTTGTTTGGTAGTTGTTCATTTTGGCAGTAAAGCACAATGAGATGAGATTTAACATACTGTCTTCAAAACCTTCACAAGCAACATCTGTTTCGGTGGAATATATGAGTCCTCTTTGTAATCATTACTTCGCATAATAGAACGGTTTTCAATTACGGTTAATAACCGTTATGTTGAAAATACAAATAAATAAATAAATAAATAAATAAATAAATAAATATAATAATATTTGACTAAACCACGGGTTTCGGCAAAGGAAATGTTGACGTGCATGAACTGAATTAAAATACAGGTTAATTTAATTATTCATAATTTCATGTATTAGAGTAGTTGTTCATTTTGGCAGTAAAGTACAATGAGATGAGACGGAATTAACATACTGTCTTCAAAACCTTCACAAGCGACATCTGTTTTGGTGCTATATATATTTAATAATGCTCTTTGTAATCATTACTTCACATCATAGAGCGGTTTTCAATTGCGGTTGATAACCGTTACATTTAAAATAATAAAAAACATATATATATATATATATATATATATATATATATATAAATAAATAATAAGAGAGGAAAACAGAAGCGCGTGGAGAAAAATCCTAAGGGCAAGAAGGAGAACCAACAACAAAGTCAAGCCGCATTTTATATGGTGGGCGTGCGCTTTCGCAAGCCTCACATCACCGAATAAACACAGAAAAACAAAGTTTATTAAAATACCAATGATTTCGGGCGTTTTTATTTTATTCTCGTCAGTTTTAACAGCCATATAAATTTCGCTTTAGTGAAGCTAGTTTGATAAACTAATACAGCCATACTTACAAATACACAATGCATCACACAAATAGAAGATAATGAAGTTGTGGTAATAATAATGCAAATAAAAATTTTAACACCCGGATGTTTAAAGGAGTGGTCTGTGTATGATGATATAAAAGAAAATCGCTGTTGGGTATAGCAGCGACAGAACGTTGTGCATTTTATGTCCGTAACATCTTTTATTTCCTAACTCATCAACACTTCAGGGAAAGGAAAGTTGCTCAATTTTTCTTTAACATGTATACAAATTTTACCAACGATTCATCACACCATCAAAACTGGACATTTTGTGAAGAATCTTACCCAGTGAAAATCAGTAAACTGGTTCTCCTGTCCATTATTTTACCGTCTAGCTTGGTTGGAAACGCTCTTGTTATAACCATGGTTTACACGCGTCAAGAGCTAAGGAAGACGATAAATTTCTTTATAGTTAACATGGCGATCTCTGACTTCGTCTTTCCATTAGTGTCTATTCCATATTATTTGGTCGGGATAGCGGCTAGTTCTTTCCAATGGCCTGTTAGCGGTAAGGCAGGATTCATCTTATGCAAGCTGAGTGTGTATTTTCCGGCTGTTTCATTTACTGTTTCCGTGCAAAGCCTCGTGTGGATTGCTTTTGATAGATTTGTGGCGGTAGTCTTCCCAATGAATGTCCATCTTATCTCGTCAAGATTTCGCGCCTTTGCTATTGCTTCTACGTGGATGGTGGCGATGATAATCAACTCTATAGATTTGTACACTACTACGTTAATCAAGAAAGGTAGTGCTTTGTACTGCCACTTAGACAAGAACCCCTCGTCGTTAATAAAAGCTGCTTTGTATGCGCGTATTGCACTTACCAGCCTTGCTCCCATGTTTATAATGACGATTTTATACTGCGCCATAGCAGTGACTCTCCGAAGACAAGACAAAACTCTCCGCTGCGCAGCAGTACATGAAAGCCATCAAAGGAAAAGAAAAGCCATAAAGATGAGCATATACATCATAGCTATATTTTTCGTATTCACTCTTCCTTGCACAATAATACCACTAATGTTCTTATCCGGGAAAATAACACTCTCTTGTTCCGTTAATAGCATACAGTATTTTGTTTCTTTTTTGGGGCTTTACATGTCTTCAACGGTAAATCCAATTATTTGTTTCACATTTGTTGGAAGCTACCGGCGTGGCGTAAGAGAACTTTTTAGTTCGTGCTGGTTATACAAGAATATGGCAATAAGCTCGTTAAAAAGAGGAGAGGCGGAGAAAATAAATCTTCAGAGGATAAAGCCAGAAATCACCTCTAAAGACGGGGTGAACCTTACGTTTTATTATGCGAACTCATGCAACTAAGTATATAGACGTTTACTATTTCAGTAGCACCCAGCGAATCGTTTCGGTGGAAAGCTATTCGGGAAGTGTTAGTCATCTAAAAAAATCGTAATAAATTAGATTTAAATCCTAGAGTTTTCTTAAGTCAAAGGTCGCCTAAAACTTTCGTAATATCGGAAATCTTAACACCGTTTGTTTTCGAAGGGATAAAAAAAATGTCGTCTTGGGTAAGAAATATGGTCAGCGAGTATTTTCGGAAAGAGAAAGTCGTGAATAAGATTATTTGTCCTTAAATTTTCTGCCGCTGAAAAATTCAGATGAAAGAACCGAAAAGCTCAAACCATATTAAAGCTTTAACATAGCGTTTCCTTATAAACTGAGGCGCTAAACTGATGTTGAAAATGACTTGGAAAAACAGTACAACGTCATTCCAAGCGTTGTCTTAAACATTTCATGGAGAAAGGCGGAGTGAATCTTAAAATATCACATTTATTAATTAGAAAAAGCAGTTCTTAATCAAAACGGCGATTTGATCCGTTAGATATACAGGACGGATGCAAACAAACATTCAGTCCTAATAAAATATTACAGAAGAGTAATTAAAACGGACCATAAAATAATACTTGACTATGTCACGGGTTTTGGCAAAGGAAATATTGTGTATAAACTGAATTAAAATACAGGTTTATTTAATTATTCATAATTTCATGTATTAAAGTAGTTGTTCGTTTTGACAGTAAACCACAATGAGATGGGAAGCAATCAACATGGTGTCTTCAAAATCTTCACAATCGACATCTCTTTTGGTGCTATATGTAAGAACGCTCTTTGTAATCATTACTTCACATAATAGAGCGGTTTTCAGTTGCGGTTAATAACCGTTATGTTGAAAATACAAATAAATAAATATTAATTTCAGTGGAATCTACAAGGTGGCTCTTACTTCCACTGTTTCCGGAAATGTTGGCTTTTGTGGAGGGAGGAAAACCGCAGTACGCGGAGAAAAACCCTAAGGGCAAGGACGAAAACAAACATCAAAGTCAACCCACATTTCATATGGTGGGCGTGCGCTTTCGCAAGCCTCACATCACCGAATAAACACAGAAAAACAAAGTTTATCAAAATACCAGTGATTTCGGGAGTTTTTATTTTATTCTCATCAGTTTTAACAGCCATATAAATTTCGCTTTAGTGAAGCTAGTTTGATAAACTAATACAGCCATACTTACAAATACACAATGCACCACACAAACAGAAGATAATGAAGTTGTGGTAATAATAACGCAAATAAAAATTTTAACACCCGGATGTTTAAAGGAGTGGTTTGTGTACGATGATATAAAAGAAAATCGCTGTTGGGTATAGCAGCGACAGAACGTTGCGCATTTTATGTCCGTAACATCTTTTATTTCCTAACTCATCAACACTTTAGGGAAAGGAAAGTTGCTCAATTTTTCTTTAACATGTATACAAATTTTACCAACGATTTATCACACCATCAAAACTGGACATTTTGTGAAGAATCTTACCCATTGAAAATCAGTAAACTGGTTCTCCTGTCCATTATTTTACCGTCTAGCTTGGTTGGAAACGCTCTTGTTATAACCATGGTTTACACGCGTCAAGAGCTAAGGAAGACGATAAATTTCTTTATAGTTAACATGGCGATCTCTGACTTCGTCTTTCCATTAGTGTCTATTCCACAATATTTGGTCGGGATAGCGGCTAGTTCTTCCCAATGGCCTGTTAGCGGTATGGCAGGATTTATCTTATGCAAGCTGAGTGTGTATTTTACTTCTGTTTCATTTACTGTTTCCGTGCAAAGCCTTGTATGGATTGCTTTTGATAGATTTGTGGCGGTAGTCTTCCCAATGAATGTCCATCTTATCTCGTCAAGATTTCGCGCCTTTGCTATTGCTTCTACGTGGATGGTGGCGATGATAATCAACTCTATACATTTGTACACTACTACGTTAATCAAGAAAGGTAGTGCGTTGTACTGCCACTCAGACAAGAACCCCTCGTCGTTAATAAAAGCTGCTTTTTATGCGCGTATTACACTTACCAGCCTTGCTCCCATGTTTATAATGATGATTTTATACTGCGCCATAGCAGTGACTCTCCAAAGACAAGACAAAACTCTCCGCTGCGCAGCACTACATGAAAGCCATCAAAGGAAAAGAAAAGCCATAAAGATGAGCATATACATCATAGCTACATTTTTCATATTCACTCTTCCTTGCATAATAACACCACTAATGTTCTTATCCGGGAAAATTACATTCTCTTGTTCCGTTATTAGCATACTGTATTTTGTTTCTTTTTTGGGGCTTTACATGTCTTCAACGGTAAACCCAATTATTTGTTTCACATTTGTTGGAAGCTACCGGCGTGGCGTAAGAGAACTTTTTAGTTCGTGCTGGTTATACAAGAAAATGGCAATAAGCTCGTTAAAAAGAGGAGAGGCGGAGGAAATAACTCTTCAGAGGATAAAGCCAGAAATCACCTCTAAAGACGGAGTGAACCTTACGTTTTATTATGCGAACTCATGCAACTAAGTGTACAGACGTTTACTATTTCAGTAACACCCAGCGAATTGTTTCGGTGGAAAGCTATTCGGGAGGTGTTAGTCTTCTTAAAAATTCGTAATAAATTAGATTTAAATCCTAGAGTTTTCTTAAGTCTAAGGTCGCCTGAAACTTTCGTAATATCGGAAATCTTAACACCGTTTGTTTTCGAAGGGATAAAAAATGTCGTTTTGGGTAAGAAATACGGTCAGCGAGGATTTTCGGAAAGAGAAAGCAGTTATAATAAATTCGTGAATAAGATTATTTGACCTTAAATGTTCTGACGCTGAAAAATTCAGATGAAAGAACCGAAAAGCTCAAAACGTATTAATGCTTTAACACAGCGTTTCCTTATAAACTGAGGCGCTAAACTGATGCTGAAAATGATTTGGAAAAACAGTACAACGCCCTTCCAAGCGTTGTCTTAAACATTTCCTGGAGGTGAAGTGAATCTTAAAATATCACATTTATTAATTAGGAAAAGCAGTTCTTATCAAAACAGCGACTTGATCCGTTAGATATACAGGACGGATGCAAACAAACATTCAGTCTTAATGAAATATTACAGAAGAGTTATTAAAACGGACCATAAAATAATACTTGACTATGTCATGGGTTTCGGCAAAGGAAATATTGTGTATAAACTGAATTAAAATACAGGTTTATTTAATTATTTATAATTTCATATATTAAAGTAGTTGTTCGTTTTGACAGTAAAGCACAATGAGATGGGAAGCAATTAACATGCTGTCTTCAAAATGTTCACAATCGACATCTGTTTTGGTGCTATATGTAAGAACGCTCTTTGTAATAATTACTTCACATAATAAAGCGGTTTTCAATTGCGGTTAATAACCGTTATGTTGAAAATACAAATACAAATAAATAAATATTAATTTCAGTGGAATCCACAAGGTGGCTCTCACTTTCACTGTTTCCGGAAATGTTGGCTTTTGTGGAGGGAGGTAAACCGCAGTACGCGGAGAAAAACCCTAAGGGCAAGGACGAGAACAAACGCCAAAGTCAACCCACATTTCATATGGCGGGCGTACGCTTTCGCAAGCCTCAAATCAGCGAATAAACACAGAAAAACAAAGTTTAACAAAATACCAGTGATTTCGGAAGTTTTTATTTTATTCTCATCTGTTTTAATTAAGAGCTCTATCAATTTAGCCTTTAGTGAAGCTAGTTTGATAAACTAATACGGCCATAGTTACCAACGCACAGTGCATCACACAAACAGAAGATAATGAACTTGTGGTAATAATAATGCAAATAAAAATTTTAACACCCGGATGTTTAAAGGAGTGGTCTGTGTACGATGATATAAAAGAAAATCGCTGTCAAGTATAACAGCGAAAGAACATTGTGCATTTTGTGTCCGTAGCATCTTTCATTTCCTAACTCAACAACATTTTCAGGGAAAGGAAAGTGTCTCAATTTTTTATAAACATGTCTACAAATTTTACCAACGATTCATCACGCCACCAAAACTGGACATTTTGTGAAGACTCTTACCAAGTGAAAATCAGTAAACTGGTTCTCCTGTCCATTATTTCACCGTCTAGCTTGGTTGGAAACGCTCTTGTTATAACCATGGTTTACACGCGTCAAGAGCTAAGGAAGACGATAAATTTCTTTATAGTAAACATGGCGATCTCTGACTTCGTCTTTGCATTAGTGACTATTGCATTTTATTTGGCCGGGATAGCGGATAGTTCTTCTCAATGGCCTGTCAGTGGTAAAGCAGGATTCATCTTATGCAAGGTGAGAGCGTTTTTTCCGGCTGTTTCATTTACTGTGTCCGTGCAAAGCCTTGTCTGGATTGCTTTTGATAGATTTGTGGCGGTCGTCTTCCCAATGAATGTCCATCTTATCTCGTCAAGATTTCGCGCCTTTGCTATTGCTTCTTCTTGGATGGTGGCGATGATAATCAACTCTACAGATTTGTATACTACTACGTTAATCAAGAACGGTAGTGCGTTGTACTGCCACTTAGACAAGAACCTCTTGTTGTTAATAAAAGCTGCTGCATATGCGCGTATTTCACTTACTTGCATTGCTCCAATGCTTTTAATGACGATTTTATACTGCGCCATAGCAGTGACTCTCCGAAGACAAGACAAAACTATGCGCTGCGTAGCAGTGCATGAGAGCCATCAAAGGAAAAGGCAAGCCATAAAGATGAGCATATACATCATAGCTACATTTTATGTATTCATTCTTCCTTACACAGTTATAGCACTAATTTTCTTACCGGGGAAAATTACGTTCTCTTGTTCCGTTAATAGCATGCTTTATTTTGTTTCTTTTTTGGGGTTTTACATATCTTCAACGGTAAGCCCAATTATTTGTTTCACATTTGTTGGAAGCTACCGGCGTGGCGTAAGAGAACTTTTCAGTTCGTGCTGGTTATACAAGAAAATGGCAAGAAGCGTGTTAAAAAGAGGACGGGCAGAGGAAATAAATCTGCAGAGAATAAATCCAGTATTCACTTCTTAAGACGGGGTGATACTTAAGTTTTATTATGCGAACTCATGCAACTGAGTGTACCGACGTTTATTATTTCAGGAGCACCCAGCGAATCGTTTCGGTGGAAAGCTATTTGGGAGGTTTTAGTCATCTTAAAAATTGAAAAGAAATTAGATTTAAAGCCTAGAGTTTTTTTTAAGTCAAATGTCGCCTGTATCTTTCGTAATATCGAAAAACTTAACACCTTTTGTTTTCGGAGGGATAAAAAATGTCGTTTTCGGTAAGAAGTATGGTCAGCTAGGATTTTCGGAAAGGGAAAGCAGCTATAGCAATTTCGGGAATAAGATTGTTAATTGTTCTGCCGCTGAAAAATTCAGCTATAGGAAGCGAAAAGCTTAAACTATTTTTAAGCTTTAACATAGCGTTTCCTTTAAACTGAGGCGCTAAACTGATGCGGAAAATAATGTGGAAAAACAGTACAACGCCATTCCAAGCGTTGTCGTAAACATTTCTTGGAGAAAGACGGAGTGAATCTTAAATATTACATTATTAATGAGAAAAGCAGTTCAAACAGCGATTTTATCCGTTAGATATACTTGACGGCTACAAACAAACATTCATCAGTCCTAATGAAACCTCACAGAACAATTCTTAATCCAATTACATTTCCACCCTTTTCACTGACAAAGAAAAAGCAATTAAATCGGACCATAAAATAATATTTGACTAAACCACCGTTTTGGCAAAGGAAAATATTGGGCATGAACTGAATTAAAATACAGGTTAATTTAATTATTTATTATTCCATGTATTAATTAAAAGTAGTTGTTGATTTTGGCAGTAAAGTACAATGGGATGAGACAGAATTAACATACTGTCTTCAAAACCTTCACAAACGACATCTGATTTGGTGCAGTGTTGGTTCAGTCCTAATGAAATATTACAGAAGAGAATTAAAACGGACCATAAAATAATATATGACTACGCCACGGGTTTCGGCAAAGGAAATATTGTGTATAAACTGAATTAAAATGCAGGTTTATTTAATTATTCATAATTTCATGTATTAAAGTAGTTGTTCGTTTTGACAGTAAAGCACAATGAGATGGGAAGCAATTAACATACTGTCTTCAAAACCTTCACAATCGACATCTGTTTTGATGCTATATAAAACAGCGTTCTTTGTAATCATTACCTCACATAATAGAGCGGTTTTCAATTGCGGTTAATAACCGTTATGTTGAAAATACAAATACAAATAAATAAATATAAATTTCAGTGGAATCCACTAGGTGGCTCTCACTTCCACTGTTTCCGGAAATGTTGGTTTTAGTGGAGGGAGGAAAACCGGAGTTAACGCGGAGAAAATCCCTCGGGGCAAGGACGAGAACAAACATCAAAGTCAACCCACATTTCATATGGTGGGCGTGCGCTTTTGTAAGCGTTCGCTCCACAAGCCTCAAATCAGCGAATAATCACAGAAAAACAAAGTTTAACAAAATACCAGTGATTTCGGGAGTTTTTATTTCATTCTCATCAGTTTTAAGAGCCCTATTAATTTGGCCTTTAGCGAGGCTTGTTTGATAAACAAATATGGCCATAAGTAGAAATGCACGGTGCATCACACAAAGAGAGGATAATGAACTTATGGTAATAATAATGCAAATAAAAATTTTAACACCCGGATGTTTAAAGGAGTGGTCTGTGTACGATGATATAAAGAAAATCGCTGTCAGGTATAGCGGCGAGAGAACGTTGTGAATTTTACGTTCGAAGCGTGTCTACTCATAATTTCCTAACTCAACAAAATTTTCAGGGGTAGGAAAGTAGCTCAATTTTTCTTCAACATGTCTGCAAATTCTACCAACGATTCATCACGTCCTCAAAACTGGACAATCTGTCAACATTTCAAAGACTCTTACCCAATGAAAATCAGTAAACTGGTTTTCCTGTCCATTATTTTACTGTCTGGCTTGGTTGGAAATGCTCTTGTTATAACCATGGTTTATACTCGTCAAGAGCTAAGGAAGACGATAAATTTCTTTATAGTTAACATGGCGATCTCTGACTTCGTCTTTCCATTAGTGTCTATTCCATTTCGTTTGGCCGAAATAGCGGCTAGTTCTTTCCAATGGCCTGTCAGTGGTAAGGCAGGATTCATCTTATGCAAGCTGAGTGTGTATTTTCCGGCTGTTTCATTTACTGTTTCCGTGCAAAGCCTTGTGTGGATTGCTTTTGATAGATTTGTGGCGGTAGTCTTCCCAATGAATGTCCATCTTATCTCGTCAAGATTTCGCGCCTTTGCTATTGCTTCTACTTGGATGGTGGCGATGATAATCAACTCTACAGATTTGTACACTACTACGTTAATCAAGACCGGCGGTGCATTGTACTGCCACTCAGACAAGAACACTTTGTTGTTAATAAAAGCTTCTATATATGCGCGTATTGCGCTTATTTGCATTGCACCAATGTTTATAATGACGATTTTATACTGCGCCATAGCAGTGACTCTCCGAATACAAGACAAAAGTCTCCGCTGTGCATCAGTGCATGAGAGCCATCAAAGGAAAAGGCAAGCCATAAAGATGAGCATATACATCATAGCTGCATTTTACGTATTTATTCTTCCTTACACAATAATACCACTAATTTTCTTATCGGGGAAAATAACACGCTCTTGTTCCGTTTACAGCATGCTGAATTTTGTTGCTTTTTTGGGTCTTTACATTTCTTCAACGACAAATCCAATTATTTGTTTCACATTTGTTGGAAGCTACCGGCGTGGCGTAAGAGAACTTTTCAGTTCGTGCTGGTTATACAAGAAAATGGCAAGAAGCGTGTTAAAAAGAGGACGGGCAGAGGAAATAAATCTGCAGAGAATAAATCCAGTATTCACCTCTAAAGACGGGGTGATACTTAAGTTTTATTATGCGAACTCATGCAACTGAGTGTACCGACGTTTATTATTTCAGGAGCACCCAGCGAATCGTTTCGGTGGAAAGCTATTTGGGAGGTTTTAGTCATCTTAAAAATTGAAAAGAAATTAGATTTAAAGCCTAGAGTTTTTTTAAGTCAAATGTCGCCTGTATCTTTCGTAATATCGAAAAACTTAAGAGTGACTTTCCCTAAATACCAACTATAGCCATGCAAGATAGAAAAATCGAAATCGCCCAAACTTTGCCACAATAAAGACCTTAGAAAACTATTTTAGAAAATATAGGTTTCAGCTGTTTTGGATTTATATATTCCAAGCAGGACAATATTTTAATATTTACCCCTGCCAGAGGCCTCAGAGATGTGAAAAATACCCTTTTTAGTTGGGTTCGTGTGCAAAATTTAAAAGAGGCTGGATCACTATTTCACTACTTCAGAAACCAACAATCCTTTCTTTACCTCTTGTCGTTATTAGAATGTAATAATATTTCAACTACAATTTTTGGGAATTTTTTTAAATTACCGTTAGAGACGGTGTTTTTAAAAGTGACAAAATTGGCTAACTTTAGAAACAAAAATCACTACCTGGTACATGGATTTCGAACTCCAGTTAACATTCTAATGAAACATTAACTCTAGTTCTATTAAAATATGAAATAAAATTTTGGGGCAATTTAAACTGCGAAGTTTGACAACCGAAAACATTCATGCTACTTCATCGAAATTGGAGAACGTTGACCGTCAACAACAGTCGCTCGCTCGCCGATAAAATTAAATTGCGCTCGTGTTTTCTTCGCATTTTCTTCAAGGAGACCTCTCTCTTACCACTTGATGGTCATATTTATGTTTTGCTGGTAAAATACATCCTCTGTGGCTTCGAAAAAGTTCTATTTCTTTTAGTCGTTTCTCATGCAAATTGCTTTAAACTATATTTACAACCAAATATTATCGCCGATGTTTACACCCTTACGAATCTCTTCAATTTACTACCTTCTTAGGGCATCTTCTTATATGATAACATAATAAATAACAATAAAACAAGCAGAAAGTAAAGCGGGACTCACCATTGATTTCTTTGGATCAAGAAATACAAGAACGTCAGTCGAGAAAACAAAGTTCCGTTCTTCGCCGTGCCGAGCGTGACAGTGATGCGAGGCGCCGTGACAAATTTTACTAAGTCCCAGGTCACCAGCTCTGTCACGTCAACATTCCGTACATCGAAGGTGAAAACGAGTAGTCTCCTGAGCTACTGTCTAAATATTTATTAGTAAAATTCTTGGCAACGTATTTGTTTTAATCAAAGCACGTAACATTGAATTCATTGCAATAACTGTGATTTATTTTTACAACCGTGAGTTTTGTGCTGCTGCACTTGTATTACAATTCGTTTCTGGTATTGCACCCCCACAAGTTTAGGAACATCTTTGCTTCGGAATTTCTTCTGTACCCAGTGTTCTCAGAATCAAAAAAAAGTTGTCGGGGAACCTTTACTCCAAAACAATAACACTCCCAACCTTCCTTACCCTGCGAGCAGAGCCTCTTTCGATCCTCCTCGAAAGAGGCTCTGCTCACAGGGTAAACCTTCCTTTCCCCTGAAAAGGATATGAAGGTAAATCTAATCAAGCTAGGTTTACTTTGTTGAACATCAATTTTGGAGAGGAATGTGCAATCAGAATAAGAATTCTCAACTAAAATATGCTTGGTATGTTCTTCTAACCTTACTGTATAAATCGAACATTTTTCGTTTTGACAACACGCCAGATTAAAATCGCGAATTTGCGTTCTTTCCTTTTTTTCTAGAGGGTGGGGGGGGGGGGGGGGGGGGGGGGGGGGGGGCAATTCTTAAAAGGGGACAAAAAAAGAATTGCAGGCTTAATGGCTTTTAAATATTGCGTGCCCAAAGCAAAACAATCCTAAGCCGAACCCCCCTCATGACAGCTACATGTTTTTATGAGTTCTTCTAACAAAGAAAGATAAGGTGCCTTCCTTCGCCCTTTGATGTGCGATATTTCTACGTCAAAATGATCGCAAATAGTGCGAAGCATTGTTAAACTAAGTTGTTGCAGTTTACATGACTTTAACATGTCACATAAGTTGAAGATGTCATACACAATGGGGTGCGTCAAGGCCACTTCTTTCAGAACAGTTGAACGGACATGTTCATTTGCCGCTTCCTCTTCAGCTGCTATTATGTCTTCGTCCTGTTCTTCGTGGTCGGATTCACGTTGTTGGTGTCGCTGTTTTGACGCTCTTCTTGAAAAGAAGGACTGCACTTGCTGGGCGGTCAGGAATTCCTTAACAGTAAACAGTTTTTGTCCATCCGTATTTCGGGCGTACCGCATATCTCGGGAAACTTTAGCTGGATCAAGTTTAAGGCCAGTTTCCTCACCAACCTTAAACTTACTCTCGAGGTAATTCTTTTGGGCTTCGCTAAACCGTGTGGTTTTCTTGCTACATCTTAGGGCCCATCCTTCCGGTAGTGCTTCAGTTGTTGTTGTTAGGCGTGGAAGCGACATACCTTCTAGAGTTGGGGGAGGAGCACTTGCATCACCTTGCAGCTTTTCGTAATACATGGCTTTTGCCTTGTCCATAAGTGTCTCTTTAACAGCGCGTAACTCACATTTCCCGTAGAACAAATGATTTTCTAAAGCCGAGTGACGCGTGTATGCCTTAACGCAACCATCCTTTGGACAAGAAAATAGTGGATTTGCCGCACAATCCAGTTCGGCTTTTACAGAAACTTCTTCGTCGACCTCTACATTCTTTCTCCCCTTTGAAAATGGCAATGGAGATAACACCGAGAAGTCCCCATAAGAGAACTGGCTCTCAAAACGAGGTGGTTGTGAATAATCGGGCACTGGAAAGCAAAACATATTTATAAATTAATGAATGAATAAATAAATATATATGTGGGGGGGGGGGGGGGGGGGGGGGGGGGGAGGGTTAGGGGAAAATGTGTTACTTTTTTGCCACACAGAGAATCGTTTCCAACACACACTGCATACCTTTTACATGCTTCCTCAAGCCCACGTTGTAAATAAATAAATAAATAAATAAATATATATGGGTGGGAGGAGGGAGTGGGAGAAAATGTGTTACTTTTTCGCCACACAGAGAATGTTTTTAAACACACACTCTGCATACCTTCTACATGCTTTCCTAAGCCAACGTTATATGCTCGCCAAACGATGACGGTTTTGTCTTCATAGGAGAAGTTGTTTAAAGAGCTAATGCCATCCCATTTGATTTGAAGCTGTGTGTCTTTCTCGGCAGTACTAGCATCTACGAGGACCACTCGAACGTCTCTTATCCCACCATACGATAGCATAGCATTCTTGAAATCAACAGCATTTAGCACATCATGACCCTCATTAATGTACCTTTTAACATGCGCTTTGACTGTTGCTGCTTTTCGATCACAAGACCCTTTACCACCCTGCGGGTCACTGAAATCAACTCTCGTTACTGCAATCCCTGTTTTAGATTTCATTTGAGCACAACTTGCCAACATTTCGGAACAATGGTAACAACCTGCATTATCCTGACGCAGGAAAGCGGCTGTCAGTTCTGGATGCTCTTTCTTCAGCGTGGATAATGTGTGCTCTAAGATACGCACAACAGTGAAACTGTCTTGCTTACAGTTCTCCACAATGTGAATGAATGCCTGATGATAAAAACGCGCTTGAATCTTTCGTGCTACAACACTGATGTGCCACGATATTCCTCTCTTGGCAAACCAATCTGATTGCGACTCTCGATATTTCTGAAGGAGGAATTTCATCGCCCAGTCTTGCGTCACATGCACAGAATTCTCATCTAGGTTATCCAGTATGCTGGTTCTAGCCTCGTCTTGTCTGGTGCTACGCAGCTGATGAGCTTTCCATGTATTGATACTTTGAACTGCTTGACGAAAGGAATACATTATGTCGTCCTCCTGCTCTTGGCTCATGCCACAGCTCTCAAAACAAGTTTCCATTCGTTGAAGAGCATCTTTAAGGCTCTCGCACTGCATACAGCTTTGGTCATGTAAATGGTTGCACGCACTTCTGAATGAACTTTCCTTGCTGTCGCTTAAAGTGTGAGTGCTGCAATGATCGGCGATGCTTGAGGATTCTGAAATATGGACCTGACATAAAAAATGCGAAAAATAACAAGTTTTTCAACAAAACCTATTGTTGAGCCGCTGTTAGATGTGTTTTTCTGGGACACGCAAAAAAATGCAAACGAGTTTGTCGGGTCTTTTCAGTTATCATTATGGTCGGAAGACCCTGTTTTAATTAAGTCAAGCCGCTCCAACAGCAACAAAAGGACTGGACAAAACGGTGTCGTTATTTTCTTTGCATGGGACCGCCTGGAGATTTCAGGGTGCTAATAACCATATTTTATATATTGTGGTGGGTCGGATCAGTTGTCGCTGAACGCAATGTCAATAAAATTTGCAAGAGTAAGTATCTTAATTCTTAACATTTCGATTAAAAAAGCTCATGTATGTTTGTTGCTTGGCCTATTATGTATTCGAGAACTGTGCTATGTAAAATGCGTATTAAATATATTAATATTACCTTAAAATCAGACTTTATATACTGCTTTCCTTCTTTCAGACCTTTCTGTAATCTGCTCACAACGTCTTTCTGAAGACCAAGCTCTCCAAGGCGATCCAAAATGTTAATCAAATCATCAAATCCCTTAGCTCCCTCTGCTGCAATGTAGTCAAGTCCTTGCAAACTTTTTCTCACTGTTGCACTACAAGCGTCCAGGATGCGTAGCATTGTCGATGATCCGAACGGTTTAAAACCAGTTTCGTCACAGTATTGCATGTACTGCTTTACGATACGCTGCGGAATCATTGTGCGTATGACATTTGGAGTCTCTAGGACTTTGCCAGACGAAAGATGAAGGTAACGCTGACCAAATGGAAGATCCTGAATTATGTGTGGACTGGTTATAAAACTTAAAAAGTGTCCCAGTTGGTCAGGTCTGACACGCAGTCGTGGGCTCTTTTCCACAGGCAATGGGACACCTCGTCCATACTGAATCTTGTGCTTTCTCGCCTCTTTGAATCGAAAGTCGGTGAGATCAGGGATGTAAGCTTGGAGTTTCTCTAAGGTGGCCAAGTCTGCCATAACGGACAAAATTTGTCGGCGCGTATCCCAGCTTGTTGCATTTTGGTACGTTTCAGCCAGCGCCTCTAGATATTTCTTGTCTTCTGGGGATTCTTTCGGGGTACCCAAAGCTGCCTCGACCAATTGTGACGCCTTTAACGCTTCCCATAATGGTCCGGCATCACCCGGTGCAATTACGTTTAATGCTGCCACAACAGATTCTTTCGCCTTTGACACACGACTGCCTCTGGTGCGCAAACTGGCGTCTTGCCACTTTTTCTTGAACACACCAACGTTTCCGATGTTGCAAACACTCAAAAATTCATTAAGCTTTGTTCTCTGCACCCTCTGTTGAGTTTGAGAGTCCGTATGAGATGCTGTGTCGCTGCTGCTGTCACTACTAGTACCTGGCGGAGTGTAAAAGCTCGAATCCGCCCCTGCGATGGCAAGTTCGGCCATTGACTGAGAAAGCACATCCTCTTCCTGATCAAAAGTAAAAAGAAAAGAAAGGGGGGCTTTTTATTGAATTATTGCCGACTAAGCTGTCCTTATTTCATCATTTATTACAAATTTCGATTAACTCACCAATATAGACTCTTCTCTTCTGGAGGGAGGAGTCGTCGAGTCGCCCTTAGACGCATCTGCTTCTGGAACATCATCTTGAGCAGGTAAACTAAGACCCATCTTATCTGCCTCTTGTTGATCACAAAGTCTTGTTCGACACTGTTTGCATACAGCTAAAAATAGATCAGAAATTTAAAATGATAAATACTTGCAGTTATTTTTCCTCTGGAATTCCTGCCCTTTTATGGGACACCTCACAGATCCCTGGCGTGACTGTACTGTGTTTCTCGCTTGGTGGGAGTTGTCAAGTGTTTGGATGGCACCCCTTATTAATACATAATCTTTTTTGTTTATTTTTGTTTTTTTTATTAGATGCACGAATTAATGTTTTTATATTGGAATGAGGCAGGTACTTACGAGAACCAACAGGGAGTAGCACTTGCGTTTGGTAAAAGAGTGCTCTTGACTGGGCCAGGTTTATTCCGCGGTCTCCTTTCGTGTTTTTTTGGTGTCCAGTCCACTTGTCTGGGCAAGAACAATGTTTTTTGTTGTTTCTCCATCTGATTCCCCAGCTGTCGCGGTGACGAGGACAGATTGTCGAGTTTAAACTCGCTTCGTTCACTTCAAAAATCCCTAAGGAACAAATTGTCATGATTAACTAAAACATATTTTTAATTGAAAATTTACACAAAGATCCAGGAGCTCTGGAATGGGATGTTTTCCAGGCTAGTGGAGTAGACTGAGAATCTAGGTAATGATACTTGTCCGCAGGACTTCGCAAGCAAGTCGTAAAATAAAGTGAATTTTCCCGGCGCCTCATGTGACGCAATACCGGAAGTGCTAGATAACACTTCAATAAATCATCAATAAATGTCAATAAATCGAATCCTAATAGTTGTGGTATTAAAAAAATTCGGAACACCTTCTCTCAAGCAGAATCGCAAAGTGATTTCGATCAGTAATAACTATACTCTTGCAGCTTCCTCTAATGATTGTTGCCTACAATATCGCAGTTTCTTGTATTTCGTGTGTAGATGGTTTTAAATCTAAGTGCGAATTTTTAGATTTTGTATGGATATTTCATAATCTTATTCTGTACCTATAAGCTACCCAATCCAATCATCTCATTTTTTATCCCAAGCGCAACTCCCCCCCCCCCCCCTCACCCCCTCACCCCCCGGGACGGGGCGAGGGACCGAGATTACGCATCCACGTTGTACGCGTCGGTGACTGCAACAACTGAAATTTCTAAACGTTACATTGTCGACTCTAGCAATTTGTCTAGTAGATGACTATTTCATTTAAACTACAAACAATATAAAAACACTTACCTGCCCTTGTTAACAGTAGTCTGGCCTCAGAATTCAAAGAACTATCCCGTACTTGAATTGATCTAAGATGACCTTGAATGTCTTTGTTACACTGGCCGATTAAAATACACTGAACATTTGCAGGATTGGTAATACTGGGGCCACAAACCCCTCCAACGAATTGCGAATAATAACAAGAAGCCATTACTCGAAAAATATAAACACGAAACCCTTTTTGAACCTAAGACTTTAAGCGAAATTACGAATACCTGGACAGAAATAGCTGCGGTAGCCCGCCATGCAAAGTGCAATGAATCTAAAGTCACGCCAACACGTTGTAACGCTTGGTTGTAAGATAATTCGAGCTGGAGTAAGGAACCACAGTTGAACTTTCCTGACCCCATTAAATCCAAGGTAAGTTATATTTTACATCGGTTATTCTTTGCTACATCAACATTATTCTTAAAGAAGTAAATAAAGATCATTTAACCAAATATAAAGTATACTTTCACGATGAAAGCGAATCATCCTCGCACGCGAATTGTGTTCAAGGGTTTAGCTTGTTTGCACCATAAAATATAACATTTAATAGTTCTCATGATATTTGCATTAAACATGCCAAAGATAAGTTATTAAGTTAAGTTGGAAGAAAACGATAATTTAGTGGCGAAAAAGTCAATTGCATTTGGTGAAGCGTATTTGTATCGGCGGGTGAGCGACTGTTGTTGATGGTTGACACTGTCGACGTTCGCCAATTTCGATCAAGTAGCGTGAATGTTTTCGGCTGTCAAACTTCGCAGTTTTAATTGCCCCAAAATTTTATTTCATATTTCAATAGAACTAGAGTTAATGTTTCATTAGAATGCTAACTTGAGTTCGAAATCCATGTACCAGGTAGTGATTTTTGTTTCTAAAGTTAGCCAATTTTGACACTTTTAAAAACACCGTTTCTAACGGTAATTTAAAAAAATTCCCAAAAATTGTAGTTGAAATATTTGTACATTCTAATAACGGCAAAAGGCAAAGAAAGAATCGCTAGATTCTAAAGTAGTGAAATAGTGATCCAGCCTCTTTTAAATTATGCACATGAGGCAAACTAAAAAGGGCATTTTTTGCCTGTCTGAGGCCTCTGGCAGGGGTAAATATTAAAATATTGTCCTGCTTGAAATATATAAATCCAAAACAGCTTAAACCTATATTTTCTAAAATAGTTTTCTAAGGTCTTTATTGTGGCAAAGTTTGGGCGATTTCGATTTTTCTATCTTGCATGGCTATAGTTGGTATTTAGGGAAAGTCACTCTTAACAACTTTTGTTTTTGGAGGGATTAAAAAAATGTCGTTTTCGGTAAGAAGTATGGTCAGCTAGGATTTTCGGAAAGGGAAAGCAGCTATAGCAATTTCGGGAATAAGATTGTTAATTGTTCTGCCGCTGAAAAATTCAGCTATAGGAAGCGAAAAGCTTAAACTATTTTTAAGCTTTAACATAGCGTTTCCTTTAAACTGAGGCGCTAAACTGATGCGGAAAATAATGTGGAAAAACAGTACAACGCCATTCCAAGCGTTGTCGTAAACATTTCTTGGAGAAAGACGGAGTGAATCTTAGAATATTACATTATTAATGAGAAAAGCAGTTCAAACAGCGATTTTATCCGTTAGATATACTGGACGGCTACAAACAAACATTCATCAGTCCTAATGAAACCTCACAGAACAATTCTTAATCCAATTACATTTCCACCCTTTTCACTGACAAAGAAAAAGCAATTAAATCGGACCATAAAATAATATTTGACTAAACCACCGTTTTGGCAAAGGAAAATATTGGGCATGAACTGAATTAAAATACAGGTTAATTTAATTATTTATTATTCCATGTATTAATTAAAAGTAGTTGTTGATTTTGGCAGTAAAGTACAATGGGATGAGACAGAATTAACATACTGTCTTCAAAACCTTCACAAACGACATCTGATTTGGTGCAGTGTTGGTTCAGTCCTAATGAAATATTACAGAAGAGAATTAAAACGGACCATAAAATAATATATGACTACGCCACGGGTTTCGGCAAAGGAAATATTGTGTATAAACTGAATTAAAATGCAGGTTTATTTAATTATTCATAATTTCATGTATTAAAGTAGTTGTTCGTTTTGACAGTAAAGCACAATGAGATGGGAAGCAATTAACATACTGTCTTCAAAACCTTCACAATCGACATCTGTTTTGATGCTATATAAAACAGCGTTCTTTGTAATCATTACCTCACATAATAGAGCGGTTTTCAATTGCGGTTAATAACCGTTATGTTGAAAATACAAATACAAATAAATAAATAAATAAATATAAATTTCAGTGGAATCCACTAGGTGGCTCTCACTTCCACTGTTTCCGGAAATGTTGGTTTTAGTGGAGGGAGGAAAACCGCAGTACGCGGAGAAAATCCCTCGGGGCAAGGACGAGAACAAACATCAAAGTCAACCCACATTTCATATGGTGGGCGTGCGCTTTTGTAAGTGTTCGTTCCACAAGCCTCAAATCAGCGAATAATCACAGAAAAACAAAGTTTAACAAAATACCAGTGATTTCGGGAGTTTTTATTTTATTCTCATCAGTTTTAAGAGCCCTATTAATTTGGCCTTCAGTGAAGCTAGTTTGATAAACTAAAACGGCCATAGTTACAAATGCACAGTGCATCACACAAAGAAAGAATAATGAACTTGTGGTAATAATAATGCAAATAAAAATTTTAACACCCGGATGTTTAAAGGAGTGGTCTGTGTGCGATGATATAAAAGAAAATCGCTGTCAGGTATAGCGGCGAGAGAACGTTGTGAATTTAACGTTCGAAGCGTGTCTACTCATAATTTCCTAACTCAACAAAATTTTCAGGGGTAGGAAAGTAGCTCAATTTTTCTTCAACATGTCTGCAAATTTTACCAACGATTCATCACGTCCTCAAAACTGGACAATCTGTCAACATTTCAAAGACTCTTACCCAATGAAAATCAGTAAACTGGTTTTCCTGTCCATTATTTTACTGTCTGGCTTGGTTGGAAATGCTCTTGTTATAACCATGGTTTATACTCGTCAAGAGCTAAGGAAGACGATAAAATTCTTTATAGTTAACATGGCGATCTCTGACTTCGTCTTTCCATTAGTGTCTATTCCATTTCGTTTGGCCGAAATAGCGGCTAGTTCTTTCCAATGGCCTGTCAGTGGTAAGGCAGGATTCATCTTATGCAAGCTGAGTGTGTATTTTCCGGCTGTTTTATTTACTGTTTCCGTGCAAAGCCTTGTGTGGATTGCTTTTGATAGATTTGTGGCGGTAGTCTTCCCAATGAATGTCCATCTTATCTCGTCAAGATTTCGCGCCTTTGCTATTGCTTCTACTTGGATGGTGGCGATGATAATCAACTCTACAGATTTGTACACTTCTACGTTAATCAAGAACGGCGGTGCATTGTACTGCCACTCAGACAAGAACACTTTGTTGTTAATAAAAGCTTCTATATATGCGCGTATTGCGCTTATTTGCATTGCACCAATGTTTATAATGACGATTTTATACTGCGCCATAGCAGTGACTCTCCGAATACAAGACAAAAGTCTCCGCTGTGCATCAGTGCATGAGAGCCATCAAAGGAAAAGGCAAGCCATAAAGATGAGCATATACATCATAGCTGTATTTTACGTATTTATTCTTCCTTACACAATAATACCACTAATTTTCTTATCGGGGAAAATAACACGCTCTTGTTCCGTTTACAGCATGCTGAATTTTGTTGCTTTTTAGGGTCTTTACATATCTTCAACGACAAATTCAATTATTTGTTTCATATTTGTTGGAAGCTATAGGCGTGGCGTAAGAGAACTTTTTAGTTCGTGCTGGTTATGCAAGAAAATGGCAAGAAGCTCAGAAAAAAGAGGAGACGCAGAGGAAATAAATCTTCGGAGTATAAAGCCAGAATCCACTTCTAAAGACGGAGTGATCCTTACGTTTTATTATGCGAACTCATGCAGCTAAGTATACCGACGTTATTTCAGGAGCACCAGGCAAATTGTTTCGGCGTAAAGCTATTTGGGAGGTGTTGGTCATTTTAAAAATTCGTAATAAATTAGATTTAAATCCTAGAGTTTTCAAAAGTCAAATGTCCGGCGCCTGAAACTTTCGTAACATCGGGAAACTTAATACCGTTTGTTTTCGAAGGGATAATAAAATGTCGTTTTGGGTAAGAAATATGGTCAGCGAGGATTTTCGGAACGAGAAAGCAGCTATAGTAAAGTCGGGGATAAGATTGCTTGACCTAAAATTTTCAGTGTTACGCTGAAAAATTTAGCTAAAAGAAATCAAAAGCTCAAACCGTATTTAAGCTTTCACACAGATTCAATGCGGAAATGATCTGGAAAAACAGTACAAAGCCATTCCAAGCGTTGTTCTAAACATTTCTTGGAGAAAGACGGAGAGAATCTTAGAAAATAAGTTTAATAATTAGATAAGCAGTTCAAAACAGCGATTTGATTTGTAAGATATACAGGACGGTTGCAAGCAAACGTTCAGTCCTAATGAAACATCACAAAAGAGTTCTTAATCCAATGACATTTCCACCCTTTTCATTGACAAAGAAAATTAAAAGCAATTAAATTGGACCAAAAAATAATATTTGACTAAACCACGGAGTGTGTTATTAAACCAGAACCAAAGTAATTTCTTTGATCATTCACAAAAGAGTCAAGCGATTTAGTGAACCAATCGGTACTTAAGGTAAATACATGTGGCGGAGCCAAGCGCGGGTAAACCCGTGCGAGTAAGTCACGATAGGTTTTGGATTTATTTCCGGTCTGATAAACAATCACAAAATTACTTTCGTCACCAGACTCTTTTTATCGCCCGAAGTTGTCCGTCCTCGCCCTCCTTTAATTGTTTATCATTACTACATGTCGAGGTTTGGACTGAGAATCTTACGAGAACCCTCTGGCGCGGTGACTTCACTGTTGGCTCGAAGCACCATTAAATTGCTTTTATATATTCCACTACAACGCCATGATATAATTAAAATTTTATTTAAAATTATAAGTAATTGGTCGCATACTAAAATTATGAACTGCTCTCAAGTGAGCATGTTAATATTTAAATGATCTATATATCGTATTTCCTCAAGCAATCGCCCTGGACACTTGTTTCAACATCAATAAACTGGTTTGACTTTTGGACAAATTATTGTCCTTGGCAGAAAAGGTGGAGTTAATTCGACATTTTTTTGCCTTATACACTATAAATTTTGTGACTTGTTTTCTGTTATCACGGGTTGGTAGTTATTCACTATTCATGGGACCAATGGGGCGTTTATCCGAGGGAGGAAGCTTGATGGAGGGTGGCGCTTGTTCGAGGAAATACTGTAATAAAAATAATGAGGTCAGTAACGAGGAGAAAACTCACATGTAAAAACAAAACATTTAATAACATGCGCGGTAGAGAAGGAATTAATACTACAACATTGCGAGGCGTTTTGTAGTTGTATGGAAACTCAATTACAGTTGAATCGTAAACTCGAATCTCTCGCTAACTCGAACAAAACTTTTTTCCCTCGGCTAAAGATTGCTTGCAAATTAACCCTTGAGAACTCGAACCTTCGATATCTCGAACCAAATTTCCCTCTCCCCTAGAGGTTCGAGTTATCAGGACTCTATTGTCAGTAGTGGTTTTCAATTAAATGTCAAAAGTAATTTCGCAATTGCTTTGGTTTTGTATTGCTACGCTTAGTGATTATCTAAAAGCTCTCGCGTCACCTTGTCAACCAATGAGAAGTCAAACCAGAACCAAATCAACCAATCGTGATTTTACTTGCACGCGTTTGCCCGCGCTTTGCGCCGGCTGCATGCATTAATTTGCTTCGAGTTCTGATTGTTCATTGGACATTTGATTATTTGTGTCTGTTGTAATTGGCCAGTTTGATTACTTTGGTTTTGTTTGTTGGGGATCTTTTGCGGTGCTGCACGACACTCAATTGAAAACCGATAAGTTAATCCCCCTGCGGAAGCAAAAAACTGTCACAGTTACTAAAAAGTCGGGTTACTGATCATGGGGTTAAAAAAGTGAAGCCAGGGAAAACTGTATGTGGTTCAAGTGAGCGAGAGGTGCGAGGTAGAGCGCCTTTCAATTTTTAGCTTGCACTTACGTCATATCCTGTCATATCAACATTCAGAAGCATTAAAAAACGGATTTCGATTCGAAAATGTTTATTGAATTATAGAGTTTAAAACTACACATCTGGACCAAATTTTGAAGCGCCAGATCATTTTGTTTAAGAGTTATAGGCGAACGAGTTTTAGACATTTTTAGTGAAAATGTATGGAGCGGCCATCTAAATGGTGTACCACTTTGGTACACCAACATGGTACACCAACATGGCGGCCAAAACTTCAAAGTCATAATTACGCAAAAAAATCGCACCACAAAAGATTGGATTCACCATTAGTTACATTATATCGGCTTATAAGCATCTATAATGCAAAAATAACTTTCAACTGGTTTAATTTTGTTTATATTCACGGCTTATCTGAAATAGCGTGACGAATTGCGTGACACATTTAAAACCTTTACTAAATCGGAAGCAAAACATCGTTAAAACCTGAACCTTTTTGTGAAGGATTGTAACACTGGTATCTACATACCATGTAAGAAACAGCTTTGTAGGATGTAAAGTTTAGATTTGAATTTGTATGACGTCGTGTGCATGCCAAGAATTGAAAGAGTAACTAAGGGTGCGTTCGATTGGGAAATCCGGATTTCGATTTTGAAATCCGGATTTCGGATTTCCCAAAAAAAGCAAAATCCAAAAAACGGATTTCAAATTACCGAAATCCTTCTCCGCGATGGTAATCCGAAATCCGGATTTTCCAATCGACCGCACCATTAGCGATTGCTTGGTTTTGCATTGCTACGCTTTGTGATTTGCTAAAATTTTTTGTTCCACTCCCTCAACCAATCAGAAGTGAAACCAAAACCAATTGTCGGTTGCTCACAAGCGTTTTCCCGCCCTTGGCACCGGCTACGCATATTTAGTTCATTGGAATGTCTGACTCTGTTGTGATCGGGAAAGGGTTAGTAGTAAGAACGGTACCCGTTTTGCCCCCCCCCCCCCAAAAAAAATAAGGGTAACTCACCCCCACGGAACCTTCTAGGAATAGTTCACACCGTGGAGATTCCCACGGATCGACTGAAAGGAGGTCCGTGGGAAACTCCTCGGTGTGAACTATTCCTAGAAGGTTCCGAGAGGGTGAGTTACCCCTTATTTTTTGTGGGGCAAAACGGGTACCATTCTTACTACTGAGTTATTACTTTGGTTTTGGTTTTACAACACTCAACTGAAAAACTGCGCATGCTCTATACGGATTTATCAAGATTCTACTTACGACATCGTCAATCGTAACAAATGACTTCTTAATCGAAAATACAGATCACACTATAGCCCATTTCGAACATACCATAATACTCTTTTATGTGCAGGCTCAGCCTCACCGGGGTGTAATTATTCAAGTTTTCTTTGTTAGAATGGCACAATGGAATTCAGAATACATGTAGGTACGCTAGGACGTAACATTGTGAGTTCCTATACAAATGTGCACCGTATGTAAATTGCCAAGAAGTTAAAGCATAGCACGTGCAGTTCGTGCTGAAAACAAAAGAAATTGGAAAAATCAGGCTTAAATCAAGCACCATCCAAACCTACACTTTAAAGAGTATTATGGGATTTTTTTCGAAGTGGCCTTTTGATTTCCAAAGTAAAACAATGTTTGTTTGCAATAATGCTTATTCCTTTCCTACTTCTAAGCAGCTTCTGTAAGATTTATCACATAAGATCGCTCAGTTGCCATTGGCTGACATTCCGTCAATAAAAGCCATATTACCCTTTCCTATTTCTCTTCCCACAGTCTTGGGTTCAGGCGTGCTTGTTACAATACTCTCGAGTTCGTACCCAGTCACCCCATCGTTAACTGAGTCGTGGTGCATCTCAATTAAACCAACGTAAATTAAGGCGCCCAGGACTCCTCCCAAAAGACAGCCCACCACAGGAATCCAGGACCAGTAGTTGGCGACCCTGTGTAATTAAGGCTGTCAAGAAAATTATAAAGCAAATCAAAATTATAGGGCTTGGTTAAGAGGTGCCGTACTGAAAGTGTATGCTAAACGTTGCTCTGTACTCGTCAGTTTTCTCCTAAGGACCGAATTCCAAACTATGCCCCATAACAGCTTGAATCCGTGTGAGTTTGGAACTGTTACAGTTCGTGACGAAATTTATGCGGCTGAACCATACATTTACACCGAAGTTCAGCAAGGTATTCACACCGTACTGGTATGGATTTGAGACCGATTTAGATGCACAAATGGACATGCTTTTGAAGGAAGTAAAAACCTCACACGTACGAAGATGCGCTTAACATTTGCCCAGACAAAAGGTAAAGTGAAAACAACAAGGGGCTTTTCATGCAATGTTTTTCAAGGATCCAAATTGGTGCGATAAAGTTTGAGCGTAATTACTATAACTATCTTTATACAGGAATATGGAATTAGTAAGAATTTCGATACAGCAACGGCCGTCATTACTCATATTCGTCTCCACCCTGCTAGCAGAACCTCTTTCACTATCCAACTTGAGAAGAAAAGTAGGCTCTGCCGAAATCGAGTAGAGTCTTTGAAGTCGCCGCAGTCCAAAAGTTTGGACTAGTCAGTCCGGTTTCTTATCGCCAAACCTGTTTTCTACAGCGCAAACATTAGTTTTGTTGAGAAACCGTATATGAGAGTGCGTGTGTGAGAGCAAAATGATTTCGAGGCCACTCGATTCGGCTTGGGTTTGCAATTGTATCTAAGCCGGTATCCAACATATTAGGCATGTTAAATAAGGACCTGAAACGATTACTACAGAGCCTTTCTTCTCTTGTATCGAGATAAAGAAAGGCTTTACTCGTGGATGACGCATTTCTTGCACCGAGCCATTCAATTACATGCAATGTGCATGATTCAAATGATAAAAAATGGAAACAGTGGTACCTCGCCATACCTCCATGAAGGGGACACTTTTTCTGGTCCCGATGGTGTCCCCTTACTGGAGGTTTCACTGTTATTTCAATACTTACGTAAACACTCCAGAGCCCCACCCTGCCATAGCAGTAAATATCCTTGGACCCAGATCCCTAGCGGGATTGATGGCATAACCGCAGTTGAATCCAAAAGTGGCGCCGATAACAAACACCACTAGTCCGATCATGATCGGAACCACGCCCTTGTCAGGAGAATTGTTGTTTTGATCAATGATGGCGAAAACACAGCCCACCAACAACGCTGTACCAAGCAACTAGGAGAGGTAAGCAAATTTAAGGCGTACTTAAATTCAGGAGTAAGGATAACGTCTCAATTGAGGAGTGGGGCGGGGTAAGGGAGTAAGAGTGGAAGGAAATGGGAGGGGTGTAGCTCAGTCTTTTGAAAGTACAAAACGTGGCACTTTGATAGGGACTGTAAGAATTACTTGCATTTGTCGTCCATTTGACGCTCCCCCACACACACTTTAGGGTTGCTAACACAGTGGCTGATCACGGGGAGCAGGGGGGTCTCTATCATTTTCACCCCTGGCCCCATCTCTTCTCTCCCCTCTTATTCACTCTGCCCCTCCTCCTGTCGATAGCGTCTAGGTCCACCATTAGGGAGCTTAAGCAACGACAACGAAAACGCCAAGGAAAATTAAACGTCAATTGAAAAAAGGATTCACGCTATTTTAAACTACTTTGCGCCCAGTTGTTCCAATTTGTTTAGTTCGTTGTCTCATGTGACTAGATTGTCCAGGAGCTGAATTTGAAGGGATGGCTTTCCCGTTCAAACGGAGAAAGGAAAATTAACCGTTGTGTGTTCACGTTCTCCACAAAACCTATAATTTGATCATTTGACATTAATGTTTTTTGCAGGGAACGGCAAAGAAGTGTACCAACAAAACGTAAAACGCACGTGCAGAGGCATTGTTTTCGCTCATTAAACCTATTGTTTTGTGCCGTTCTCGCTGCCGTCACCGTCGTGGTTGCTAAAACTCCCTACTGACACGAGCCAGATGAAAAGTGCGCCGGTCTGACGAGCCCACATGTTCATGCTTTCCCGAACTGATTTAGAGGCATGCGTGCAAAAATAGGAACGGATAAACACAGTCTAGTAGAAGATAAGTTTGCCGTTTAAACTTTATTATGTTTACCTGATCTGCAAGGCCGTTCCAGGCGGATAAATATGGCTGCGGATATGTTGCCCAGATCCCTGCCGTGCCGTTTGGCCCCAGTATCTGACGCACACCACCATCAAATGCATTTAAGGCATCTATTATGAAACACACAAAACACATCGTAAACCAGTAGCTGATCGATGAACAACAACACAGTCAGTAAAAGAAAAGTGTCCCGCTGAAATATCAAAATTATGCTTGTTTAACCCTATTTTGCCTGGGCCTGTGCTGTGCCCCCCCCCCCCGCCCCCCTCGTTGACGTAGTTATTAGATAATTAGTTGTACGGCCGTCATCTTGGATCTGCCATCTTGGATTTCTGAAATTTTTCAAAACCGTCCATATTGACTCAAAATTAATCAAAACCAATAAATAAACGCTAAATGACGTAAAAATGTAAAAGTTATACCAATAATTATTGTTTTTCTTCATTCAAAGGTACAAAATATGCAAATTTAAAAAAAACGTGGCTGTCAAAATCTTGTTGCCATGGAAACATCAAGTCAAGTGATCAATAAAATGTCATATAAAATTGTTGCCAGATAAATTTTAAGAAAAGTCACAAAGTTTGATGGCGTTTGAATACATATTAAAGAAGTTATGAATGTTAAAAGTTAGCGCGGGCAAACGTCGAACTTCACATGTGCCGAATCTAATGCAAGTGAGCAAGTCAAGAATAATATATTTTGCTCATTTGCATGAAATTCGGCACATGTGAAAATGAATTCTAATGTCCCTGTTAAATCGCCAAATTCCAACAAATATACAACTTACCTGGATAAAAAGAACATACTGAAGCACTAGTTTGCAATTGGAGATGCAGTGCAGGATTGCAAGGATGAATGTGGATTGCAGTTCATCAAATTTGATTTAGTGACAGGCGGTCAAGAAATCAAAATTTCCATTATTGTGGAATTTTGACTTTTTTTAGCCAACATTCTATCGATTTAGTTCGTATTCCTTCGTTTTCACTTTTGGTGATTTTTTCCCTCCCATGTCAAAATAATAAAACAAGCTAAAAGCAGGTTCCTGTCCATAATCATGAAAACACGATATCTCAGGGCAAAGTGCATTTGAAAAACGTATTAGCCCAGTTGCACTTAGTATGCAGTACCATTATCACTGCCGTCATTTAGGCATGGTTCGAACGCCGTCCTTTCCATGAGCAGTACCGAAATTATTTTAAAGGGAACCTCCATTGTCAGAACAAATTGATTTTAAATTATTGGAAATAAAGTCGAAATTTAAAATTTGTAAAAAAACATAATACATAATGTGGAAAAACAGTCCAACGCTATTCCAAGCGTTGTCGTAAACATTTCTTGGAGAAAGACGGAGTGAATCTTAGAATATTACATTATTAATGAGAAAAGCAGTTCAAACAGCGATTTTATCCGTTAGATATACTGGACGGCTACAAACAAACATTCATCAGTCCTAATGAAACCTCACAGAACAATTCTTAATCCAATTACATTTCCACCCTTTTCACTGACAAAGAAAAAGCAATTAAATCGGACCATAAAATAATATTTGACTAAACCACCGTTTTGGCAAAGGAAAATATTGGGCATGAACTGAATTAAAATACAGGTTAATTTAATTATTTATTATTCCATGTATTAATTAAAAGTAGTTGTTGATTTTGGCAGTAAAGTACAATGGGATGAGACAGAATTAACATACTGTCTTCAAAACCTTCACAAACGACATCTGATTTGGTGCAGTGTTGGTTCAGTCCTAATGAAATATTACAGAAGAGAATTAAAACGGACCATAAAATAATATATGACTACGCCACGGGTTTCGGCAAAGGAAATATTGTGTATAAACTGAATTAAAATACAGGTTTATTTAATTATTCATAATTTCATGTCAGATTAAAGTAGTTGTTCGTTTTGACAGTAAAGCACAATGAGATGGGAAGCAATTAACATACTGTCTTCAAAACCTTCACAATCGCCATCTGTTTTGGTGCTATATATAAGACCGTTCTTTGTAATCATTACCTCACATAATAGAGCGGTTTTCAATTGCGGTTAATAACCGTTATGTTGAAAATACAAATACAAATAAATAAATAAATATAAATTTCCGTGGAATCCACTCGGTGGCTCTCACTTCGACTGTTTCCGGAAATGTTGGTTTTAGTGGAGGGAGGAAAACCGGAGTTAACGCGGAGAAAATCCCTCGGGGCAAGGACGAGAACAAACATCAAAGTCAACCCACATTTCATATGGTGGGCGTGCGCTTTTGTAAGTGTTCGTTCCACAAGCCTCAAATCAGCGAATAATCACAGAAAAACAAAGTTTAACAAAATACCAGTGATTTCGGGAGTTTTTATTTTATTCTCATCAGTTTTAAGAGCCCTATTAATTTGGCCTTTAGTGAAGCTAGTTTGATAAACTAACACGGCCATAGTTACAAATGCACAGTGCATCACACAAAGAGAGGATAATGAACTTGTGGTAATAATAATGTAATAATGCAAATACAAATTTTAACACCCGGATGTTTAAAGGAGTGGTCTGTGTGCGATGATATAAAAGAAAATCGCTGTTGGGTATAGCCGCGACAGAACGTTGTCAATTTTACGTTCGTAGCGTGTCATAATTTCCCACTCAGAAAGATTTTCAGAGTGAGGAAAGTAGCTCAATTTTTCTTCAACATGTCTGCAAATTTTACCAACGAGTCATCACGCTATCAAAACTGGACAACCTGTGAACATTTCAAAGACTCTTACCCAATGAAAATCAGTAAACTGGTTTTCCTGTCCATTATTTTACTGTCTAGCTTGGTTGGAAACGCTCTTGTTATAACCATGGTTTGCACGCGTCAAGAGCTAAGGAAGACGATAAATTTCTTTATAGTTAACATGGCGATCTCTGACTTCGTCTTTCCGTTAATATCTATTCCATTTCATTTGGCCGGAATAGCGGCTAGTTCTTTCCAATGGCCTGTCAGTGGTAAGGCGGGATTCATCTTATGCAAGTTGAGAGCGTTTTTTCCGGCTGTTTCATATACTGTTTCCGTGCAAAGCCTTGTCTGGATTGCTTTTGATAGATTTGTGGCGGTAGTCTTCCCAATGAATGTCCATCTTATCTCGTCAAGATTTCGCGCCTTTGCTATTGCTTCTACTTGGATGGTGGCGATGATAATCAACTCTACAGATTTGTACACTACTACGTTGATCAAGAACGGCGGTGCGTTGTACTGCTTCTTAGACAAGAACATTTTGTTGTTAATAAAAGCTTCTACATATGCGCGTATTGCGCTTATTTGCATTGCTCCAATGCTTATAATGACGATTTTATACGGCGCCATAGCGGTGACTCTACGAAGACAAGACAAAACTCTCCGCTGCGAAGCAGTGCATGAGAGCCATCGAAGAAAGATGCAGGCTATTAAGATGAGCATATACATCATAGTTACATTTTACGTATTCTTTCTTCCTTCCACAATAATGCCACCAATTATCTTATCGGGAAAATTGAACTTTCTTGTTCCGTTTACTACGTGCTGCAGTTTTTTGTTTTTTTGGGGCTTTACTTATCTTCAACGGTTAATCCGACTTTTTGTTTCATATTTGTTGGAAGCTACCGGCGTGGCGTAAGAGAACTGTTTAGATCGTGCTGGTTATACAAGAATATGGCAAGAAACACGTTGAAAAGAGGACGGGCGGAGGAAATAAATCTTCAGAGGATAAAGCCAGAATTCACCTCCAAAGACGGAGTGAACCTTACGTTTTATTATGCGAACTCATGCAACTAAGTATACAGACGTTTATTGTTTCAGGAGCACCCAGCGACTTTTTTTCGTTAAAAGCTATTCCGGAGGTGTTAGTCATCTTAAAAATTCGTAATAAATTAGATTTAAATTCTAGAGTTTTCTTAAGTCAAAGGTCGCCTGAAACTTTCGTAACATCGGAAATCTGAACACAGTTTGTTTTCGGAGGGATAAAAAAATGTCGTTTTGGGTAAGAAGTATGGTCAGCGAGGATTTTCGGAATTCGGGGATAAGATTGCTTTACCTAAAATTTTCCGCCGCTAAAGTATTCAGCTAAGAGAACCGAAAAGCTCAAACTGTATTTAATCTTTAACATAACGTTTCCTTATAAACTGAGGCACTAAACTGATGCTGAAAATGATTTGGAAAAACAGTGCAACGCCATTCCAGGCGTTGTCCTAAACATTTCTTGGAGAAAGACGGAGTGAATTTTTAGAATATCACATTATTAATTAGAAAAAGCAGTTCTTAATCAAAACAGCGATTTGATCCGTTAGATATACAGGACGGATGCAAACAAACATTCAGTCCTAATGAAATATTACAGAAGAGAATTAAACGGACCATAAAATAATATTTGACTATGCCACGGGTTTCGGCAAAGGAAATATTGTGTATAAACTGAATTAAAATACAGGTTTATTTAATTATTAGTAATTTTTATGTATTAAAGTAGTTGTTCGTTTTGACAGTAAAGCACAATGAGATGGGAAGCAATTAATATACTGTCTTCAAAACCTTCACAATCGACATCTGTTTTGGTGCTATATATAAGATCGTTCTTTGTGATCATTACTTCACATAATAGAACGGTTTTCAATTGCGGTTAATAACCGTTATGTCTAAGGCCCGGTACAAACGTCGAACTTCACATGTGCCGAACCTAATACAAATGAGCAATAGCCATTGTTCTTGCTCATTTGCATTAGGTTCGGCACATGTGAAGTTCGACGTTTGAACCGGGCCTTATAAAATACAAATACAAATAAATGAATAAATATAAATTTCAGTGGAATCCACTAGGTGGCACTCACTTCCACTGTTTCCGGAAATGTTGGTTTTTGTGGAGGTATGCACGAAACCGAAGTTAACGCGGAGAAAATCCCTCGGGGCAAGGACGAGAACAAACATCAAAGTCAACCCACATTTCATATAATCACAGAAAAACAAAGTTTAACAAAATACCAGTGATTTTGGGAGTTTTTATTTCATTCTCATCAGTTTTAAGAGCCGTATTAATTTGGCCTTTAGCGAGGCTTGTTTGATAAACAAATACGGCCATAAGTAGAAATGCACGGTGCATCACACAAACAGAGGATAATGAACTTATGGTAATAATAATGCAAATAAAAATTTTAACACCCGGATGTTTAAAGGAGTGGTCTGTGTACGATGATATAAAAGAAAATCGCTGTCAGGTATAGCGGCGAGAGAACGTTGTGAATTTTACGTTCGAAGCGTGTCTACTCATAATTTCCTAACTCAACAAAATTTTCAGGGGTAGGAAAGTAGCTCAATTTTTCTTCAACATGTCTGCAAATTTTACCAACGATTCATCACGTCCTCAAAACTGGACAATCTGTCAACATTTCAAAGACTCTTACCCAATGAAAATCAGTAAACTGGTTTTCCTGTCCATTATTTTACTGTCTGGCTTGGTTGGAAATGCTCTTGTTATAACCATGGTTTATACTCGTCAAGAGCTAAGGAAGACGATAAATTTCTTTATAGTTAACATGGCGATCTCTGACTTCGTCTTTCCGGTAGTGTCTATTCCATTTCGTTTGGCCGAAATAGCGGCTACTTCTTTCCAATGGCCTGTCAGTGGTAAGGGAGGATTCATCTTATGCAAGCTGAGTGTGTATTTTCCGGCTGTTTCATTTACTGTTTCCGTGCAAAGCCTTGTGTGGATTGCTTTTGATAGATTTGTGGCGGTAGTCTTCCCAATGAATGTCCATCTTATCTCGTCAAGATTTCGCGCCTTTGCTATTGCTTCTACTTGGATGGTGGCGATGATAATCAACTCTACAGATTTGTACACTACTACGTTAATCAAGAACGGCGGTGCATTGTACTGCCACTCAGACAAGAACACTTTGTTGTTAATAAAAGCTTCTATATATGCGCGTATTGCGCTTATTTGCATTGCACCAATGTTTATAATGACGATTTTATACTGCGCCATAGCAGTGACTCTCCGAATACAAGACAAAACTATGCGCTGCGCATCAGTGCATGGGAGCCATCAAAGGAAAAGGCAAGCCATAAAGATGAGCATATACATCATAGCTGCATTTTACGTATTTATTCTTCCTTACACAATAATACCAGTAATTTTCTTATCGGGGAAAATAACACGCTCTTGTTCCGTTTACAGCATGCTGAATTTTGTTGCTTTTTTGGGTCTTTACATACCTTCAACGACAAATCCAATTATTTGTTTCATATTTGTTGGAAGCTATAGGCGTGGCGTAAGAGAACTTTTTAGTTCGTGCTGGTTATGCAAGAAAATGGCAAGAAGCTCAGAAAAAAGAGGAGACGCAGAGGAAATAAATCTTCGGAGTATAAAGCCAGAATGAAGGAGTGAACCTTACGTTTTATTATGCGAACTCATACAGCTAAGTATACCGACGTTATTTCAGGAGCACCAGGCATATTGTTTCGGCGTAAAGCTATTTGGGAGGTGTTGGTCATCTTAAAAATTCGTAATAAATTAGATTTAAATCCTAGAGTTTTCAAAAGTCAAATGTCCAGCGCCTGAAACTTTCGTAACATCGTAAAACTTAATACCGTTTGTTTTCGAAGGGATAATAAAATGTCGTTTTGGGTAAGAAATATGGTCAGCGAGGATTTTCGGAAAGAGAAAGCAGCTATAGTAAAGTCGGGGATAAGATTGCTTGACCTAAAATTTTCAGTGTTACACTGAAAAAGTTAGCTAAAAGAAATCAAAAGCTCAAACCGTATTTAAGCTTTCACACAGATTCAATGCGGAAATGATCTGGAAAAACAGTACAAAGCCATTCCAAGCGTTGTTCTAAACATTTCTTGGAGAAAGACGGAGAGAATCTTAGAATATAAGTTTAATAATTAGATAAGCAGTTCAAAACAGCGATTTGGTTTGAAAGATATACAGGACGGTTGCAAGCAAACGTTCAGTCCTAATGAAACATCACAAAAGAGTTCTTAATCCAATGACATTTCCACCCTTTTCATTGACAAAAAAAAAGCAATTAAATTGGACCAAAAAATAATATTTGAATAAACCACGGAGTGTGTTATTAAACCAGAACCAAAGTAATTTCTTTGATCATTCACAAAAGAGTCAAGCGATTTAGTGAACCAATCGGAACTTAAGGTAAATACATGTGGCGGAGCCAAGCGCGGGTAAACCCGTGCGAGTAAGTTACGATAGGTTTTGGATTTATTTCCGGTCTGATTAACAATCACAAAATTACTTTCGTCACCAGACTCTTTTTATCGCCCGAAGTTTTCCGTCCTCGTCCTCCTTTAATTGTTTATCATTACTACATGTCGAGGTTTGGACTGAGAATCTTACGAGATCCCTCTGGCGCGGTGACTTTACTGTTGGCTCGAAGCACCATTAAATTGCTTTTATATATTCCACTACAACGCCATGATATAATTAAAATTTTATTTAAAATTATAAGGAATTGGTCGCATACTAAAATTATGAACTGCTCTCAGGTGAGCATGTTAATATTTAAATGATCTATATATCGTATTTCCTCAAGCAATCGCCCTGGGCACTTGCTTCAACATCAATAAACTGGTTTGACTTTTGGACAAATTATTGTCCTTGGCAGAAAAGGTGGAGTTAATTCAACATTTTTTTGCCTTATACACTATAAATTTTGTGACTTGTTTTCTGTTATCACGGGTTGGTAGTTATTCACTATTCATGGGACCAAAGGGGCGTTTATCCGAGGGAGGAAGCTTGATGGAGGGTGGCGCTTGTTCGAGGAAATACTGTAATAAAAATAATGAGGTCAGTAACGAGGAGAAAACTCACATGTAAAAACAAAACATTTAATAACATGCGCGGTAGAGAAGGAATTAATACTACAACATTGTGAGGCGTTTTGTAGTTGTATGGAAACTCAATTACAGTTGAATATTAAACTCGAACCTCTCGCTAACTCGAACAAAACTTTTTTCCCTCGGCTAAAGATTGCTTGCAAATTAACCCTTGATAACTCGAACCTTCGATATCTCGAACCAAATTTCCCTCTCCCCTAGAGGTTCGAGTTATCAGGACTTTATTGTCAGTAGTGGTTTTCAATTAAATGTCAAAAGTAATTTCGCAATTGCTTTGGTTTTGTATTGCTACGCTTAGTGATTATCTAAAAGCTCTCGCGTCACCTTGTCAACCAATGAGAAGTCAAACCAGAACCAAATCAACCAATCGTGATTTTACTTGCACGCGTTTTCCCGCGCTTTGCGCCGGCTGCATGCATTAATTTGCTTCGAGTTCTGATTGTTCATTGGACATTTGATTATCTGTGTCTGTTGTAATTGGCCAGTTTGATTACTTTGGTTTTGTTTGTTGGGGATCTTTTGCGGTGCTGCACGACACTCAATTGAAAACCGATAAGTTAATCCCCCTGCGGAAGCAAAAAACTGTCACAGTTACTAAAAAGTCGGGTTACTGATCATGGGGTTAAAAAAGTGAAGCCAGGGAAAACTGTATGTGGTTCAAGTGAGCGAGAGGTGCGAGTTAGAGCGCCTTTCAATTTTTAGCTTGCACTTACGTCATATCCTGTCATATCAACATTCAGAAGCATTAAAAAACGGATTTCGATTCGAAAATGTTTATTGAATTATAGAGTTTAAAACTACACATCTGGACCAAATTTTGAAGCGCCAGATCATTTTGTTTAAGAGTTATAGGCGAACGAGTTTTAGACATTTTTAGTGAAAATGTATGGAGCGGCCATCTAAATGGTGTACCACTTTGGTACACCAACATGGTACACCAACATGGCGGCCAAAACTTCAAAGTCATAATTACGCAAAAAAATCGCACCACAAAAGATTGGATTCACCATTAGTTACATTATATCGGCTTATAAGCATCTATAATACAAAAATAACTTTCAACTGGTTTAATTTTGTTTATATTCACGGCTTATCTGAAATAGCGTGACGAATTGCGTGACACATTTAAAACCTTTACTAAATCGGAAGCAAAACATCGTTAAAACCTGAACCTTTTTGTGAAGGATTGTAACACTGGTATCTACATACCATGTAAGAAACAGCTTTGTAGGATGTAAAGTTTAGGTTTGAATTTGTATGACGTCGTGTGCAAGCCAAGAATTGAAAGAGTAACTAAGGGTGCGTTCGATTGGGAAATCCGGATTTCGATTTTGAAATCCGGATTTCGGATTTCCCAAAAAAAGCAAAATCCAAAAACGGATTTGAAATTACCGAAATCCTTCTCGGCGATGGAATTCCGAAATCCGGATTTTCCAATCGACCGCACCCTTAGCGATTGCTTGGTTTTGCATTGCTACGCTTTGTGATTTGCTAAAATTTTTTGTTCCACTCCCTCAACCAATCAGAAGTGAAACCAAAACCAATTGTCGGTTGCTCACAAGCGTTTTCCCGCCCTTGGCACCGGCTACGCATATTTAGTTCATTGGAATGTCTGACTCTGTTGTGATCGGGAAAGGGTTAGTAGTAAGAACGGTACCCGTTTTGCCCCCCCCCCCCCCCCCAAATAAGGGTAACTCACCCCCACGGAACCTTCTAGGAATAGTTCACACCGTGGAGATTCCCACGGATCGACTGAAAGGAGGTCCGTGGGAAACTCCTCGGTGTGAACTATTCCTAGAAGGTTCCGTGGGGGTGAGTTACCCCTTATTTTTTGGGGGGCAAAACGGGTACCATTCTTACTACTGAGTTATTACTTTGGTTTTGGTTTTACAACACTCAACTGAAAAGCTGCTCTATATTCGCTCTATACGGATTTATCAAGATTCTACTTACGACATCGTCAATCGTAACAAATGACTTCTTAATCGAACATACAGATCACACTATAGCCCATTTCGAAAAATACCATAATACTCTTTTATGTGCAGGCTCAGCCTCACCGGGGTGTAATTATTCAAGTTTTCTTTGTTAGAATGGCACAATGGAATTCAGAATACATGTAGGAACGCTAGGACCATAGTTAATAGAATAAACTGGTTATGAAGCTCAACTAATTTCAAAAAGAGTGTACAAAGCTGCTTTGTTTTATGTTGAACGAACCGTGACCCTGCACATTGTTTTGTTTAAGGTGTAAGCCTAAATGTTTCTACTGGTCAGTTGCTCATATGCATTTCAATACCTTTTGTGTTTTGTGCAGGGTCAAGGCAAACGAACAAAAGAAATAGAGAACAAAAACATATAACAAAGACTGACTGAGTTTCATAACCAGTTTGTTCTATTAACTATGCTAGGACGTAGCATTGTGAGTTCGTATACAAATGTGCACCGTATGCAAATTGCCAAGAAGTTAAAGCATAGCACGTGCAGTTCGTGCTGAAAACAAAAGAAATTGGAAAAATCAGGCTTAAATCAAGCACCATCCAAACCTACACTTTAAAGAGTATTATGGGATTTTTTTCGAAGTGGCCTTTTGATTTCCAAAGTAAAACAATGTTTGTTTGCAATAATGCTTATTCCTTTCCTACTTCTAAGCAGCTTCTGTAAGATTTATCACATAAGATCGCTCAGTTGCCATTGGCTGACATTCCGTCAATAAAAGCCATATTACCCTTTCCTATTTCTCTTCCCACAGTCTTGGGTTCAGGCGTGCTTGTTACAATACTCTCGAGTTCGTACCCAGTCACCCCATCGTTAACTGAGTCGTGGTGCATCTCAATTAAACCAACGTAAATTAAGGCGCCCAGGACTCCTCCCAAAAGACAGCCCACCACAGGAATCCAGGACCAGTAGTTGGCGACCCTGTGTAATTAAGGCTGTCAAGAAAATTATAAAGCAAATCAAAATTATAGGGCTTGGTTAAGAGGTGCGGTACTGCGAGTGTATGCTAAACGTTGCTCTGTACTCGTCAGTTTTCTCCTAAGGACCGAATTCCAAACTATGCCCCATAACAGCTTGAATCCGTGTGAGTTTGGAACTGTTACAGTTCGTGACGAAATTTATGCGGCTGAACCATACATTTACACCGAAGTTCAGCAAGGTATTCACACCGTACTGGTATGGATTTGAGACCGATTTAGATGCACAAATGGACATGCTTTTGAAGGAAGTAAAAACCTCACACGTACGAAGATGCGCTTAACATTTGCCCAGATAAAAGGTAAAGTGAAAACAACAAGGGTCTTTTCATGCAATGTTTTTCAAGGATCCAAATTGGTGCGATAAAGTTTGAGCGTAATTACTATAACTATCTTTATACAGGAATATGGAATTAGTAAGAATTTCGATACAGCAACGGCCGTCATTACTCATATTCGTCTCCACCCTGCTAGCAGAACCTCTTTCACTATCCAACTTGAGAAGAAAAGTAGGCTCTGCCGAAATCGAGTAGAGTCTTTGAAGTCGCCGCAGTCCAAAAGTTTGGACTAGTCAGTCCGGTTTCTTATCGCCAAACCTGTTTTCTACAGCGCAAACATTAGTTTTATTGAGAACCCGTATATGAGAGTGCGTGTGTGAGAGCAAAATGATTTCGAGGCCACTCGATTCGGCTTGGGTTTGCAATTGTATCTAAGCATATCCAACATATTAGGCATGTTAAATAAGGACCTGAAACGATTACTACAGAGCCTTTCTTCTCTTGTATCGAGATAAAGAAAGGCTTTACTCGTGGATGACGCACTTCTTGCACCGAGCCATTCAATTACATGCAATGTGCATGATTCAAATGATAAAAAATGGAAACAGTGGTACCTCGCCATACCTCCATGAAGGGGACACTTTTTCTGGTCCCGATGGTGTCCCCTTACTGGAGGTTTCACTGTTATTTCAATACTTACGTAAACACTCCAGAGCCCCACCCTGCCATAGCAGTAAATATCCTTGGACCCAGATCCCTAGCGGGATTGATGGCATAACCGCAGTTGAATCCAAAAGTGGCGCCGATAACAAACACCACTAGTCCGATCATGATCGGAACCACGCCCTTGTCAGGAGAATTGTTGTTTTGATCAATGATGGCAAAAATACAGCCCACCAACAACGCTGTACCAAGCAACTAGGAGAGGTAAGCAAATTTAAGGCCTACTTAAATTCAGGAGTAAGGATAACGTCTCAATTGAGGAGTGGGGCGGGGTAAGGGAGTAGGAGTGGAAGGAAATGGGAGGGGTGTAGCTCAGTCTTTTGAAAGTACAAAACGTGGCACTTTGATAGGGACTGTAAGAATTACTTGCATTTGTCGTCCATTTGACGCTCCCCCACACACACTTTAGGGTTGCTAACACAGTGGCTGATCACGGGGAGCCGGGGGGTCTCTATCATTTTCACCCCTGGCCCCATCTCTTCTCTCCCTCTTATTCACTCTGCCCCTCCTCCTGTCGATAGCGTCTAGGTCCACCATTAGGGAGCTTAAGCAACGACAACGAAAACGCCAAGGAAAATTAAACGTCAATTGAAAAAAGGATTCACGCTATTTTAAACTACTTTGCAGTTGTTCCAATTTGTTTAGTTCGTTGTCTCATGTGACTAGATTGTCCAGGAGCTGAATTTGAAGGGATGGCTTTCCCGTTCAAACGGAGAAAGGAAAATTAACCGTTGTGTGTTCACGTTCTCCACAAAACCTATAATTTGATCATTTGACATTAACGTTTTTTTGCAGGGAACGGCAAAGAAGTGTACCAACAAAACGTAAAACGCACGTGCAGAGGCATTGTTTTCGCTCATTAAACCCATTGTTTTGTGCCGCTCTCGCTGCCGTTACCGTCGTGGTTGCTAAAACTCCCTACTGACACGAGCCAGATGAAAAGTGCGCCGGTCTGACGAGCCCACATGTTCATGCTTTCCCGAACTGATTTAGAGGCATGCGTGCAAAAATAGGAACGGATAAACACAGTCTAGTAGAAGATAAGTTTGCCGTTTAAACTTTATTATGTTTACCTGATCCGCAAGGCCGTTCCAGGCGGATAAATATGGCTGCGGATATGTTGCCCAGATCCCTGCCGTGCCGTTTGGCCCCAGTATCTGACGCACACCACCATCAAATGCATTTAAGGCATCTATTATGAAACACACAAAACACATCGTAAACCAGTAGCTGATGAACAACAACACATGCAGTAAAAGAAAACTGTCCCGCTGAAATATCAAAATTATGCTTGTTTAACCCTATTTTGCCTGGGCCTGTGCTGTGCCCCCCCCCCCCCCCCCCCTCCCCGCCCCCCTCGTTGACGTAGTTATTAGGTAATTAGTTGTACGGCCGTCATCTTGGATCCGCCATCTTGGATTTCTGAAATTTTTCAACAAAACCTGTTAAAAACCGTCCATATTGACTCAAAATTAATCAAAACCAATAAATAAACGCTAAATGACGTAAAAATGTAAAAGTTATACCAATAAATATTGTTTTTCTTCATTCAAGGGTACAAAATATGCAAATTTAAAAAAAACGTGGCTGTCAAAATCTTGTTGCCATGGAAACATCAAGTCAAGTGATCAATAAAATGTCATATAAAATTGTTGCCAGATAAATTTTAAGAAAAGTCACAAAGTTTGATGGCGTTTGAATACATATTAAAGAAGTTATGAATGTTAAAAGTTAGCGCGGGCACTTTGTGCCCCCCCCCCCCCCGCCCCACCAGGCTAAATAGGGCTATTATAAAGGCCCGATTCAAACATCGAACTTCACATGTGCCGAATCTAATGCAAGTGAGCAAGTCAAGAATAATATATTTTGCTCATTTGCATGAAATTCGGCACATGTGAAAATGAATTCTAATGTCCCTGTTAAATCGCCAAATTCCAACAAATATACAACTTACCTGGATAAAAAGAACATACTGAAGCACTAGTTTGCAATTGGAGATGCAGTGCAGGATTGCAAGGATGAATGTGGATTGCAGTTCATCAAATTTGATTTAGTGACAGGCGGTCAAGAAATCAAAATTTCCATTATTGTGGAATTTTGACTTTTTTTAGCCAACATTCTATCGATTTAGTTCGTATTCCTTCGTTTTCACTTTTGGTGATTTTTTCCCTCCCATGTCAAAATAATAAAACAAGCTAAAAGCAGGTTCCTGTCCATAATCATGAAAACACGATATCTCAGGGCAAAGTGCATTTGAAAAACGTATTAGCCCAGTTGCACTTAGTATGCAGTACCATTGTCACTGCCGTCATTTAGGCATGGTTCGAACGCCGTCCTTTCCATGAGCAGTACCGAAATTATTTTAAAGGGAACCTCCATTGTCAGAACAAATTGATTTTAAATTATTGGAAATAAAGTCGAAATTTAAAATTTGTAAAAAAACAGGTGCAAATATAATTTTAGTGTACAAATAAAATGAATATAAATATCGCCTATTTTCGGTTGTAATATTTAATATGACGTGTTACGGTTGCCGCTATTGTTAAGAATCGAAGTTCTTTTGTATGCAATAATTAGACAACCGTTACACGTCATAATGATAAATATTCAAAAATGGCGGCGCGCGGGAAATTTAAAACCGAAAATAGGCGATATTCATATCCAGATTTTGTACACTAAAATTATATTTGCACCTTTTTTTTTTAAATTTTTAAATTTAGACTTTATTTCCAACAATTTAACGTCAATTTGTTATAACAATGGAAGTTCCCTTTAAAATTTCATGGAAAGTACGGCGTCTGAATCAGTTGAGTTTGGCTGAAACATTAGGTTCGCCTTCAGGCGTACTATACGGCTGACTTAGCCGTATGAACACGGCTCTGGTTCGCCTTTGATTCAAACGCCGTGCTAACCATGAGCCGTATCGAATGGACACATTATGTTAATGATTTTATAATATATTGTAATTGCAATTAACCTTAAAGTCCGGCTGAAGTACGACTGTTGTTTCATACGCCGTACCGTACATGAGCCAAGCGCTGGAATATTGGCATCCACAAAATACATTTTATTTAACCCTTTAACTCCCAAATTTCTTTGGGTTCCCAAAGCAGTTTTATGGGGCTAGGCAATCTGTAGAATTTCGTGACTGCATATAAATAGCTCACATAAAAATATACGCCGTTTCAAATCAACGTGGGCTCGAATTTTCATTGTGACGTCAGTATTCAGCCGTTGCTCGCTCGATTAGCGATCACACGGACTCGAATCTGATAAGAATTTGGTTTATAAGTGCTTTTTCGAGTCATTTTTCACTGCAGAAACCCCCAGGCTGGCATCATTAAGCTGGAATGGTGGGCAGAGGCAAACGTCTGAAAGAAACCAGAGGTGAGAGATGATTTGACCATGACTGGAACGCCAAAAGTATCTGTAGCAAAACATGGCGGTCCATGAGTGAAGTTGTCTCTCTGGCCCTTCTGTGGTTGGATTTCGAGACCTACCAAGGCAATTTGGACGACTTTTGACTTCTAAAAAATGCAATCGGTGCAATATTTTGCCAGTTGGTCTGGGTGGCTCGACACTTATAAAAAATATATCAAACAGAGGTAGGTAGACTTGCATGCCGCCGGTATGTTGTATTACCCAGAATTCCTTTCGGTCGTGCATAAGGATATTATAAGTTTGCAAGAATAGCTCTGATTGAATGGAAATTGCTCGGTCTGTTAAAATATTGATGGGAATTTTTCTAAGTGGATGCAGACGAATAGGTTCGAAGTTAGCTGCAAATGTACACTTTTGGATTTAGAGTTACTTTTTCATTAAAAGAAATTGATGCAAAGATGTGCGTTTTTTGTTGTTTTCCTGGGAAGTAGAAAACGGGCATTTCTGGATTTGCTGCCGAATGAACAACCATATGCAGCAGAAATCCAAAGTTGTAGTCAAGTAGTTGGTTGTTAATGCTATGAAACTTATCGCTTTGCCCTAACAAGGGATCATTACTATCATTTGTGTAGATTTGTGCCGAAAGCTGCAGTTTTTTAAATCACTATAGTGATTTTCGTACGAATATGTACGATTGGCTGTTAAAGGGTTAAATTAAAGTGCATTCCAGTGGCTCAACATGGCGGCTTATCGCAGAATGCTTGAGAACTCCGATGAAGATGTGTGTATGACCTGCTTCGACCTGTCGAAATTTGTGTGCATCGGCTGTATTCGGTCCAAACTAAGTCAAACCATCCCCCATTTCTTATCCGTCGACGACAGGAGCGGTCGTATTCAGGGGTTTCTTCTTCGTTAGACAGTAGCAGCAAAGTTAATAGAAAACAGGCATTAACTAGCTGTCGCCTCCGTGATATGATAAACCGTACAGCGCTTTGTAGGCGTGCTCTCCTCCGTCTCGCATTTCTAAACATTGACAGGAAAGCCCTCGGCCATGTTGGGCCGACGGAAATTTCGCTCAATACTCGCGCAGGCAACCGCTGGTACACTTTTATTCTATTACTTCATTTACATAAGTTCGGCTGATTGAGCACGGCGTCTGAATCAACAGCCGCTCTGAAATCAATTGGGTCGGCCCGAGTTCTAGTCAGTAAGTACGGCTCATGGAAAGTACTGCGTTTGAACCATGCCTTACTCACCGTAATACACTCCATAAACACAAGCTGAAGCAACAAATGCCCCCAGCATTTGTGCCGCCCAGTATACGGGAACTTTTTTCCAGGGAAGTCTCCTCACTACGGCGAATGCCAGTGTCACTGCAGGGTTCATGTGAGCCCCTACAAAGCATCATGGAACGTATTTAAAACATAGCCGAATTTAGAAAAATCACCTCGGCTAATTGAAGGCAGCTAAAATAACTAAATAAGTTAAGAACAAAAAAAAAAGGAAAACGTTGAATTAATTCTCGTTTCATTGAATTGAATTGGTAGGGACGGCTTTCAAGTTCAAATAGAGCAAGGAAAATTAACCGTTGTGTGTTTACGTTCTGTAAAAAAACCTATAATTTGGTCATTTGGCGTTGTTGTTTTGCAGGGAACGGCAAAGAAATGTATCAAATGAAAAACGCACGTGCAGAGGCATTGTTTTCGCTCATTAAACCAATTGT
>JAJLRJ010000002.1:10162244-10214851 GCA_024195265.1 Dendrophyllia cribrosa | reverse complement strand
TGGAAAGCAAAACATATTTATAAATTAATGAATGAATAAATAAATATATATGTGGGGGGGGGGGGGGGGGGGGGGGGAGGGTTAGGGGAAAATGTGTTACTTTTTTGCCACACAGAGAATCGTTTCCAACACACACTGCATACCTTTTACATGCTTCCTCAAGCCCACGTTGTAAATAAATAAATAAATAAATAAATATATATGGGTGGGAGGAGGGAGTGGGAGAAAATGTGTTACTTTTTCGCCACACAGAGAATGTTTTTAAACACACACTCTGCATACCTTCTACATGCTTTCCTAAGCCAACGTTATATGCTCGCCAAACGATGACGGTTTTGTCTTCATAGGAGAAGTTGTTTAAAGAGCTAATGCCATCCCATTTGATTTGAAGCTGTGTGTCTTTCTCGGCAGTACTAGCATCTACGAGGACCACTCGAACGTCTCTTATCCCACCATACGATAGCATAGCATTCTTGAAATCAACAGCATTTAGCACATCATGACCCTCATTAATGTACCTTTTAACATGCGCTTTGACTGTTGCTGCTTTTCGATCACAAGACCCTTTACCACCCTGCGGGTCACTGAAATCAACTCTCGTTACTGCAATCCCTGTTTTAGATTTCATTTGAGCACAACTTGCCAACATTTCGGAACAATGGTAACAACCTGCATTATCCTGACGCAGGAAAGCGGCTGTCAGTTCTGGATGCTCTTTCTTCAGCGTGGATAATGTGTGCTCTAAGATACGCACAACAGTGAAACTGTCTTGCTTACAGTTCTCCACAATGTGAATGAATGCCTGATGATAAAAACGCGCTTGAATCTTTCGTGCTACAACACTGATGTGCCACGATATTCCTCTCTTGGCAAACCAATCTGATTGCGACTCTCGATATTTCTGAAGGAGGAATTTCATCGCCCAGTCTTGCGTCACATGCACAGAATTCTCATCTAGGTTATCCAGTATGCTGGTTCTAGCCTCGTCTTGTCTGGTGCTACGCAGCTGATGAGCTTTCCATGTATTGATACTTTGAACTGCTTGACGAAAGGAATACATTATGTCGTCCTCCTGCTCTTGGCTCATGCCACAGCTCTCAAAACAAGTTTCCATTCGTTGAAGAGCATCTTTAAGGCTCTCGCACTGCATACAGCTTTGGTCATGTAAATGGTTGCACGCACTTCTGAATGAACTTTCCTTGCTGTCGCTTAAAGTGTGAGTGCTGCAATGATCGGCGATGCTTGAGGATTCTGAAATATGGACCTGACATAAAAAATGCGAAAAATAACAAGTTTTTCAACAAAACCTATTGTTGAGCCGCTGTTAGATGTGTTTTTCTGGGACACGCAAAAAAATGCAAACGAGTTTGTCGGGTCTTTTCAGTTATCATTATGGTCGGAAGACCCTGTTTTAATTAAGTCAAGCCGCTCCAACAGCAACAAAAGGACTGGACAAAACGGTGTCGTTATTTTCTTTGCATGGGACCGCCTGGAGATTTCAGGGTGCTAATAACCATATTTTATATATTGTGGTGGGTCGGATCAGTTGTCGCTGAACGCAATGTCAATAAAATTTGCAAGAGTAAGTATCTTAATTCTTAACATTTCGATTAAAAAAGCTCATGTATGTTTGTTGCTTGGCCTATTATGTATTCGAGAACTGTGCTATGTAAAATGCGTATTAAATATATTAATATTACCTTAAAATCAGACTTTATATACTGCTTTCCTTCTTTCAGACCTTTCTGTAATCTGCTCACAACGTCTTTCTGAAGACCAAGCTCTCCAAGGCGATCCAAAATGTTAATCAAATCATCAAATCCCTTAGCTCCCTCTGCTGCAATGTAGTCAAGTCCTTGCAAACTTTTTCTCACTGTTGCACTACAAGCGTCCAGGATGCGTAGCATTGTCGATGATCCGAACGGTTTAAAACCAGTTTCGTCACAGTATTGCATGTACTGCTTTACGATACGCTGCGGAATCATTGTGCGTATGACATTTGGAGTCTCTAGGACTTTGCCAGACGAAAGATGAAGGTAACGCTGACCAAATGGAAGATCCTGAATTATGTGTGGACTGGTTATAAAACTTAAAAAGTGTCCCAGTTGGTCAGGTCTGACACGCAGTCGTGGGCTCTTTTCCACAGGCAATGGGACACCTCGTCCATACTGAATCTTGTGCTTTCTCGCCTCTTTGAATCGAAAGTCGGTGAGATCAGGGATGTAAGCTTGGAGTTTCTCTAAGGTGGCCAAGTCTGCCATAACGGACAAAATTTGTCGGCGCGTATCCCAGCTTGTTGCATTTTGGTACGTTTCAGCCAGCGCCTCTAGATATTTCTTGTCTTCTGGGGATTCTTTCGGGGTACCCAAAGCTGCCTCGACCAATTGTGACGCCTTTAACGCTTCCCATAATGGTCCGGCATCACCCGGTGCAATTACGTTTAATGCTGCCACAACAGATTCTTTCGCCTTTGACACACGACTGCCTCTGGTGCGCAAACTGGCGTCTTGCCACTTTTTCTTGAACACACCAACGTTTCCGATGTTGCAAACACTCAAAAATTCATTAAGCTTTGTTCTCTGCACCCTCTGTTGAGTTTGAGAGTCCGTATGAGATGCTGTGTCGCTGCTGCTGTCACTACTAGTACCTGGCGGAGTGTAAAAGCTCGAATCCGCCCCTGCGATGGCAAGTTCGGCCATTGACTGAGAAAGCACATCCTCTTCCTGATCAAAAGTAAAAAGAAAAGAAAGGGGGGCTTTTTATTGAATTATTGCCGACTAAGCTGTCCTTATTTCATCATTTATTACAAATTTCGATTAACTCACCAATATAGACTCTTCTCTTCTGGAGGGAGGAGTCGTCGAGTCGCCCTTAGACGCATCTGCTTCTGGAACATCATCTTGAGCAGGTAAACTAAGACCCATCTTATCTGCCTCTTGTTGATCACAAAGTCTTGTTCGACACTGTTTGCATACAGCTAAAAATAGATCAGAAATTTAAAATGATAAATACTTGCAGTTATTTTTCCTCTGGAATTCCTGCCCTTTTATGGGACACCTCACAGATCCCTGGCGTGACTGTACTGTGTTTCTCGCTTGGTGGGAGTTGTCAAGTGTTTGGATGGCACCCCTTATTAATACATAATCTTTTTTGTTTATTTTTGTTTTTTTTATTAGATGCACGAATTAATGTTTTTATATTGGAATGAGGCAGGTACTTACGAGAACCAACAGGGAGTAGCACTTGCGTTTGGTAAAAGAGTGCTCTTGACTGGGCCAGGTTTATTCCGCGGTCTCCTTTCGTGTTTTTTTGGTGTCCAGTCCACTTGTCTGGGCAAGAACAATGTTTTTTGTTGTTTCTCCATCTGATTCCCCAGCTGTCGCGGTGACGAGGACAGATTGTCGAGTTTAAACTCGCTTCGTTCACTTCAAAAATCCCTAAGGAACAAATTGTCATGATTAACTAAAACATATTTTTAATTGAAAATTTACACAAAGATCCAGGAGCTCTGGAATGGGATGTTTTCCAGGCTAGTGGAGTAGACTGAGAATCTAGGTAATGATACTTGTCCGCAGGACTTCGCAAGCAAGTCGTAAAATAAAGTGAATTTTCCCGGCGCCTCATGTGACGCAATACCGGAAGTGCTAGATAACACTTCAATAAATCATCAATAAATGTCAATAAATCGAATCCTAATAGTTGTGGTATTAAAAAAATTCGGAACACCTTCTCTCAAGCAGAATCGCAAAGTGATTTCGATCAGTAATAACTATACTCTTGCAGCTTCCTCTAATGATTGTTGCCTACAATATCGCAGTTTCTTGTATTTCGTGTGTAGATGGTTTTAAATCTAAGTGCGAATTTTTAGATTTTGTATGGATATTTCATAATCTTATTCTGTACCTATAAGCTACCCAATCCAATCATCTCATTTTTTATCCCAAGCGCAACTCCCCCCCCCCCCCCTCACCCCCTCACCCCCCGGGACGGGGCGAGGGACCGAGATTACGCATCCACGTTGTACGCGTCGGTGACTGCAACAACTGAAATTTCTAAACGTTACATTGTCGACTCTAGCAATTTGTCTAGTAGATGACTATTTCATTTAAACTACAAACAATATAAAAACACTTACCTGCCCTTGTTAACAGTAGTCTGGCCTCAGAATTCAAAGAACTATCCCGTACTTGAATTGATCTAAGATGACCTTGAATGTCTTTGTTACACTGGCCGATTAAAATACACTGAACATTTGCAGGATTGGTAATACTGGGGCCACAAACCCCTCCAACGAATTGCGAATAATAACAAGAAGCCATTACTCGAAAAATATAAACACGAAACCCTTTTTGAACCTAAGACTTTAAGCGAAATTACGAATACCTGGACAGAAATAGCTGCGGTAGCCCGCCATGCAAAGTGCAATGAATCTAAAGTCACGCCAACACGTTGTAACGCTTGGTTGTAAGATAATTCGAGCTGGAGTAAGGAACCACAGTTGAACTTTCCTGACCCCATTAAATCCAAGGTAAGTTATATTTTACATCGGTTATTCTTTGCTACATCAACATTATTCTTAAAGAAGTAAATAAAGATCATTTAACCAAATATAAAGTATACTTTCACGATGAAAGCGAATCATCCTCGCACGCGAATTGTGTTCAAGGGTTTAGCTTGTTTGCACCATAAAATATAACATTTAATAGTTCTCATGATATTTGCATTAAACATGCCAAAGATAAGTTATTAAGTTAAGTTGGAAGAAAACGATAATTTAGTGGCGAAAAAGTCAATTGCATTTGGTGAAGCGTATTTGTATCGGCGGGTGAGCGACTGTTGTTGATGGTTGACACTGTCGACGTTCGCCAATTTCGATCAAGTAGCGTGAATGTTTTCGGCTGTCAAACTTCGCAGTTTTAATTGCCCCAAAATTTTATTTCATATTTCAATAGAACTAGAGTTAATGTTTCATTAGAATGCTAACTTGAGTTCGAAATCCATGTACCAGGTAGTGATTTTTGTTTCTAAAGTTAGCCAATTTTGACACTTTTAAAAACACCGTTTCTAACGGTAATTTAAAAAAATTCCCAAAAATTGTAGTTGAAATATTTGTACATTCTAATAACGGCAAAAGGCAAAGAAAGAATCGCTAGATTCTAAAGTAGTGAAATAGTGATCCAGCCTCTTTTAAATTATGCACATGAGGCAAACTAAAAAGGGCATTTTTTGCCTGTCTGAGGCCTCTGGCAGGGGTAAATATTAAAATATTGTCCTGCTTGAAATATATAAATCCAAAACAGCTTAAACCTATATTTTCTAAAATAGTTTTCTAAGGTCTTTATTGTGGCAAAGTTTGGGCGATTTCGATTTTTCTATCTTGCATGGCTATAGTTGGTATTTAGGGAAAGTCACTCTTAACAACTTTTGTTTTTGGAGGGATTAAAAAAATGTCGTTTTCGGTAAGAAGTATGGTCAGCTAGGATTTTCGGAAAGGGAAAGCAGCTATAGCAATTTCGGGAATAAGATTGTTAATTGTTCTGCCGCTGAAAAATTCAGCTATAGGAAGCGAAAAGCTTAAACTATTTTTAAGCTTTAACATAGCGTTTCCTTTAAACTGAGGCGCTAAACTGATGCGGAAAATAATGTGGAAAAACAGTACAACGCCATTCCAAGCGTTGTCGTAAACATTTCTTGGAGAAAGACGGAGTGAATCTTAGAATATTACATTATTAATGAGAAAAGCAGTTCAAACAGCGATTTTATCCGTTAGATATACTGGACGGCTACAAACAAACATTCATCAGTCCTAATGAAACCTCACAGAACAATTCTTAATCCAATTACATTTCCACCCTTTTCACTGACAAAGAAAAAGCAATTAAATCGGACCATAAAATAATATTTGACTAAACCACCGTTTTGGCAAAGGAAAATATTGGGCATGAACTGAATTAAAATACAGGTTAATTTAATTATTTATTATTCCATGTATTAATTAAAAGTAGTTGTTGATTTTGGCAGTAAAGTACAATGGGATGAGACAGAATTAACATACTGTCTTCAAAACCTTCACAAACGACATCTGATTTGGTGCAGTGTTGGTTCAGTCCTAATGAAATATTACAGAAGAGAATTAAAACGGACCATAAAATAATATATGACTACGCCACGGGTTTCGGCAAAGGAAATATTGTGTATAAACTGAATTAAAATGCAGGTTTATTTAATTATTCATAATTTCATGTATTAAAGTAGTTGTTCGTTTTGACAGTAAAGCACAATGAGATGGGAAGCAATTAACATACTGTCTTCAAAACCTTCACAATCGACATCTGTTTTGATGCTATATAAAACAGCGTTCTTTGTAATCATTACCTCACATAATAGAGCGGTTTTCAATTGCGGTTAATAACCGTTATGTTGAAAATACAAATACAAATAAATAAATAAATAAATATAAATTTCAGTGGAATCCACTAGGTGGCTCTCACTTCCACTGTTTCCGGAAATGTTGGTTTTAGTGGAGGGAGGAAAACCGCAGTACGCGGAGAAAATCCCTCGGGGCAAGGACGAGAACAAACATCAAAGTCAACCCACATTTCATATGGTGGGCGTGCGCTTTTGTAAGTGTTCGTTCCACAAGCCTCAAATCAGCGAATAATCACAGAAAAACAAAGTTTAACAAAATACCAGTGATTTCGGGAGTTTTTATTTTATTCTCATCAGTTTTAAGAGCCCTATTAATTTGGCCTTCAGTGAAGCTAGTTTGATAAACTAAAACGGCCATAGTTACAAATGCACAGTGCATCACACAAAGAAAGAATAATGAACTTGTGGTAATAATAATGCAAATAAAAATTTTAACACCCGGATGTTTAAAGGAGTGGTCTGTGTGCGATGATATAAAAGAAAATCGCTGTCAGGTATAGCGGCGAGAGAACGTTGTGAATTTAACGTTCGAAGCGTGTCTACTCATAATTTCCTAACTCAACAAAATTTTCAGGGGTAGGAAAGTAGCTCAATTTTTCTTCAACATGTCTGCAAATTTTACCAACGATTCATCACGTCCTCAAAACTGGACAATCTGTCAACATTTCAAAGACTCTTACCCAATGAAAATCAGTAAACTGGTTTTCCTGTCCATTATTTTACTGTCTGGCTTGGTTGGAAATGCTCTTGTTATAACCATGGTTTATACTCGTCAAGAGCTAAGGAAGACGATAAAATTCTTTATAGTTAACATGGCGATCTCTGACTTCGTCTTTCCATTAGTGTCTATTCCATTTCGTTTGGCCGAAATAGCGGCTAGTTCTTTCCAATGGCCTGTCAGTGGTAAGGCAGGATTCATCTTATGCAAGCTGAGTGTGTATTTTCCGGCTGTTTTATTTACTGTTTCCGTGCAAAGCCTTGTGTGGATTGCTTTTGATAGATTTGTGGCGGTAGTCTTCCCAATGAATGTCCATCTTATCTCGTCAAGATTTCGCGCCTTTGCTATTGCTTCTACTTGGATGGTGGCGATGATAATCAACTCTACAGATTTGTACACTTCTACGTTAATCAAGAACGGCGGTGCATTGTACTGCCACTCAGACAAGAACACTTTGTTGTTAATAAAAGCTTCTATATATGCGCGTATTGCGCTTATTTGCATTGCACCAATGTTTATAATGACGATTTTATACTGCGCCATAGCAGTGACTCTCCGAATACAAGACAAAAGTCTCCGCTGTGCATCAGTGCATGAGAGCCATCAAAGGAAAAGGCAAGCCATAAAGATGAGCATATACATCATAGCTGTATTTTACGTATTTATTCTTCCTTACACAATAATACCACTAATTTTCTTATCGGGGAAAATAACACGCTCTTGTTCCGTTTACAGCATGCTGAATTTTGTTGCTTTTTAGGGTCTTTACATATCTTCAACGACAAATTCAATTATTTGTTTCATATTTGTTGGAAGCTATAGGCGTGGCGTAAGAGAACTTTTTAGTTCGTGCTGGTTATGCAAGAAAATGGCAAGAAGCTCAGAAAAAAGAGGAGACGCAGAGGAAATAAATCTTCGGAGTATAAAGCCAGAATCCACTTCTAAAGACGGAGTGATCCTTACGTTTTATTATGCGAACTCATGCAGCTAAGTATACCGACGTTATTTCAGGAGCACCAGGCAAATTGTTTCGGCGTAAAGCTATTTGGGAGGTGTTGGTCATTTTAAAAATTCGTAATAAATTAGATTTAAATCCTAGAGTTTTCAAAAGTCAAATGTCCGGCGCCTGAAACTTTCGTAACATCGGGAAACTTAATACCGTTTGTTTTCGAAGGGATAATAAAATGTCGTTTTGGGTAAGAAATATGGTCAGCGAGGATTTTCGGAACGAGAAAGCAGCTATAGTAAAGTCGGGGATAAGATTGCTTGACCTAAAATTTTCAGTGTTACGCTGAAAAATTTAGCTAAAAGAAATCAAAAGCTCAAACCGTATTTAAGCTTTCACACAGATTCAATGCGGAAATGATCTGGAAAAACAGTACAAAGCCATTCCAAGCGTTGTTCTAAACATTTCTTGGAGAAAGACGGAGAGAATCTTAGAAAATAAGTTTAATAATTAGATAAGCAGTTCAAAACAGCGATTTGATTTGTAAGATATACAGGACGGTTGCAAGCAAACGTTCAGTCCTAATGAAACATCACAAAAGAGTTCTTAATCCAATGACATTTCCACCCTTTTCATTGACAAAGAAAATTAAAAGCAATTAAATTGGACCAAAAAATAATATTTGACTAAACCACGGAGTGTGTTATTAAACCAGAACCAAAGTAATTTCTTTGATCATTCACAAAAGAGTCAAGCGATTTAGTGAACCAATCGGTACTTAAGGTAAATACATGTGGCGGAGCCAAGCGCGGGTAAACCCGTGCGAGTAAGTCACGATAGGTTTTGGATTTATTTCCGGTCTGATAAACAATCACAAAATTACTTTCGTCACCAGACTCTTTTTATCGCCCGAAGTTGTCCGTCCTCGCCCTCCTTTAATTGTTTATCATTACTACATGTCGAGGTTTGGACTGAGAATCTTACGAGAACCCTCTGGCGCGGTGACTTCACTGTTGGCTCGAAGCACCATTAAATTGCTTTTATATATTCCACTACAACGCCATGATATAATTAAAATTTTATTTAAAATTATAAGTAATTGGTCGCATACTAAAATTATGAACTGCTCTCAAGTGAGCATGTTAATATTTAAATGATCTATATATCGTATTTCCTCAAGCAATCGCCCTGGACACTTGTTTCAACATCAATAAACTGGTTTGACTTTTGGACAAATTATTGTCCTTGGCAGAAAAGGTGGAGTTAATTCGACATTTTTTTGCCTTATACACTATAAATTTTGTGACTTGTTTTCTGTTATCACGGGTTGGTAGTTATTCACTATTCATGGGACCAATGGGGCGTTTATCCGAGGGAGGAAGCTTGATGGAGGGTGGCGCTTGTTCGAGGAAATACTGTAATAAAAATAATGAGGTCAGTAACGAGGAGAAAACTCACATGTAAAAACAAAACATTTAATAACATGCGCGGTAGAGAAGGAATTAATACTACAACATTGCGAGGCGTTTTGTAGTTGTATGGAAACTCAATTACAGTTGAATCGTAAACTCGAATCTCTCGCTAACTCGAACAAAACTTTTTTCCCTCGGCTAAAGATTGCTTGCAAATTAACCCTTGAGAACTCGAACCTTCGATATCTCGAACCAAATTTCCCTCTCCCCTAGAGGTTCGAGTTATCAGGACTCTATTGTCAGTAGTGGTTTTCAATTAAATGTCAAAAGTAATTTCGCAATTGCTTTGGTTTTGTATTGCTACGCTTAGTGATTATCTAAAAGCTCTCGCGTCACCTTGTCAACCAATGAGAAGTCAAACCAGAACCAAATCAACCAATCGTGATTTTACTTGCACGCGTTTGCCCGCGCTTTGCGCCGGCTGCATGCATTAATTTGCTTCGAGTTCTGATTGTTCATTGGACATTTGATTATTTGTGTCTGTTGTAATTGGCCAGTTTGATTACTTTGGTTTTGTTTGTTGGGGATCTTTTGCGGTGCTGCACGACACTCAATTGAAAACCGATAAGTTAATCCCCCTGCGGAAGCAAAAAACTGTCACAGTTACTAAAAAGTCGGGTTACTGATCATGGGGTTAAAAAAGTGAAGCCAGGGAAAACTGTATGTGGTTCAAGTGAGCGAGAGGTGCGAGGTAGAGCGCCTTTCAATTTTTAGCTTGCACTTACGTCATATCCTGTCATATCAACATTCAGAAGCATTAAAAAACGGATTTCGATTCGAAAATGTTTATTGAATTATAGAGTTTAAAACTACACATCTGGACCAAATTTTGAAGCGCCAGATCATTTTGTTTAAGAGTTATAGGCGAACGAGTTTTAGACATTTTTAGTGAAAATGTATGGAGCGGCCATCTAAATGGTGTACCACTTTGGTACACCAACATGGTACACCAACATGGCGGCCAAAACTTCAAAGTCATAATTACGCAAAAAAATCGCACCACAAAAGATTGGATTCACCATTAGTTACATTATATCGGCTTATAAGCATCTATAATGCAAAAATAACTTTCAACTGGTTTAATTTTGTTTATATTCACGGCTTATCTGAAATAGCGTGACGAATTGCGTGACACATTTAAAACCTTTACTAAATCGGAAGCAAAACATCGTTAAAACCTGAACCTTTTTGTGAAGGATTGTAACACTGGTATCTACATACCATGTAAGAAACAGCTTTGTAGGATGTAAAGTTTAGATTTGAATTTGTATGACGTCGTGTGCATGCCAAGAATTGAAAGAGTAACTAAGGGTGCGTTCGATTGGGAAATCCGGATTTCGATTTTGAAATCCGGATTTCGGATTTCCCAAAAAAAGCAAAATCCAAAAACGGATTTCAAATTACCGAAATCCTTCTCCGCGATGGTAATCCGAAATCCGGATTTTCCAATCGACCGCACCATTAGCGATTGCTTGGTTTTGCATTGCTACGCTTTGTGATTTGCTAAAATTTTTTGTTCCACTCCCTCAACCAATCAGAAGTGAAACCAAAACCAATTGTCGGTTGCTCACAAGCGTTTTCCCGCCCTTGGCACCGGCTACGCATATTTAGTTCATTGGAATGTCTGACTCTGTTGTGATCGGGAAAGGGTTAGTAGTAAGAACGGTACCCGTTTTGCCCCCCCCCCCCAAAAAAAATAAGGGTAACTCACCCCCACGGAACCTTCTAGGAATAGTTCACACCGTGGAGATTCCCACGGATCGACTGAAAGGAGGTCCGTGGGAAACTCCTCGGTGTGAACTATTCCTAGAAGGTTCCGAGAGGGTGAGTTACCCCTTATTTTTTGTGGGGCAAAACGGGTACCATTCTTACTACTGAGTTATTACTTTGGTTTTGGTTTTACAACACTCAACTGAAAAACTGCGCATGCTCTATACGGATTTATCAAGATTCTACTTACGACATCGTCAATCGTAACAAATGACTTCTTAATCGAAAATACAGATCACACTATAGCCCATTTCGAACATACCATAATACTCTTTTATGTGCAGGCTCAGCCTCACCGGGGTGTAATTATTCAAGTTTTCTTTGTTAGAATGGCACAATGGAATTCAGAATACATGTAGGTACGCTAGGACGTAACATTGTGAGTTCCTATACAAATGTGCACCGTATGTAAATTGCCAAGAAGTTAAAGCATAGCACGTGCAGTTCGTGCTGAAAACAAAAGAAATTGGAAAAATCAGGCTTAAATCAAGCACCATCCAAACCTACACTTTAAAGAGTATTATGGGATTTTTTTCGAAGTGGCCTTTTGATTTCCAAAGTAAAACAATGTTTGTTTGCAATAATGCTTATTCCTTTCCTACTTCTAAGCAGCTTCTGTAAGATTTATCACATAAGATCGCTCAGTTGCCATTGGCTGACATTCCGTCAATAAAAGCCATATTACCCTTTCCTATTTCTCTTCCCACAGTCTTGGGTTCAGGCGTGCTTGTTACAATACTCTCGAGTTCGTACCCAGTCACCCCATCGTTAACTGAGTCGTGGTGCATCTCAATTAAACCAACGTAAATTAAGGCGCCCAGGACTCCTCCCAAAAGACAGCCCACCACAGGAATCCAGGACCAGTAGTTGGCGACCCTGTGTAATTAAGGCTGTCAAGAAAATTATAAAGCAAATCAAAATTATAGGGCTTGGTTAAGAGGTGCCGTACTGAAAGTGTATGCTAAACGTTGCTCTGTACTCGTCAGTTTTCTCCTAAGGACCGAATTCCAAACTATGCCCCATAACAGCTTGAATCCGTGTGAGTTTGGAACTGTTACAGTTCGTGACGAAATTTATGCGGCTGAACCATACATTTACACCGAAGTTCAGCAAGGTATTCACACCGTACTGGTATGGATTTGAGACCGATTTAGATGCACAAATGGACATGCTTTTGAAGGAAGTAAAAACCTCACACGTACGAAGATGCGCTTAACATTTGCCCAGACAAAAGGTAAAGTGAAAACAACAAGGGGCTTTTCATGCAATGTTTTTCAAGGATCCAAATTGGTGCGATAAAGTTTGAGCGTAATTACTATAACTATCTTTATACAGGAATATGGAATTAGTAAGAATTTCGATACAGCAACGGCCGTCATTACTCATATTCGTCTCCACCCTGCTAGCAGAACCTCTTTCACTATCCAACTTGAGAAGAAAAGTAGGCTCTGCCGAAATCGAGTAGAGTCTTTGAAGTCGCCGCAGTCCAAAAGTTTGGACTAGTCAGTCCGGTTTCTTATCGCCAAACCTGTTTTCTACAGCGCAAACATTAGTTTTGTTGAGAAACCGTATATGAGAGTGCGTGTGTGAGAGCAAAATGATTTCGAGGCCACTCGATTCGGCTTGGGTTTGCAATTGTATCTAAGCCGGTATCCAACATATTAGGCATGTTAAATAAGGACCTGAAACGATTACTACAGAGCCTTTCTTCTCTTGTATCGAGATAAAGAAAGGCTTTACTCGTGGATGACGCATTTCTTGCACCGAGCCATTCAATTACATGCAATGTGCATGATTCAAATGATAAAAAATGGAAACAGTGGTACCTCGCCATACCTCCATGAAGGGGACACTTTTTCTGGTCCCGATGGTGTCCCCTTACTGGAGGTTTCACTGTTATTTCAATACTTACGTAAACACTCCAGAGCCCCACCCTGCCATAGCAGTAAATATCCTTGGACCCAGATCCCTAGCGGGATTGATGGCATAACCGCAGTTGAATCCAAAAGTGGCGCCGATAACAAACACCACTAGTCCGATCATGATCGGAACCACGCCCTTGTCAGGAGAATTGTTGTTTTGATCAATGATGGCGAAAACACAGCCCACCAACAACGCTGTACCAAGCAACTAGGAGAGGTAAGCAAATTTAAGGCGTACTTAAATTCAGGAGTAAGGATAACGTCTCAATTGAGGAGTGGGGCGGGGTAAGGGAGTAAGAGTGGAAGGAAATGGGAGGGGTGTAGCTCAGTCTTTTGAAAGTACAAAACGTGGCACTTTGATAGGGACTGTAAGAATTACTTGCATTTGTCGTCCATTTGACGCTCCCCCACACACACTTTAGGGTTGCTAACACAGTGGCTGATCACGGGGAGCAGGGGGGTCTCTATCATTTTCACCCCTGGCCCCATCTCTTCTCTCCCTCTTATTCACTCTGCCCCTCCTCCTGTCGATAGCGTCTAGGTCCACCATTAGGGAGCTTAAGCAACGACAACGAAAACGCCAAGGAAAATTAAACGTCAATTGAAAAAAGGATTCACGCTATTTTAAACTACTTTGCGCCCAGTTGTTCCAATTTGTTTAGTTCGTTGTCTCATGTGACTAGATTGTCCAGGAGCTGAATTTGAAGGGATGGCTTTCCCGTTCAAACGGAGAAAGGAAAATTAACCGTTGTGTGTTCACGTTCTCCACAAAACCTATAATTTGATCATTTGACATTAATGTTTTTTGCAGGGAACGGCAAAGAAGTGTACCAACAAAACGTAAAACGCACGTGCAGAGGCATTGTTTTCGCTCATTAAACCTATTGTTTTGTGCCGTTCTCGCTGCCGTCACCGTCGTGGTTGCTAAAACTCCCTACTGACACGAGCCAGATGAAAAGTGCGCCGGTCTGACGAGCCCACATGTTCATGCTTTCCCGAACTGATTTAGAGGCATGCGTGCAAAAATAGGAACGGATAAACACAGTCTAGTAGAAGATAAGTTTGCCGTTTAAACTTTATTATGTTTACCTGATCTGCAAGGCCGTTCCAGGCGGATAAATATGGCTGCGGATATGTTGCCCAGATCCCTGCCGTGCCGTTTGGCCCCAGTATCTGACGCACACCACCATCAAATGCATTTAAGGCATCTATTATGAAACACACAAAACACATCGTAAACCAGTAGCTGATCGATGAACAACAACACAGTCAGTAAAAGAAAAGTGTCCCGCTGAAATATCAAAATTATGCTTGTTTAACCCTATTTTGCCTGGGCCTGTGCTGTGCCCCCCCCCCCCCGCCCCCCTCGTTGACGTAGTTATTAGATAATTAGTTGTACGGCCGTCATCTTGGATCTGCCATCTTGGATTTCTGAAATTTTTCAAAACCGTCCATATTGACTCAAAATTAATCAAAACCAATAAATAAACGCTAAATGACGTAAAAATGTAAAAGTTATACCAATAATTATTGTTTTTCTTCATTCAAAGGTACAAAATATGCAAATTTAAAAAAAACGTGGCTGTCAAAATCTTGTTGCCATGGAAACATCAAGTCAAGTGATCAATAAAATGTCATATAAAATTGTTGCCAGATAAATTTTAAGAAAAGTCACAAAGTTTGATGGCGTTTGAATACATATTAAAGAAGTTATGAATGTTAAAAGTTAGCGCGGGCAAACGTCGAACTTCACATGTGCCGAATCTAATGCAAGTGAGCAAGTCAAGAATAATATATTTTGCTCATTTGCATGAAATTCGGCACATGTGAAAATGAATTCTAATGTCCCTGTTAAATCGCCAAATTCCAACAAATATACAACTTACCTGGATAAAAAGAACATACTGAAGCACTAGTTTGCAATTGGAGATGCAGTGCAGGATTGCAAGGATGAATGTGGATTGCAGTTCATCAAATTTGATTTAGTGACAGGCGGTCAAGAAATCAAAATTTCCATTATTGTGGAATTTTGACTTTTTTTAGCCAACATTCTATCGATTTAGTTCGTATTCCTTCGTTTTCACTTTTGGTGATTTTTTCCCTCCCATGTCAAAATAATAAAACAAGCTAAAAGCAGGTTCCTGTCCATAATCATGAAAACACGATATCTCAGGGCAAAGTGCATTTGAAAAACGTATTAGCCCAGTTGCACTTAGTATGCAGTACCATTATCACTGCCGTCATTTAGGCATGGTTCGAACGCCGTCCTTTCCATGAGCAGTACCGAAATTATTTTAAAGGGAACCTCCATTGTCAGAACAAATTGATTTTAAATTATTGGAAATAAAGTCGAAATTTAAAATTTGTAAAAAAACATAATACATAATGTGGAAAAACAGTCCAACGCTATTCCAAGCGTTGTCGTAAACATTTCTTGGAGAAAGACGGAGTGAATCTTAGAATATTACATTATTAATGAGAAAAGCAGTTCAAACAGCGATTTTATCCGTTAGATATACTGGACGGCTACAAACAAACATTCATCAGTCCTAATGAAACCTCACAGAACAATTCTTAATCCAATTACATTTCCACCCTTTTCACTGACAAAGAAAAAGCAATTAAATCGGACCATAAAATAATATTTGACTAAACCACCGTTTTGGCAAAGGAAAATATTGGGCATGAACTGAATTAAAATACAGGTTAATTTAATTATTTATTATTCCATGTATTAATTAAAAGTAGTTGTTGATTTTGGCAGTAAAGTACAATGGGATGAGACAGAATTAACATACTGTCTTCAAAACCTTCACAAACGACATCTGATTTGGTGCAGTGTTGGTTCAGTCCTAATGAAATATTACAGAAGAGAATTAAAACGGACCATAAAATAATATATGACTACGCCACGGGTTTCGGCAAAGGAAATATTGTGTATAAACTGAATTAAAATACAGGTTTATTTAATTATTCATAATTTCATGTCAGATTAAAGTAGTTGTTCGTTTTGACAGTAAAGCACAATGAGATGGGAAGCAATTAACATACTGTCTTCAAAACCTTCACAATCGCCATCTGTTTTGGTGCTATATATAAGACCGTTCTTTGTAATCATTACCTCACATAATAGAGCGGTTTTCAATTGCGGTTAATAACCGTTATGTTGAAAATACAAATACAAATAAATAAATAAATATAAATTTCCGTGGAATCCACTCGGTGGCTCTCACTTCGACTGTTTCCGGAAATGTTGGTTTTAGTGGAGGGAGGAAAACCGGAGTTAACGCGGAGAAAATCCCTCGGGGCAAGGACGAGAACAAACATCAAAGTCAACCCACATTTCATATGGTGGGCGTGCGCTTTTGTAAGTGTTCGTTCCACAAGCCTCAAATCAGCGAATAATCACAGAAAAACAAAGTTTAACAAAATACCAGTGATTTCGGGAGTTTTTATTTTATTCTCATCAGTTTTAAGAGCCCTATTAATTTGGCCTTTAGTGAAGCTAGTTTGATAAACTAACACGGCCATAGTTACAAATGCACAGTGCATCACACAAAGAGAGGATAATGAACTTGTGGTAATAATAATGTAATAATGCAAATACAAATTTTAACACCCGGATGTTTAAAGGAGTGGTCTGTGTGCGATGATATAAAAGAAAATCGCTGTTGGGTATAGCCGCGACAGAACGTTGTCAATTTTACGTTCGTAGCGTGTCATAATTTCCCACTCAGAAAGATTTTCAGAGTGAGGAAAGTAGCTCAATTTTTCTTCAACATGTCTGCAAATTTTACCAACGAGTCATCACGCTATCAAAACTGGACAACCTGTGAACATTTCAAAGACTCTTACCCAATGAAAATCAGTAAACTGGTTTTCCTGTCCATTATTTTACTGTCTAGCTTGGTTGGAAACGCTCTTGTTATAACCATGGTTTGCACGCGTCAAGAGCTAAGGAAGACGATAAATTTCTTTATAGTTAACATGGCGATCTCTGACTTCGTCTTTCCGTTAATATCTATTCCATTTCATTTGGCCGGAATAGCGGCTAGTTCTTTCCAATGGCCTGTCAGTGGTAAGGCGGGATTCATCTTATGCAAGTTGAGAGCGTTTTTTCCGGCTGTTTCATATACTGTTTCCGTGCAAAGCCTTGTCTGGATTGCTTTTGATAGATTTGTGGCGGTAGTCTTCCCAATGAATGTCCATCTTATCTCGTCAAGATTTCGCGCCTTTGCTATTGCTTCTACTTGGATGGTGGCGATGATAATCAACTCTACAGATTTGTACACTACTACGTTGATCAAGAACGGCGGTGCGTTGTACTGCTTCTTAGACAAGAACATTTTGTTGTTAATAAAAGCTTCTACATATGCGCGTATTGCGCTTATTTGCATTGCTCCAATGCTTATAATGACGATTTTATACGGCGCCATAGCGGTGACTCTACGAAGACAAGACAAAACTCTCCGCTGCGAAGCAGTGCATGAGAGCCATCGAAGAAAGATGCAGGCTATTAAGATGAGCATATACATCATAGTTACATTTTACGTATTCTTTCTTCCTTCCACAATAATGCCACCAATTATCTTATCCGGGAAAATTGAACTTTCTTGTTCCGTTTACTACGTGCTGCAGTTTTTTGTTTTTTTGGGGCTTTACTTATCTTCAACGGTTAATCCGACTTTTTGTTTCATATTTGTTGGAAGCTACCGGCGTGGCGTAAGAGAACTGTTTAGATCGTGCTGGTTATACAAGAATATGGCAAGAAACACGTTGAAAAGAGGACGGGCGGAGGAAATAAATCTTCAGAGGATAAAGCCAGAATTCACCTCCAAAGACGGAGTGAACCTTACGTTTTATTATGCGAACTCATGCAACTAAGTATACAGACGTTTATTGTTTCAGGAGCACCCAGCGACTTTTTTTCGTTAAAAGCTATTCCGGAGGTGTTAGTCATCTTAAAAATTCGTAATAAATTAGATTTAAATTCTAGAGTTTTCTTAAGTCAAAGGTCGCCTGAAACTTTCGTAACATCGGAAATCTGAACACAGTTTGTTTTCGGAGGGATAAAAAAATGTCGTTTTGGGTAAGAAGTATGGTCAGCGAGGATTTTCGGAATTCGGGGATAAGATTGCTTTACCTAAAATTTTCCGCCGCTAAAGTATTCAGCTAAGAGAACCGAAAAGCTCAAACTGTATTTAATCTTTAACATAACGTTTCCTTATAAACTGAGGCACTAAACTGATGCTGAAAATGATTTGGAAAAACAGTGCAACGCCATTCCAGGCGTTGTCCTAAACATTTCTTGGAGAAAGACGGAGTGAATTTTTAGAATATCACATTATTAATTAGAAAAAGCAGTTCTTAATCAAAACAGCGATTTGATCCGTTAGATATACAGGACGGATGCAAACAAACATTCAGTCCTAATGAAATATTACAGAAGAGAATTAAACGGACCATAAAATAATATTTGACTATGCCACGGGTTTCGGCAAAGGAAATATTGTGTATAAACTGAATTAAAATACAGGTTTATTTAATTATTAGTAATTTTTATGTATTAAAGTAGTTGTTCGTTTTGACAGTAAAGCACAATGAGATGGGAAGCAATTAATATACTGTCTTCAAAACCTTCACAATCGACATCTGTTTTGGTGCTATATATAAGATCGTTCTTTGTGATCATTACTTCACATAATAGAACGGTTTTCAATTGCGGTTAATAACCGTTATGTCTAAGGCCCGGTACAAACGTCGAACTTCACATGTGCCGAACCTAATACAAATGAGCAATAGCCATTGTTCTTGCTCATTTGCATTAGGTTCGGCACATGTGAAGTTCGACGTTTGAACCGGGCCTTATAAAATACAAATACAAATAAATGAATAAATATAAATTTCAGTGGAATCCACTAGGTGGCACTCACTTCCACTGTTTCCGGAAATGTTGGTTTTTGTGGAGGTATGCACGAAACCGAAGTTAACGCGGAGAAAATCCCTCGGGGCAAGGACGAGAACAAACATCAAAGTCAACCCACATTTCATATAATCACAGAAAAACAAAGTTTAACAAAATACCAGTGATTTTGGGAGTTTTTATTTCATTCTCATCAGTTTTAAGAGCCGTATTAATTTGGCCTTTAGCGAGGCTTGTTTGATAAACAAATACGGCCATAAGTAGAAATGCACGGTGCATCACACAAACAGAGGATAATGAACTTATGGTAATAATAATGCAAATAAAAATTTTAACACCCGGATGTTTAAAGGAGTGGTCTGTGTACGATGATATAAAAGAAAATCGCTGTCAGGTATAGCGGCGAGAGAACGTTGTGAATTTTACGTTCGAAGCGTGTCTACTCATAATTTCCTAACTCAACAAAATTTTCAGGGGTAGGAAAGTAGCTCAATTTTTCTTCAACATGTCTGCAAATTTTACCAACGATTCATCACGTCCTCAAAACTGGACAATCTGTCAACATTTCAAAGACTCTTACCCAATGAAAATCAGTAAACTGGTTTTCCTGTCCATTATTTTACTGTCTGGCTTGGTTGGAAATGCTCTTGTTATAACCATGGTTTATACTCGTCAAGAGCTAAGGAAGACGATAAATTTCTTTATAGTTAACATGGCGATCTCTGACTTCGTCTTTCCGGTAGTGTCTATTCCATTTCGTTTGGCCGAAATAGCGGCTACTTCTTTCCAATGGCCTGTCAGTGGTAAGGGAGGATTCATCTTATGCAAGCTGAGTGTGTATTTTCCGGCTGTTTCATTTACTGTTTCCGTGCAAAGCCTTGTGTGGATTGCTTTTGATAGATTTGTGGCGGTAGTCTTCCCAATGAATGTCCATCTTATCTCGTCAAGATTTCGCGCCTTTGCTATTGCTTCTACTTGGATGGTGGCGATGATAATCAACTCTACAGATTTGTACACTACTACGTTAATCAAGAACGGCGGTGCATTGTACTGCCACTCAGACAAGAACACTTTGTTGTTAATAAAAGCTTCTATATATGCGCGTATTGCGCTTATTTGCATTGCACCAATGTTTATAATGACGATTTTATACTGCGCCATAGCAGTGACTCTCCGAATACAAGACAAAACTATGCGCTGCGCATCAGTGCATGGGAGCCATCAAAGGAAAAGGCAAGCCATAAAGATGAGCATATACATCATAGCTGCATTTTACGTATTTATTCTTCCTTACACAATAATACCAGTAATTTTCTTATCGGGGAAAATAACACGCTCTTGTTCCGTTTACAGCATGCTGAATTTTGTTGCTTTTTTGGGTCTTTACATACCTTCAACGACAAATCCAATTATTTGTTTCATATTTGTTGGAAGCTATAGGCGTGGCGTAAGAGAACTTTTTAGTTCGTGCTGGTTATGCAAGAAAATGGCAAGAAGCTCAGAAAAAAGAGGAGACGCAGAGGAAATAAATCTTCGGAGTATAAAGCCAGAATGAAGGAGTGAACCTTACGTTTTATTATGCGAACTCATACAGCTAAGTATACCGACGTTATTTCAGGAGCACCAGGCATATTGTTTCGGCGTAAAGCTATTTGGGAGGTGTTGGTCATCTTAAAAATTCGTAATAAATTAGATTTAAATCCTAGAGTTTTCAAAAGTCAAATGTCCAGCGCCTGAAACTTTCGTAACATCGTAAAACTTAATACCGTTTGTTTTCGAAGGGATAATAAAATGTCGTTTTGGGTAAGAAATATGGTCAGCGAGGATTTTCGGAAAGAGAAAGCAGCTATAGTAAAGTCGGGGATAAGATTGCTTGACCTAAAATTTTCAGTGTTACACTGAAAAAGTTAGCTAAAAGAAATCAAAAGCTCAAACCGTATTTAAGCTTTCACACAGATTCAATGCGGAAATGATCTGGAAAAACAGTACAAAGCCATTCCAAGCGTTGTTCTAAACATTTCTTGGAGAAAGACGGAGAGAATCTTAGAATATAAGTTTAATAATTAGATAAGCAGTTCAAAACAGCGATTTGGTTTGAAAGATATACAGGACGGTTGCAAGCAAACGTTCAGTCCTAATGAAACATCACAAAAGAGTTCTTAATCCAATGACATTTCCACCCTTTTCATTGACAAAAAAAAAGCAATTAAATTGGACCAAAAAATAATATTTGAATAAACCACGGAGTGTGTTATTAAACCAGAACCAAAGTAATTTCTTTGATCATTCACAAAAGAGTCAAGCGATTTAGTGAACCAATCGGAACTTAAGGTAAATACATGTGGCGGAGCCAAGCGCGGGTAAACCCGTGCGAGTAAGTTACGATAGGTTTTGGATTTATTTCCGGTCTGATTAACAATCACAAAATTACTTTCGTCACCAGACTCTTTTTATCGCCCGAAGTTTTCCGTCCTCGTCCTCCTTTAATTGTTTATCATTACTACATGTCGAGGTTTGGACTGAGAATCTTACGAGATCCCTCTGGCGCGGTGACTTTACTGTTGGCTCGAAGCACCATTAAATTGCTTTTATATATTCCACTACAACGCCATGATATAATTAAAATTTTATTTAAAATTATAAGGAATTGGTCGCATACTAAAATTATGAACTGCTCTCAGGTGAGCATGTTAATATTTAAATGATCTATATATCGTATTTCCTCAAGCAATCGCCCTGGGCACTTGCTTCAACATCAATAAACTGGTTTGACTTTTGGACAAATTATTGTCCTTGGCAGAAAAGGTGGAGTTAATTCAACATTTTTTTGCCTTATACACTATAAATTTTGTGACTTGTTTTCTGTTATCACGGGTTGGTAGTTATTCACTATTCATGGGACCAAAGGGGCGTTTATCCGAGGGAGGAAGCTTGATGGAGGGTGGCGCTTGTTCGAGGAAATACTGTAATAAAAATAATGAGGTCAGTAACGAGGAGAAAACTCACATGTAAAAACAAAACATTTAATAACATGCGCGGTAGAGAAGGAATTAATACTACAACATTGTGAGGCGTTTTGTAGTTGTATGGAAACTCAATTACAGTTGAATATTAAACTCGAACCTCTCGCTAACTCGAACAAAACTTTTTTCCCTCGGCTAAAGATTGCTTGCAAATTAACCCTTGATAACTCGAACCTTCGATATCTCGAACCAAATTTCCCTCTCCCCTAGAGGTTCGAGTTATCAGGACTTTATTGTCAGTAGTGGTTTTCAATTAAATGTCAAAAGTAATTTCGCAATTGCTTTGGTTTTGTATTGCTACGCTTAGTGATTATCTAAAAGCTCTCGCGTCACCTTGTCAACCAATGAGAAGTCAAACCAGAACCAAATCAACCAATCGTGATTTTACTTGCACGCGTTTTCCCGCGCTTTGCGCCGGCTGCATGCATTAATTTGCTTCGAGTTCTGATTGTTCATTGGACATTTGATTATCTGTGTCTGTTGTAATTGGCCAGTTTGATTACTTTGGTTTTGTTTGTTGGGGATCTTTTGCGGTGCTGCACGACACTCAATTGAAAACCGATAAGTTAATCCCCCTGCGGAAGCAAAAAACTGTCACAGTTACTAAAAAGTCGGGTTACTGATCATGGGGTTAAAAAAGTGAAGCCAGGGAAAACTGTATGTGGTTCAAGTGAGCGAGAGGTGCGAGTTAGAGCGCCTTTCAATTTTTAGCTTGCACTTACGTCATATCCTGTCATATCAACATTCAGAAGCATTAAAAAACGGATTTCGATTCGAAAATGTTTATTGAATTATAGAGTTTAAAACTACACATCTGGACCAAATTTTGAAGCGCCAGATCATTTTGTTTAAGAGTTATAGGCGAACGAGTTTTAGACATTTTTAGTGAAAATGTATGGAGCGGCCATCTAAATGGTGTACCACTTTGGTACACCAACATGGTACACCAACATGGCGGCCAAAACTTCAAAGTCATAATTACGCAAAAAAATCGCACCACAAAAGATTGGATTCACCATTAGTTACATTATATCGGCTTATAAGCATCTATAATACAAAAATAACTTTCAACTGGTTTAATTTTGTTTATATTCACGGCTTATCTGAAATAGCGTGACGAATTGCGTGACACATTTAAAACCTTTACTAAATCGGAAGCAAAACATCGTTAAAACCTGAACCTTTTTGTGAAGGATTGTAACACTGGTATCTACATACCATGTAAGAAACAGCTTTGTAGGATGTAAAGTTTAGGTTTGAATTTGTATGACGTCGTGTGCAAGCCAAGAATTGAAAGAGTAACTAAGGGTGCGTTCGATTGGGAAATCCGGATTTCGATTTTGAAATCCGGATTTCGGATTTCCCAAAAAAAGCAAAATCCAAAAACGGATTTGAAATTACCGAAATCCTTCTCGGCGATGGAATTCCGAAATCCGGATTTTCCAATCGACCGCACCCTTAGCGATTGCTTGGTTTTGCATTGCTACGCTTTGTGATTTGCTAAAATTTTTTGTTCCACTCCCTCAACCAATCAGAAGTGAAACCAAAACCAATTGTCGGTTGCTCACAAGCGTTTTCCCGCCCTTGGCACCGGCTACGCATATTTAGTTCATTGGAATGTCTGACTCTGTTGTGATCGGGAAAGGGTTAGTAGTAAGAACGGTACCCGTTTTGCCCCCCCCCCCCCCCCCCCAAATAAGGGTAACTCACCCCCACGGAACCTTCTAGGAATAGTTCACACCGTGGAGATTCCCACGGATCGACTGAAAGGAGGTCCGTGGGAAACTCCTCGGTGTGAACTATTCCTAGAAGGTTCCGTGGGGGTGAGTTACCCCTTATTTTTTGGGGGGCAAAACGGGTACCATTCTTACTACTGAGTTATTACTTTGGTTTTGGTTTTACAACACTCAACTGAAAAGCTGCTCTATATTCGCTCTATACGGATTTATCAAGATTCTACTTACGACATCGTCAATCGTAACAAATGACTTCTTAATCGAACATACAGATCACACTATAGCCCATTTCGAAAAATACCATAATACTCTTTTATGTGCAGGCTCAGCCTCACCGGGGTGTAATTATTCAAGTTTTCTTTGTTAGAATGGCACAATGGAATTCAGAATACATGTAGGAACGCTAGGACCATAGTTAATAGAATAAACTGGTTATGAAGCTCAACTAATTTCAAAAAGAGTGTACAAAGCTGCTTTGTTTTATGTTGAACGAACCGTGACCCTGCACATTGTTTTGTTTAAGGTGTAAGCCTAAATGTTTCTACTGGTCAGTTGCTCATATGCATTTCAATACCTTTTGTGTTTTGTGCAGGGTCAAGGCAAACGAACAAAAGAAATAGAGAACAAAAACATATAACAAAGACTGACTGAGTTTCATAACCAGTTTGTTCTATTAACTATGCTAGGACGTAGCATTGTGAGTTCGTATACAAATGTGCACCGTATGCAAATTGCCAAGAAGTTAAAGCATAGCACGTGCAGTTCGTGCTGAAAACAAAAGAAATTGGAAAAATCAGGCTTAAATCAAGCACCATCCAAACCTACACTTTAAAGAGTATTATGGGATTTTTTTCGAAGTGGCCTTTTGATTTCCAAAGTAAAACAATGTTTGTTTGCAATAATGCTTATTCCTTTCCTACTTCTAAGCAGCTTCTGTAAGATTTATCACATAAGATCGCTCAGTTGCCATTGGCTGACATTCCGTCAATAAAAGCCATATTACCCTTTCCTATTTCTCTTCCCACAGTCTTGGGTTCAGGCGTGCTTGTTACAATACTCTCGAGTTCGTACCCAGTCACCCCATCGTTAACTGAGTCGTGGTGCATCTCAATTAAACCAACGTAAATTAAGGCGCCCAGGACTCCTCCCAAAAGACAGCCCACCACAGGAATCCAGGACCAGTAGTTGGCGACCCTGTGTAATTAAGGCTGTCAAGAAAATTATAAAGCAAATCAAAATTATAGGGCTTGGTTAAGAGGTGCGGTACTGCGAGTGTATGCTAAACGTTGCTCTGTACTCGTCAGTTTTCTCCTAAGGACCGAATTCCAAACTATGCCCCATAACAGCTTGAATCCGTGTGAGTTTGGAACTGTTACAGTTCGTGACGAAATTTATGCGGCTGAACCATACATTTACACCGAAGTTCAGCAAGGTATTCACACCGTACTGGTATGGATTTGAGACCGATTTAGATGCACAAATGGACATGCTTTTGAAGGAAGTAAAAACCTCACACGTACGAAGATGCGCTTAACATTTGCCCAGATAAAAGGTAAAGTGAAAACAACAAGGGTCTTTTCATGCAATGTTTTTCAAGGATCCAAATTGGTGCGATAAAGTTTGAGCGTAATTACTATAACTATCTTTATACAGGAATATGGAATTAGTAAGAATTTCGATACAGCAACGGCCGTCATTACTCATATTCGTCTCCACCCTGCTAGCAGAACCTCTTTCACTATCCAACTTGAGAAGAAAAGTAGGCTCTGCCGAAATCGAGTAGAGTCTTTGAAGTCGCCGCAGTCCAAAAGTTTGGACTAGTCAGTCCGGTTTCTTATCGCCAAACCTGTTTTCTACAGCGCAAACATTAGTTTTATTGAGAACCCGTATATGAGAGTGCGTGTGTGAGAGCAAAATGATTTCGAGGCCACTCGATTCGGCTTGGGTTTGCAATTGTATCTAAGCATATCCAACATATTAGGCATGTTAAATAAGGACCTGAAACGATTACTACAGAGCCTTTCTTCTCTTGTATCGAGATAAAGAAAGGCTTTACTCGTGGATGACGCACTTCTTGCACCGAGCCATTCAATTACATGCAATGTGCATGATTCAAATGATAAAAAATGGAAACAGTGGTACCTCGCCATACCTCCATGAAGGGGACACTTTTTCTGGTCCCGATGGTGTCCCCTTACTGGAGGTTTCACTGTTATTTCAATACTTACGTAAACACTCCAGAGCCCCACCCTGCCATAGCAGTAAATATCCTTGGACCCAGATCCCTAGCGGGATTGATGGCATAACCGCAGTTGAATCCAAAAGTGGCGCCGATAACAAACACCACTAGTCCGATCATGATCGGAACCACGCCCTTGTCAGGAGAATTGTTGTTTTGATCAATGATGGCAAAAATACAGCCCACCAACAACGCTGTACCAAGCAACTAGGAGAGGTAAGCAAATTTAAGGCCTACTTAAATTCAGGAGTAAGGATAACGTCTCAATTGAGGAGTGGGGCGGGGTAAGGGAGTAGGAGTGGAAGGAAATGGGAGGGGTGTAGCTCAGTCTTTTGAAAGTACAAAACGTGGCACTTTGATAGGGACTGTAAGAATTACTTGCATTTGTCGTCCATTTGACGCTCCCCCACACACACTTTAGGGTTGCTAACACAGTGGCTGATCACGGGGAGCCGGGGGGTCTCTATCATTTTCACCCCTGGCCCCATCTCTTCTCTCCCTCTTATTCACTCTGCCCCTCCTCCTGTCGATAGCGTCTAGGTCCACCATTAGGGAGCTTAAGCAACGACAACGAAAACGCCAAGGAAAATTAAACGTCAATTGAAAAAAGGATTCACGCTATTTTAAACTACTTTGCAGTTGTTCCAATTTGTTTAGTTCGTTGTCTCATGTGACTAGATTGTCCAGGAGCTGAATTTGAAGGGATGGCTTTCCCGTTCAAACGGAGAAAGGAAAATTAACCGTTGTGTGTTCACGTTCTCCACAAAACCTATAATTTGATCATTTGACATTAACGTTTTTTTGCAGGGAACGGCAAAGAAGTGTACCAACAAAACGTAAAACGCACGTGCAGAGGCATTGTTTTCGCTCATTAAACCCATTGTTTTGTGCCGCTCTCGCTGCCGTTACCGTCGTGGTTGCTAAAACTCCCTACTGACACGAGCCAGATGAAAAGTGCGCCGGTCTGACGAGCCCACATGTTCATGCTTTCCCGAACTGATTTAGAGGCATGCGTGCAAAAATAGGAACGGATAAACACAGTCTAGTAGAAGATAAGTTTGCCGTTTAAACTTTATTATGTTTACCTGATCCGCAAGGCCGTTCCAGGCGGATAAATATGGCTGCGGATATGTTGCCCAGATCCCTGCCGTGCCGTTTGGCCCCAGTATCTGACGCACACCACCATCAAATGCATTTAAGGCATCTATTATGAAACACACAAAACACATCGTAAACCAGTAGCTGATGAACAACAACACATGCAGTAAAAGAAAACTGTCCCGCTGAAATATCAAAATTATGCTTGTTTAACCCTATTTTGCCTGGGCCTGTGCTGTGCCCCCCCCCCCCCCCCCCCCTCCCCGCCCCCCTCGTTGACGTAGTTATTAGGTAATTAGTTGTACGGCCGTCATCTTGGATCCGCCATCTTGGATTTCTGAAATTTTTCAACAAAACCTGTTAAAAACCGTCCATATTGACTCAAAATTAATCAAAACCAATAAATAAACGCTAAATGACGTAAAAATGTAAAAGTTATACCAATAAATATTGTTTTTCTTCATTCAAGGGTACAAAATATGCAAATTTAAAAAAAACGTGGCTGTCAAAATCTTGTTGCCATGGAAACATCAAGTCAAGTGATCAATAAAATGTCATATAAAATTGTTGCCAGATAAATTTTAAGAAAAGTCACAAAGTTTGATGGCGTTTGAATACATATTAAAGAAGTTATGAATGTTAAAAGTTAGCGCGGGCACTTTGTGCCCCCCCCCCCCCCCCCGCCCCACCAGGCTAAATAGGGCTATTATAAAGGCCCGATTCAAACATCGAACTTCACATGTGCCGAATCTAATGCAAGTGAGCAAGTCAAGAATAATATATTTTGCTCATTTGCATGAAATTCGGCACATGTGAAAATGAATTCTAATGTCCCTGTTAAATCGCCAAATTCCAACAAATATACAACTTACCTGGATAAAAAGAACATACTGAAGCACTAGTTTGCAATTGGAGATGCAGTGCAGGATTGCAAGGATGAATGTGGATTGCAGTTCATCAAATTTGATTTAGTGACAGGCGGTCAAGAAATCAAAATTTCCATTATTGTGGAATTTTGACTTTTTTTAGCCAACATTCTATCGATTTAGTTCGTATTCCTTCGTTTTCACTTTTGGTGATTTTTTCCCTCCCATGTCAAAATAATAAAACAAGCTAAAAGCAGGTTCCTGTCCATAATCATGAAAACACGATATCTCAGGGCAAAGTGCATTTGAAAAACGTATTAGCCCAGTTGCACTTAGTATGCAGTACCATTGTCACTGCCGTCATTTAGGCATGGTTCGAACGCCGTCCTTTCCATGAGCAGTACCGAAATTATTTTAAAGGGAACCTCCATTGTCAGAACAAATTGATTTTAAATTATTGGAAATAAAGTCGAAATTTAAAATTTGTAAAAAAACAGGTGCAAATATAATTTTAGTGTACAAATAAAATGAATATAAATATCGCCTATTTTCGGTTGTAATATTTAATATGACGTGTTACGGTTGCCGCTATTGTTAAGAATCGAAGTTCTTTTGTATGCAATAATTAGACAACCGTTACACGTCATAATGATAAATATTCAAAAATGGCGGCGCGCGGGAAATTTAAAACCGAAAATAGGCGATATTCATATCCAGATTTTGTACACTAAAATTATATTTGCACCTGTTTTTTTTTAAATTTTTAAATTTAGACTTTATTTCCAACAATTTAACGTCAATTTGTTATAACAATGGAAGTTCCCTTTAAAATTTCATGGAAAGTACGGCGTCTGAATCAGTTGAGTTTGGCTGAAACATTAGGTTCGCCTTCAGGCGTACTATACGGCTGACTTAGCCGTATGAACACGGCTCTGGTTCGCCTTTGATTCAAACGCCGTGCTAACCATGAGCCGTATCGAATGGACACATTATGTTAATGATTTTATAATATATTGTAATTGCAATTAACCTTAAAGTCCGGCTGAAGTACGACTGTTGTTTCATACGCCGTACCGTACATGAGCCAAGCGCTGGAATATTGGCATCCACAAAATACATTTTATTTAACCCTTTAACTCCCAAATTTCTTTGGGTTCCCAAAGCAGTTTTATGGGGCTAGGCAATCTGTAGAATTTCGTGACTGCATATAAATAGCTCACATAAAAATATACGCCGTTTCAAATCAACGTGGGCTCGAATTTTCATTGTGACGTCAGTATTCAGCCGTTGCTCGCTCGATTAGCGATCACACGGACTCGAATCTGATAAGAATTTGGTTTATAAGTGCTTTTTCGAGTCATTTTTCACTGCAGAAACCCCCAGGCTGGCATCATTAAGCTGGAATGGTGGGCAGAGGCAAACGTCTGAAAGAAACCAGAGGTGAGAGATGATTTGACCATGACTGGAACGCCAAAAGTATCTGTAGCAAAACATGGCGGTCCATGAGTGAAGTTGTCTCTCTGGCCCTTCTGTGGTTGGATTTCGAGACCTACCAAGGCAATTTGGACGACTTTTGACTTCTAAAAAATGCAATCGGTGCAATATTTTGCCAGTTGGTCTGGGTGGCTCGACACTTATAAAAAATATATCAAACAGAGGTAGGTAGACTTGCATGCCGCCGGTATGTTGTATTACCCAGAATTCCTTTCGGTCGTGCATAAGGATATTATAAGTTTGCAAGAATAGCTCTGATTGAATGGAAATTGCTCGGTCTGTTAAAATATTGATGGGAATTTTTCTAAGTGGATGCAGACGAATAGGTTCGAAGTTAGCTGCAAATGTACACTTTTGGATTTAGAGTTACTTTTTCATTAAAAGAAATTGATGCAAAGATGTGCGTTTTTTGTTGTTTTCCTGGGAAGTAGAAAACGGGCATTTCTGGATTTGCTGCCGAATGAACAACCATATGCAGCAGAAATCCAAAGTTGTAGTCAAGTAGTTGGTTGTTAATGCTATGAAACTTATCGCTTTGCCCTAACAAGGGATCATTACTATCATTTGTGTAGATTTGTGCCGAAAGCTGCAGTTTTTTAAATCACTATAGTGATTTTCGTACGAATATGTACGATTGGCTGTTAAAGGGTTAAATTAAAGTGCATTCCAGTGGCTCAACATGGCGGCTTATCGCAGAATGCTTGAGAACTCCGATGAAGATGTGTGTATGACCTGCTTCGACCTGTCGAAATTTGTGTGCATCGGCTGTATTCGGTCCAAACTAAGTCAAACCATCCCCCATTTCTTATCCGTCGACGACAGGAGCGGTCGTATTCAGGGGTTTCTTCTTCGTTAGACAGTAGCAGCAAAGTTAATAGAAAACAGGCATTAACTAGCTGTCGCCTCCGTGATATGATAAACCGTACAGCGCTTTGTAGGCGTGCTCTCCTCCGTCTCGCATTTCTAAACATTGACAGGAAAGCCCTCGGCCATGTTGGGCCGACGGAAATTTCGCTCAATACTCGCGCAGGCAACCGCTGGTACACTTTTATTCTATTACTTCATTTACATAAGTTCGGCTGATTGAGCACGGCGTCTGAATCAACAGCCGCTCTGAAATCAATTGGGTCGGCCCGAGTTCTAGTCAGTAAGTACGGCTCATGGAAAGTACTGCGTTTGAACCATGCCTTACTCACCGTAATACACTCCATAAACACAAGCTGAAGCAACAAATGCCCCCAGCATTTGTGCCGCCCAGTATACGGGAACTTTTTTCCAGGGAAGTCTCCTCACTACGGCGAATGCCAGTGTCACTGCAGGGTTCATGTGAGCCCCTACAAAGCATCATGGAACGTATTTAAAACATAGCCGAATTTAGAAAAATCACCTCGGCTAATTGAAGGCAGCTAAAATAACTAAATAAGTTAAGAACAAAAAAAAAAGGAAAACGTTGAATTAATTCTCGTTTCATTGAATTGAATTGGTAGGGACGGCTTTCAAGTTCAAATAGAGCAAGGAAAATTAACCGTTGTGTGTTTACGTTCTGTAAAAAAACCTATAATTTGGTCATTTGGCGTTGTTGTTTTGCAGGGAACGGCAAAGAAATGTATCAAATGAAAAACGCACGTGCAGAGGCATTGTTTTCGCTCATTAAACCAATTGTTTTGATTCGCTCTCGCTGCCGTTTCCTTCGTGGTTGCTGAAGCTCCTAATGTTGACGTCAGAGGGTAACAGTGCACTGTTGCCCGCTAGCGCACGTGATCAGACCGTGACAAAAAGTGGCACGATTATGATGCGATTGATGTTGACCTCGGGTAATCGGCGCGTTTTCGCTAACTCTGTTTTCACGACAAAGAAAGCTACTAACAAAAGATCATCGAATCTCAATATTTTACTCGAATCTCGATGTTTTCCTCGACTTCGTCTCGGGAAACATCGAGATTCTTGGGAAACAAAATTCACTGTTTCCCTCGATCGGGACCAGTCATTAATGTGTACTTATTGACTAAGTGGGAGGGTCGGATGGGAAAATATTTGGCTCGAGGACCGTGGCGTACGGACCGAGCGCAGCGAGGTCCTTGCGCCACGACCGAGAGCCAAATATTTTCCCATCCGGTCCGACCTCACTTAGTCAATAAGTATTTTATCATATGACCAATTTGGAGACAAAATTACTTAAAATTTTAACGCGCCAGGCCGTCCGGTTTTCTAGTAGGGCCGTACGCCTTTTTCCGGCCCCGCTCGCGCAAATGCGTACGGCCCTCATACGGGACTTTCATCAATGGTTTTACAAAGAAAAGTTTCGCAGGGCCGTACGGGTCATATGATAAGTGTTTAATATTTACCTTTTTTTATTTTTTTTAATTATAATTAAAATATTTTTGAAATATTGCAATACTGCAGAAACCCAAACCCCACTCTCTTCCCCCTCTTGTACCACGGTTGGGGTATAACTTTGCGTGTACGTCTAAGAATTAATCCAGAATCTAATTTAATCTTTTAAACCCTCGGACTGTATTAGTGCAAAAGATTTAAAAGAAAGAAAACAAAATCTTTTGATCCTGGATTAAACAGAACTACAGCAAACTTCATTGTTCTGCGGCATTGGCTTTTTCTCACATAGAATGTCTGATTTCAAGAGTAGGGGAGGAGCTAATGGTTTATAATTATATTTCAGTATAAAAATAAAGAATATCCATTTGTGTCAGATACATTTTAGGAAATGTTCGTGCTTAACCAATCAAAATAGCAGAAGACAATAGCTAATAATTTTACTTCTTTGATGGAGTTCCTCAAATACAATTTCTTTAAAAATTTGTATATTTTGCGATTGATTGGGTCTTAAATTACATGAAACCTTTAAAAAATCAAACAAAACGCACCTTGAAACCTACCTTTTAACGGTCTTTGAGTCTAGGCCAATGAGATCACTAGTTTACAATGAAAAAAGTTGACATTCCATCGTGCATTGCCGTTAGCACTTTGCGGATCATTACTTAAATACATACACAAAACTTATTAAAGGAGTTCGCATTTATTGCTGTCCCCTCACGCTTAGCTTCGTGCTGGATGTCGGCCCTTTCGATTCTCGCTCCACGTTTCACCGCCTGCACGAGCCATATAAGCAAATAAACTTTATGGGCATTTGAATAAAAGGGTTAGTTTCTAAAGAATCTGTGGAGCTGCATCGGTGGGGAAGTGAAACATGAAAATTTGGTTTTTATCAACTGATCATGAGTTGATATGGTAAACTGGCCACCGTAAAAAGATTCAAGAGCTGACGTTTGCATCGCTAGTCCTTCATCCCCTTGTGGGGATTTTATTTTGGAGTATTTACCTCCCGGGGCGGGGGGAGGGGGGGGGGGGGGGTACTCCCCGAAAATTCGATACCCTATTTCAGACCAGACCCTTAAATCGATACCCTATTTCAGATGTTAATCAAGCCGCATTTATCAAGGGATGTAAAAAGTAGCTTCTTCTAAAAACCATACCCAATTCCAGACCAGAGTGCTCAAATCATAACCTATTCCAGACCAAAATGGTCAAAATCTATACCCTATTTCAGACCAAAACGGCTTGAAAACCATACCCTTTAGGGCCGCACATACCTATATATATATAGCTTATATAAGGGAGTACCCCACCCCTTCCGGGATTTACCTGAAACTCCTCCAGCCCAATAACAACCCATGGTTACTCCAATTCCCCAGCTGAAGTTGACGGAGAAGAAATTTCCAAATTTCCAGTTGCTAAGAACCATTTGAGCAACAGAACCCGCTCCAAAAATCTGCAAAACGAAAAGGTATCACAAAAGTTTACAACATTTCCCTTTTTTGTCTCAAGAATATAATAAGTGTGGAGCAAATCGCGCAAGCACTCACGAAAATCGCTGTCCGCAAGCTTTAAGTCTGACAATATTACGCTTTAATTTTTACCGTCAATTTTGCATTATTTTGCGAAATTCTTAATCCCACGAATATTAAACAATGGAAACATCGAAAACTGGTTATATGGAGCACGTACTTCATAAGAGAAATAGAAAAAATGTCTCTGAACTCGTAACTGCCGTGGAAAAACTCACAGCAACAAGTTAAAAGGGGCACTTGAAGTGAATCACCTTCCTTTGTTAATTTAGAGAGATAAAAAAGAACTGGTTGATCTATGATAGGCTTTGTATTAGAAAACTCAAGCCTGTGCTTAATTTAAACTGCCAGTTTCATGGTGTTGTGTTCTTGTAGATGTATATCACCAAATTAATGACGTAAAACAAAACACTCAAAAGAATGTGAACAATACCCACATTACAACACAATAGCTAACCAACAACAGTTAACGCAAAACAAAGAAAAACCCTTAATGCTCAGTCAGACTCCATCCGCGCGAAACTTTTACTTAATAGAACAATATTTAGGCACAAACGGCTTTGTTCTTGTATTCATATGCAAATATAAACAATATTGCTTTACACGTGTAAAGCCCCGGCTAAATGTTCCGACCTTGTTGGCCAACATTTCATTTAATTGTTGGATCGATGACAATGTAGGACGCGCGGCTAAACGTCTCAACATGGTTGACCAACATTTTCTGGATGCGTGGCCTGAACATAATTGGCTGTTGCTACGATTTTTTGTTGGAACGCCGGCAAAACGTTCAAAATACTCTGCGGTCGCATTAGAGAGAAACACTGGTGTTTTCATCATTTGAACTGATTGCTTTGTTTCTAGTGCTAAAGTGGTAATTATTCCCATAAGGATTCAAAACACTCAAATCTCATAAATCTCAAATCTTTATTTTAACACGGTAAAAATTCATCAGGCCAGGTTGGTACAAAATAAAATACAACTTCATGATAATTTCTACCAACAATTAATACGTATCTATAAGGTCTATTAATAAAAATGCTACTCGTAATTACATTGAACTATAGACCTGTTTTCCATGAATGCCGTGTATTTAACTTAATTAACTAAAATTGCTTAAAACGATTGAGAGATTTATCTTGCCTTAGATTATTTAGAGCTTTGAACACCATAGAATTTGAAGTATACAAGACTGTTAATTCTCTAATGTGACAGCCATTGTTGCGCCCAACAGATTGTTGGGAAAAATGTTTGACCGAACACTAAATCTCACCCAACATTCATCGAACAAAAAATGTTGGTTACTTTATTCAACGTGGCATGCCAAACGTTTCAACATTGCTGGACCAACAAATGTTGACCAACTATGTTGGAACGTTTTCCTGGGCTTAAGGGTAAAGTAAAGCAAGACCTCTCTTAATACTAAAACAAAGTTAACTTTCGCCCAACAATGATCGAACAAGAAATGTTGGTGATACGTCATCCAACATAGGGTGCTAAACGTTCAAACATTATTGAGCCAACAAATGTTGACCAACGATGTTGGATCGTTTATCCCTCGGTTTAGTAACTGAAAACAAACGTTCGCCTAACATTTATCGAGCAAAAGATGTTGGTGATACGTCATCCAAAGTGGGGTGCTAAACGTTCCAACACTATTGGACAAACAAATTTGGCCAAAATCTTTAGAACGTTTATCTGGAGCTTCAAAGGATTTTAAACCGCTCTTGACACTTGAACTTGACAGTGACGTCATGAAGACATCGAAACGTTGTTTATTTCGCTTGCTTTCGTTCTGATAAAAAAGATTAAAAGAAAGAAAAATACTCGCCAGCAAAATAAAGGTGGAGCAGAATTCTGCGACTGCTTCTCGCATCAAAGGAGACAAGCGAAAACGAATAGCCATGACAAAGTTATTTGCACTGCAGCCTGATGAAAGAAATACGAAAAGAATAAACAATTATTATTGTGAACAATAAGTTATGTTACAAATAGGTAACTGCTACTTTCGCCGATACGAATATTTAGACATTGAAAAAATACCAGTTTATGATTACCACTCTACCAGGGGCGTACCCAGCGACGTTTTGCAAAGGGGGAGGGGGTTTACATCTCGTCCGAAAAACGTCAGTCAAGGCAGTTCAGTCACCGGCATTCAAAACATGCGTGTACGTCACGTTCAGGAAGGAAACATTCTTGAAGAGAAGTGTCAGCTACGCTTTTTCGATTTCGTGCTACTCGCGAGCGACGGCTGAGGTGATAAATTATTTGGACAATTTAACGAGTAAAAGCCATTCACAAAAGCGGTGGCGATGTCAATAAAAAACAAAGAAGCAAGAGAACGCTTTTATAGTAATAGCCTGCAGCACTCTCTTTTGGGGTTTGAGTGTCTTAAAAGTTACGAGCCGGCGAGGGAATTGGCCGGGTCCTTGGCTTGCCGGCCCGAGGTTCGCCTTTAATTGAGCGAAATCCAATCGGTAGAGGAAATTCGGCGTATCTTTGGAATCATCTCCAAGTGTTTCACGAGATGATTAAAACCTGCCGAAGTCGCTACTTTCAATAACCCTAAAAATAACTACAAAACTCCCCCCCCCCCCCCCCCAAAAGAAAAAAAAAAAATGAAAAAAATTAAAAAGAAATAAATAACAACAACAAAATTAATACATCATATATAAGGTAAAGGTTACGAATTTATTACTCTATGATTATTCCAAGCGTCCGTATTATAGAGGTGTCCATATTATAGAGGTATCCACATTAGGAGGTAGGGATTGTATGAATTGTCGTGTCTTCAGGACCAAGTGAACTGTCCGTAATAGAAAGGTGTCCGTAAGGAGAGGTTTGACTGTATTTGTAAATGGGTATAGAATTAGAATATTTGTAGAATATTTCCAATAATTACGTTGTGCGTAATGCGCACTTTCTACTCATTCATGTGTGTCGTCATTTGCCATGCGAGTCTGACGGATAAAAAAAAACACTACTGATGTCAGTTGAGAGGTTAAACCTTGAAATTAACATGGATTAAAGGCTTTCCATTAAAATCCTCGTATACTGAGGCCTGACCTTTTGTTATGACTCACACCGTTATTGCAAGTGTGTAAAAATATATATTTTTCTGGGGTGTTATTATACGAGGCCAATCTAAACAATTGCATTGTATTGAAAAAATATTCCACTGTCTTTTTCAGTACGTGACAAGGTAGAGAAAGGGAAGGACGGAACACATTCGAGTATTAAAAGGTTTAGTTCCTAACCCACAGGGAGTTTAAATAAATAAGGCTAGAATAACGTGTTTTCTCTTTGTAACAAAAGATACACGATGCTTAGGCAAACAAAATTTATAACTCCGCGATATTGTGTTCTATTTTTAACCTTAACTTAATATGTTTTAAGAAAACCCGTGCAATCAAAATTTCATTTAAGGTTCTCTTTCCCACAAAGCCAAGAGAATTGATTGAAATGTGAAAGGGCCAATTGGGAGTTTCAACACTACTCGGGTGAAGCTTCGTCAAATGAAGAAAAGATAACAACTACCAACTCTACGTTTACAACGTTTTATGATGCAAATTAAAACAATTTTGTTCCAATTTCATCTACTAGCCAAGAAAATGTATAAAAAAGAACCTTACCTTCAGTAGGAAAGGGAAATTTTCTCTTCAGATCTGTCTGATAACAATCGACCTATTAAAATAATAACAATGCCTTTGGCCCGGGCTTTTGGTAGTACTTATGATCAAATGATCAAAGGCGATTGTGTTAAGCATTAACTTTTATTAACTTATTTTAAAACAAACAAAGTGACAGCCTCCGCGTTACTGCAAATAAACCTGTTTACACTAAACGGATGAGCGATCAGGAAGGACTCACGTACGCCGTTTTAAAAAAGATATGATCGACCCGTTTGCGTGCGTTCAGGTGCCGGGAAACAGCGCGCAGTTTTCGCTTATTTTGGCTGTTGTTTCAAATTTATAGCTAGTTTATCACATTGCTGTCAAAAGCTCGTCGCAAATAAATGCCAAACAAATGAAGCTCTTAGGGATAAAACTAATTGGAACTCGCGCACACAAAAGGTTCCTTTTATGAGATTCTTGCAAGTGAAATTTGCATGGTACATGCGAGAGAACGCGATAGGCGAATCTTTGTTCCCGTCATTTTGTGTGTCTGTTAGCATATATATGAATTTACGCGGAGAAGGTACCGTGGTAAATACGAATTAACTTCAAAAGTTGAAAGAGCTTATTAAAGTTATATTAGTAATTTATGCAATTTTTAACTTTTTTCATGTAATCAAAAAAAAAGTCAACTATCAAAAACTGCAAAATTGTTGGGTGGCCAAAACGCTGATGAACCATACATTCTGTGTAAAATTTCCAGTTTTTTTGAAACATCATTGCATGAAGAGTATCTGGTACATCGAGCTGAAATGTCCAGGGAAAGCTAATTGTGTTATGCCCTTTCAATGTATTTGGAGTTGATTTATTTGCAGCTCGATAAGAGAATGAGGCGGATATGCTAATTACGCAGTTTGTAAACAATCATTAGTTTTACCAATATTTGTATCAGTGTGTTTCGGCACTGGCAACCCAAAGTTTTTTGTCCACATCGAAATTCAAAATTTTCCGGTAAGGAACTAAAATACTAATGCATCTTTGCCAATTCATTCAGTTAATAGCGGAGCTCTTGCGGGCCAAAGTCCCACTCGCGGAGCTCCACACTCATAGAGCCCATGCCCGTCATTTTTCAGGCAGTACGCAGCTCTTACAAGGTCTTCTCAGATTTACTGAGAAAACAATACAACAAACAACACAACAATGGACCCTAGCTCTGAAAACTATAGAGCTGCGTGATATATAGGTCCAATGACATTAGAGGTTGCTAAGAGCTGCGTGGCTTATTTTTCAAGTATGACGTCGCGCAGAGCTAGCTCGCGGGCGCGTATGATGTTGCAAAAACATGCGCGTATGACGTCAAGCAACATTCGGGATCTTAGCAATTTTGAAACCAAAGCGAGGCTTTGTTTTTCGCCTGGCTACACGGCCGATGTAAAGGCCCTGTCACACTATTGCGTATGAGAGAAACGTATGAGTTGCGTATGAAAATTCATAAAATAATTTTCATACGCACAAAATGACCAGCGTACTTGACCTATGAGTAACGTACCTCTAGCGTAACTCTTGCGTACCCCAGCGTATGTCAGCGTATACCAGCGTATGAGTGATATTTTTCATACGCTGGCATACGCTAGTACGATACGCAATAGTGTGACAGGGCCATTACGTCAGCTACAGTAAACACTTTTGTTGTGTTCAGCGGAGAAAACGGTTTGCAAAATCGTTTTTCCCTGCATTTTTTCGCGGTTTGCTACTCAAGGCAGGTTTCACATTTCTCAAAACAGTGAGGCTGCGTAACTCTGCAAGCCAAGCGTTTTTGGAGGAATATAGAGCTAAGGGCTTATTTTTTAACCTGATTTCGTCTAAGGACAATTGAAGCTAGTAGATCGTCGAAGCATTTGTTTGGGGCTAAACTCCTTTAACCCATTGACGGCCGTACCGGCCAAAACCGACCAAAACCGGCCAAAACCGACCAAAACCGGCCAAAACCAGCCGTGATTTTCAATAACACATTTAAAATATTCAAAATAAAAAGAGAAAGCTTTAAAGAATACTCAGAAAAAGAGGAGCTTTAAAGGGGAAATATCACGGGAATTTTGATGTTTTTTGGTCAAAATCATTTTACAATACCTTTACTTATTTACAAAGTAATACTAAAACACCAAGAGCGTGAAATCAAACCAATTCTTGAAAGAAAGACAGATTACGGTCTGTTCTAGTCCATTTGGAGACGAAAATGTGGTAACTTGAAAAAGATTAGGCTAATTTTTTTCAAGTTGTAGTTCATTGATACCCAGTCCGTCTATGACCAGAGACACTAATTGACAGTTTTGATATATTTTGTGATAATTTATCACACCATTGGAGCTTTATTTCGCGGTTTCAGATCATACAATAACATTTTTTGCTTTTTGAAATGACACCAAATCCCCGTGATACTTCCCCTTTAAGCGATGAAATCTTGCTTCGAGGAACTTCATACCCGCGAAGAAGCGGCGTTTTAAAGAATTTTCAAGCAGCCGAGGGACTTAACGGTAAAAGAAATTACATTTTTCTATTGGAATTTATGTTGATATCAATTTGTAATTGACGTTTTCTTTGTGTTCTTGTTAGTTTTGGAGAAATGTTCATAAAACGTACACAAATTCAGTCGGATTGACATCGTGAATTTCGCCATGTGCTCAGCCAGACAGCTTCTCGATGCGCTAATGGTACGCGTTTTGCTTTTTTACAACAAAAAGCAGAGGCGTAGCCAGACCTTTTTCCGTTTAAGCCCGAGATATTTTATTTGGGGTATAAAATAGGAGCGCCGACGGCGCGAGCCTCTGGGGGGGGTCTGGGGGCATGTCCCCCCAGGAAATTTTGAAATCTAGAGGCTTGGAAATGCTATTTTCAGCATTCTCCACGATATATTTCGTCCAAAAATCGATCTCGATTCAGTGAAAAATAACAGGTTTTTCTAGTGCTTATGCAATATGTCCGAGGTTTTGTTAACTTGATATATATCCTGGCCTTAGTACACTGAACAGCGTTTTACTGGTAAGGAATTGATCATCGATCGCGCGCAATGTTCAGTTTTTATGTTTTACGTTCTATTATTTTTATTATGATGTACAGCGAAAATTGAATATATCAACATTTGAACTACAGGTGGTCATACTAGTTTTATCGCTGACAGTCAAAAACCTAATCCTTTGCTTTATCGACAAAAGCACAGCTGATTCCTTGTCCGACTTTATGAATTATAAAAATAATTAAGGGTTATTAACGAGCTTCGTCGATGAACAGATCATAGTCATAACCGCGACTGTTATTGACTATCTGTCACTCAATTGAAATGCAAGCCTTCTTGGCTTGCTCGCACAGAAATCTTGATGACTCTTTCCGGGTCAATAGGCATCCCTCTGTATGCGTGCATAATAGCAAGGAACGATAGCCGCCCTGTAAGCATAGTAGATCGCATGTATGTTTTCACTCTTCTCATGGTGCTGAATGATCTCTCTGGTGTCGCAGTCGACACTGGCATGGTTAGGAGAATGGTAAGCATAGTGGCGACATTCGGGTAAAGGTCTTCACTTGTGCAGCTTTTTTATTCATAAGGCTCTTCGGTTTGTCTGCCTCGGCAAGAGCCCATCTCTTTTTCCACCGTAAGATCTCGTTGTCGAAGACCTCTCTATCACTTAAGTCGTTGGAGTAGGCACAAAGCGCAATGATAAAGTCGAACTGCCGGATGGAGCACAAGTACCCTCTCGTTTTGGCATGATCACCATCCTCTACAACGCTCTCTAGTGCCTGTTCTACCACTGGAAAAGCCGTCCGGAACGTATACAATGAGTCAGCTCTGCTTGCCCATCGCGTCTCGCAGAGGGTTCGTAACTTGGCGCGCCTTTGCATCTCATCCATTACTGCCATATCTTGAGACAAACACTCCTAAAACGCCAACAGTCTCTTTGCAGAAAAATCGAATGCAAAAGCTATCTGCTGTAGGGTTCCGAACATGTTTCTCACCAGGGTCTCCTTACAGGCATGTCCAATTGCCAGGTTCAAAGAGAGAGCCTTACAATGGACATAAACGGCGTCTGGAAATTCCTGTTAAGCCCGGGCTTATATGGCTTAAAGGCTGACACGCGCCTGAAAAGTAATGGATATTTAAATAAAAGTTTTCAAAAGAAGATTTTGTTGCCCATTTGTATGTGTTTGTTTATTCATTACATAGGTTGAAAAGCGGTTTTATTTTAACAAAGCAACACTTGGATTTTATAGTTCTAACTTCACTCGCGTCGCTTTGCGCAAAGATGTCTGTGTATTTTTTGCAATTTTGATTTCCAAATCAGTTTCTCGGGTAATTTTCCATACGCTACTGCTGTATTTTATTTGGACGTTCATCACTTTACATGGTAGGACAGATCAGTAAGGGCTAATCACGCGGCATTAAGCCACGGCTACACCTGCGATTGTTTGCTTGCACAGGTGATGCGATTTTTTGAAAAATTTGTCGCGTCGCCAACGCACGGTGGTGGCTACACGCGTGACAAATTTTGGTGACTAAATGTTGCAACAAAGACCGCGCGAGGCTGGATTGGTAGTTAAGCCTGAGCCTCGCCTTTGTTCTTAAATCTTATTGGCTAGATACCCTTAAGTCGCGTCGTAAGTGCAAGAGAAAAGTTGCAGGGTGACTACATGAGCGACAATGTCCGCGATTTTATCACGAAACATTCAACTCTCGCGACTTTTTTCTGCGATTTTTTCAGCTCTCGCGTCACACGTTCATGGGTGGCTACACGTGTGATCTTTACCGTGCGCTGGCGACGCGACAATTTTGCAAAAAATCGCATCTCCTGTGTAAGCAAAAAATCGCATGTGTAGCCGCGGCTTTACTCCTCCTCGGGGCAGTGCGAACAAGGGATCGAACCCGGAAGCGGAAGTCATGATAATTGGGAGTGACGATTGGAACCTACTGAAAAGATGGCGGCCGTTATTTTCAGGGCGCTTCTATGGATTGCAACTAAGCAGTTTTCTGAATTTACTGTATCAGGGTTTTAACCGCTTTTTCTCACTGAGGAAGAAGAAGGGAAAGAATAAAGCTTTAACTGATGGTGAAAGAAAGTTACGAACAGCGTAAAACAGCATTTTGAATCAGGCTTAATTGATGTCATTGGGGCACTTTCTGTTTGTACCGAAGCCGGAGAATTTCTTTAGTTTGTCTGCACGATAAGCTTCCCGGTATGGTGTAGACATTCTTATGTTTCCACTTAAACTTAAGCCACTAGTGAAAACCAGGATTAAAAGATGTTTGCCTTTAGGGTACGTTAAATCTCCTCCACTCAAGTCGTATCCACTTGAGGTTAATTGCAGTAAAACTGTCAGCCGGATAGAAGCTGATGTAGGTCAAACAAAATCCAAACAGTAACTATGTCTTTAAATCTCAATTTATTTTGCTATAAGTGAAATAATACTTACAAGAAATAAATACACTTTATTTACTAGGCATTATTACTGATGATACGTCTAGCGATTTTTACCATTTTGCTGTTTTTAAGTCCAGAGCGGTTCGAAACTCGATTACATGTTAATTACAATACCATAATTTTAGGCAAAAGACGTTCAGCTTTAAAAGATACCCACCACTCCTACAATTGCAGCGTTATAAATACTCTAACAGTCAAAATTATCATAATTTACATGGTTCTTAGTGTTGATCAAGGGGAGTGGTCCGGACCGGTTCCCTCTTCAGAAATACAACTGATTAGGCAAACTTATCTGACACTGGAAGGAGAATGGTTAACACGGACGTTCACCTCAAACTGAAACTAAATCTCACGCAATCAATCACGGCTGAATACTTGGGGAAAAATCCGAAATCGGATATTTGTGATCTCAGATAATATGGGTTTTTCGTGACCAAGAAAAATACCCGAAAAATCCGAAAAAGAATCATTTTACGTGAAACAAACCGTTTGTATTGAAATGAACTTATTTTGACTCGCTTATGTTTTTCTCTCTGTTTGAACAATTTTAAAATAATTTTAAGACAAGTGCAATAAAACCTTACCTAAATTGACCAGATATGAAATGGTGAAAAGAAACAAAACAGTGAACGGAACGAGTAAAGATTCACGAAGGACCGCGGCTTGTCTGATATATTTTTTTTTCGAATCCATTCTAAAAAAAAACCGTTCAGATAACGAATCCAAATTTAGATTTGATCTGTTGAATCACAGCGCAGTGTGGTTTCAACGGATTTATAATCAATTTTTAGATGTTGGCAAAAAAAGGCAAAATCTTTTTTAGGATTCAACAGTCCGGATTCGGATTTTTCAAAAGAGAAAACGCAGCCTTATTTCCCCCATTTTGGGTACGAAAAGCAAATCGTCAGAACTCCTTCGGCTTTGGCGTGATATGGGTTGTTCCTTTTAAGGCATTCTATATCCGGATTTTGCGATCGAAGTGAATTCGATTTTCATTTTCCTGAACGATCCAAATCCGGACGAGGATCGTTCAGATTGTTATTTGAATCTGGTTTCAGATCGTGCGTTCCATTTAGCGAACTAGTTTCAGATCGATAGCACGTGGTCGTTTAGAACCCGAAAACAAACAGAGCCCCTTTGCTGAGGGGCCTGGATATGATAACCGAAAGGCTCGATTCTTTTTCGGATTTTTGTTCCAGCTAACATGACTGAGAACCCTTGCAGTCTGGATTACCGGCTAAATCTGAAACTGAATCGAAGAAGACGGTTAGGAAGGTATGAAACGCCTACAATTTGGTAGTGGAAGTTAGAGTTAATGTAGAAAATCTTACTAATTGAATTTCTCCTTTACCCAACCGCACTGGTTTGAGATCCTTAGCAATGATGCATGAAAAGACTTTTTTCTTCAAAAAGTGGCGAAAATCTCTCAATTGCACATAATACAGTGCAACGTTTACAGCAGGATTTGAAAATGCGACCAACCCACCTACAAAGCGAACGGTGGCGTCGGTTTTATAGTCGATATCAGCCTTGGTTACGTGGTTGTAGATTACATGAGCAAAGAAAACTAAATATGGAAAGATAAATGCAAACGTAAGGGTAATAATAATGCAGGTACTGCGGATTGTAGCAGCTCTAACTTTCATTCGGATGCCATTATCGCGTTGAACATCGACAGTTTTCCTTCGTTTTGTAATTGTCAATACAGTTATAATAAGTGATATATTTATTCTAATTATAATGATCATAGGTATCATGTATTGCAAAGCTGCATAAGTTAAGAACATTATCCTAAAAGGCAAATATTGGTTTTCAAACCTGCAAACCACAGTGTAATGTGTTTCGTTAACATCGAATCTCTTCCCTCTACAGCTGGCAGCTGGAAGCAAGGCAACCAAACACCCTGCCACCCAAGCTAAGAAAACCAATTTTTTCATAGTAGAGTGACGAAACGTACGTGGAACTTTACGTGTTGCTAAGTACTTTTCAGTGCTAATAAGAAGCAAATTGTTCATAGTAACACTAGGAAAAATATATGTCAGGTACTTTAATATTTTACAATGCCAGCCAGTACTGAATAAATCGTAGTTAAACTCGACACATATAAATGGAACTAAAATGACACTCGAGAGAACATCTGAAATGGCTAAACTCCAAATATAGACAAAAAAGTTTTTCTCAAAGGAATATGTTCTTAGAAACGACGATTTGTCTTTTCTTGTCTTCAAGAAGCAAAGAACGAGGGCATTTCCGACAAATCCCACTATTCCTACAAGAACCAGCAAAATAAACAGCGCACGTCGAGTTGAGGGCTCCATAAGGTTATATTTGTAGATCTTACTCGTCAATGTTGTTCCATTTTCAGTCGTGAAAAAATTGTCGGTGGAGTGTTGAGACGATACGTTCGTACCTTGCATGTCACTGAGTTCTTGCACCAGTGGACGGAACTTGCTAGGATGGAAAAACACATTTGGAATCATAAGGAAAGCCGTAAACAACATAATTTGCCTTAAGATACCTGACCACATTAAGCCTAAGGTAAGAACCACCCGCCAGTATCATCCTAAAAAGTTTATCCAACCCTCTTCTTCAGGAAATAACTACAAGTTTAGTTTCTTTGCTAGAACAATTAGGGACTGGAACAATTTAAGTTATTCCGTAATTAATTTCGGTTAATATGATGGCTTCAAACTTGGTTATCTAATTTGTTGCAACAAGAGTATAGATACGTAATTCAACTATTTAATTGGTATTATGTGTATTGTTTAATATTAATCTAATTCTACTTGCTATTTATTATGTTAATGCAGTGAGCTTTAGCTGACCACATCTATGTAATGGAAAACTGTTATAGGTTAAATTTGTAGATGTAGAAGAAGCCTCCAAAAATAATTTCACATGTAATCGCGATAGGTGTTTAACAATGCTAGCAACGATATACTTCATGTTCATGAACATTCAGTCACCAAAATCTTAAGCGATTTCTCTAATCGATTACGAAGCTCACACCACACAAATTCTTGTTAAATAAATAAATAAATTAATATATATATATATATATATATATATATATATATAAATTCATTGAATGTAGATCCGACTTCAGAAGATATTCATTCGTTTAATGCTACAGCTCTGTTTCGTATGGTCAAAAGATGATCACACTCATCAGGTAATGTCTTTGCTACTCTAATGAATTAGAGTTGAGAGCTTTTTAAAATTCATTCAACTGAACTGTCAAAGAATTAATTTTTTATATACACTGATTTTCAAAAACATAGCTATTTGAGAAATATATATCTTATATATAAATACATTTTGTATTCCCATCAAATAGGTGACATTTCTTATGGGAATACAAAAGGTATATATATAAAGATATATATTTCTCAAATAGCTATGTTTTTGAAAAGAATTGAAAGAATTGATGTTTCAAATATTATTCTACTGGACTAGTTTGTTGATTTTACTCGATATTTTTTAACGCTAAATCGAATGAAAAATAAAAACCTATTAACCGTTTGATGGAAAATTAAAGGAAGTGTCAATGAAGGATTATGGAAAATTTACAAACCTTTTCAATAGAAGATATATTTTGTTCTTTAAGATTTAGAACAACGGTACACTGTTTTCTTTAAGTGCCTAGATTGAGAATAATTCTGTGATTTAAGTCGAAGAAAAGATAATAGCAATTGAATCCACTTGAGGCCTTGGTTTCAATACATCTGCGGCCTCTCGCGGTCTTGTGTTTTCTTTCGAGGAACTTTAGAGTCAATTAAAATTCAATATATGTGATGTTAACTGTGACAAAATGCCGACTCGAATAAATACTAATAAACGCCAATACAGGGTGCTTACATTTGAGTGAAAAAACCCCACAAACAAACAAAAAACAGTTGGGTTGACCGTTAAAAATGAATGGTAAGAGTTTCTATAAAATCAGCATTCAAACCAAAAAAAGAGAGAGAGAGGTCGTTTACCATTCACAATTCGTTTTTCGGTCTTTGTTTTGTCTGTTTTCCCCTTGTTATAACAACGGAACCGAGAGAAATGGTCAAATGATAAGAGATGTTTCGGTTGGTTCAGGTCCCAACCGGAATCGCAGGACAACCTCTGAAGCCAGTTTCCACCAGTTCCAACTGAAATTCTCGGAAAATCAACCCCTACCATTTGCTTTCTAACAGAAAATACCAGTTTAATTTTCTTGGCTTAATGGTAAGCACCCACGTTGATAAGGAAATAATATAATATTTTTCAAAATTCACTAATGACTAAGTGACCTTTGTTATACTCCTGTGCTCAAACACTTTTTCTAGCAAAAACATTTTTAAATATATTCCAAACTAAACGAATACAATATCAAAAAGAACCAAACAACATTTTTAAAACACAGCTTGAAACCTCTAGAAGAGCTAATTAAAATAATATAATATGTTTCGGTAATCTCTTTCTTTCAGCTCAGCCAAAGGGAAAATGTGTCTGACTGCAAAACTGCAAAGACTGATGACAAAAGCAAGTTGTAACACAAAAATCTATTCACGTTTTGCCTACGTTGATAAGTAAAAATCAGAGCAGGAAAAATAATAATCTAACCGGGGGCGGGATGAGGAGGACCCTGTGAACGAGGTTGGTACAAAGATAATTTCGGAAAACTCAGACAGAAGTAGCGAAGAGCTAAATGACAAATAAAAAAAACAGCAAAGGATGTATAAACTTGACAAGACGCTGATCGGCATCTTGTGATGTGATAACACATGTGGTTTAAAAGGTCACCATGGTCACAGTCAGCCAAATGGGGATAAAACGTTACAATGGGTTCTCGAATTTTTGAATCTCCGTGGAAAACGAAAATTGGTTTGAAAACATAGAGAGGTTCGATATCTTGAGGGTTCCAAAAATCGGGATTCCAATGTGCAAATTAACGTCTTGAAGAAGAATCGGCTGCTTATAATTTATGCTCAAAATGTAGATAAAACGCAGTATTATAAAGAGTGCAAAATAGACGTAACTATTTTGACAATTATTCAACAACAAATGTGAATGTTTTATTGGCATATTCAGTTCCTGTTTTTTAAATAAGCTCTAAGAACATAACGCGAATGTATTTATCAGTTGCTCTGTCGTAACGATTTAAAGCTTTTTTTCTGTTTTTATTCCATTATGTCGAGTGCATCATGAAACATTTTTATTCAGCTTTAGTACTAAGCAATACGGGGGACAGGCACTGTTAGTAGGAGTTAAATATCCTTGTTTTTCTTATTTAACAATGTCACACTTATAAACTAGATAGCCAAAGTGCTTTACTTGCTTTGAAAATGTAAGATATATATTAATAATATTCTTAATTTGCAGAATACGTTGGCATTGGTAAGAGCAAATATTAACTGAAATATAATTTATTTTGCTATGAGTGGGCAGAACTCTGTAGCAACTGAAAACGGTAGTCACGTTACCCCTGAAGCAGTTGGAAAATTTCCGGTAAGTGGACGGAAAGAAAGACGTCTAAATTGCGAATCACATGCAACAGCGTGGAGACTGTAATGTTAAAATCTTATGGAAATAAAAATATTATGTGAAAACTGAGAAAATAAAATATACACAGGGAAAATTAGTGGCCCTAGAGGTAAGCATTAAATTGTACTTACAAGACTATCAAGCTGTTCTCTTCTATGACCTTCTATCATGGCCAGAGTCTCCATTTTCATTATTTCAGGCGGGAAAAATAACTATACGGAAACGAAGACTCTGCTAGAAGGGAAATCAAGCTGGCAATTGTTTGCTGCTATTATTTTTCCATTCCGCATTGTAATGACGCCATTTCGCTAAAGTGCAAGTCACCACAAGAGCGAAGGTTATTTTCTTTATGTTGACCTCTTGCTAGAAAATAACGGCATGATTTCCGCACAACCTCATGCTACGAACACTCGGAAAACAATTGAATGAGAAATTAATTGTGGCACTATTCCGAAAACTATCAAAATAAAACCTTCCATTTGCTTTATTGAGAGCGTAAACGGACAGCATAAGCGGTGAATGCTTAATGTGATTGATTTCTAGCCGTCTGGGTGTCTCTTTTCTAATCAGACGGTAACAACAAGTCTGCAGCCATTGTCATGTGTTTAAAAGGACCGGAATAAACTATCGATCGTTTTTTTTATTTAAAATTCCTTTTAGCTGTTATGGTCTCTCAAACGACTGACTATATACCTGCGACAAACGATAAACGATTTTTTGAACCTCATAGAGAAACAGAAATTGGTTCGAAAATTTGGGGGTTCGACAAAACAATGGTCCGGTGGCATAGACTGAAATCAAATCCAAAGGAAACGAGTTTTGGTTCGAATAATTCAGTGGGTAGTTCGAAAAATTGAGGGTTCGAGAAATCGGGATTCCATTGTAATTGTAGTCTGAAAATGTTCTTTTCTATCCAAAGAACCGTAGTCGAACATCTCTTAAAACGGCCACCTTCGAGAAAGAATTCACTGTCCGTTCCGTTGTAGAGCTAGAGGTGGCCATATGTGGGTAGGTAGGGCCGGACGTAGTATGGTACTACTCAAGTAATTTACTATACCTACAGTATATAATGTCGCTTTGGGGAAATGGAAAGAGCTAGTTAAACCAGTTTTTAACCCTATTCGGCCTGGGCTTTTTTTGAGTTCCTGAGCCTGGGGGGGGGGGGGGACACATAGTACATCCAAAACTGTCTCCTTTGCGGTCCGCACAATGGAACGATGACGTCATATGACGTAGTTATTAGGTGATTAGTTATACGGCCGCCATCTTGGATCCGCCATCTTGGATTTCTGAATTTTTTTAAAACCTCCTAAAAACCGTCCAAATTGACGCAAAATTAATCAAAACCAATAAATAAACGCTAAATGACGTAAAAATACAAAAGTTATACCAATAAACATCGTTTTTCTTCATTCAAAGGTATAAATATGCAAATTTCCAAAAACATGGCTGTCAAAATCTTGTTGCCATGGAAACGTCAAGTCACGTGATCAAACAATTGTCATATGACATTGTTGCCAGATAAATTTTAGGAAAAGTCACAAAGTTTGATGGCGTTTGAATACACATTAACCCTTTCACTCCCAAGAGTGCCAAACATCAAAATTCAAGAAAAATCCCAAATTTCATTTTGTAAAATATTGAAAAACAAATGGTACCATGAAAACGTACTACTGAAGAGGTTTCATTTGAATGGTCACACCATAGGATTTCGTCAACAGATTTAAAAGTTAGAACTACACTTCATGTCTGCATAATTGACTCTGGGAGTGAAAGGGTTAAAGAAGTTATGAATGTTGAAAGTTAGCGCGGGCACTTTGCCCCCCCCCCACCCCCCCCCACCCCCCCCCCCACCCCCCCCACCCAGGCCGAATAGGGTTAATGAACCCTTTATGCATGTTTATGTAGCGTTCCTTTACCTGAGGTTAAAGGGCTTGGTTAAAGTTGAAAATCAAATCGGTGGTCTGTGACTTAATCAAGAAGTTCGAAGTGTAACTATTTACTGATATACCCTGGTCCTGTATAAATGGGTACCGGCGACAAAATACCGGGGATAACCCTGCGATAAACTGTCATCTCAAGTAGGTCAAGTAGGAGGGAGCAGCAATATTCCTAGTTGCTTCGTGCTACAGAAACCGGGTTAGGCCTGGACCGCCTGGGCCACCTGTGGGTCATGTGCGACATTACCTTAGGTGTGCCGGCGTGGCGTACGCAGACGTTCTTTAGACTTGTCGCGCACTCCTTCCCAATAACGGTCTGCTTTAACAACATAGTTACCAAAGAGCAACAATTCCTGACTTGTACGGTGGAGTACGGCCGTTATCTCGAACTTAACCTCCTGGGGACCAGCGAAGAGGAGGTTCCAGATGGATAAGATGTTGTCAAGTTTCATTCTTTTGCTTCTTCTGAAAGGAATACTGTAGTGTACAGTACAGTGCAGGTACGGTCCAGTACAGTACCTGTACAGTGCAGGTAGTGTTATGCGATATAAAATACAGCTAAAGTGCAGTACAGTAAGCCTGTGTAAGCCTGTCTTAAATTGTCTTTTATTGACTTAGCTTGCAGGGTTTTTTAAGCTAAATTGTTTCTCCGAATAATACAATATTCTTCTAGTTCAACTTTGGGATATTTTTTCTCCAAACATCATTACACAGAGCATGGCAAAAGGTCTGTCAAAACATATGAATTGAATCTTTTAATCAAATGTTCGTGGGAGAGGAAAAAATGTCTGATATAACATGTCCAGCGAACGTCTGCGTAGGAGGCCCTGAGATGAATGTAGGGCTTACACTACATTTTATTAATACTGATCGTTTATCGTTGGGTGCGGTCGAACCTCTTCTTACGGATTCTTCCTTAAAGGAACACTGTCCCGCCGAAATAACGAATGCATACTGTAGATTAAAAACTTGAAAACGCTTGACAACAATGATACTGTAACTGCAAACGGTTGTTTAATCAGGACTTCTCAAACGTATGAAATCGGAGACAATTCGTACTGAACTGTGAGCCATGAACACATGTAGACTTAATTGATTTGAACACGCTTGATAATTCGAAGCTTCTTGAAGCGGTTCAACTGAAAACGAACATTATTTCGGGTTACAATTCTTAACAAACAAATAAAGCTGTTACGACAAAATGACAAATAAAATAGACTTACAGATTATTGTCACATGAAGAGAAAGAGGTAGAAATTAAAACATCCGTACGAGCAATTCCTGCTGAATCAAAGAGAACTCTGAACTTTTACAATTCCACCGCGTGGTATTGCACATCCCAGAATTCTTAGCGTCACGGTACTGGGATGACAATGTTTTAAGCCTACACATACAACTACATACAACTAAATCGGATAAAAAGATCATATAGAGCAAAACAGAAGCAGTATAGTTTGAAGAAAAAGTTCAGGCATCAATTTCGATTTTGTGACAGGCGGTCACTATTCTGGTGGATATGTCTTGAGTTTTTAAGTTGCTATTTTTTCTTTTTAGTTCACATTTCTTTGCTATTTATTTTAGCTTGTTAACGGTAGTTACAGTTAGCGAAGAGATGCTAAGTAATTGAATATCTGCATTACTAAACCTTACTGGTTAGATTTCTTGGCAATGAACCATGAGGTGAATTTCTGATTATATAAGCGCGTAAATCCTGCATCTGCACCAAGCAAAGCACAACGTTAACAGCGGCATTAGCCATTGCTACCAACGCACTTACAACGCGAAGAGTGAAATCGGTTTTAAAATCGATGTTATTCTTGGTCACATGGTTGTAAATAACCTGAGCAAAGTAAACTAAATATGGAAAGATAAATGCAAACGTAAGGGCAATAATAATGCAGGTACTGCGGGTTTTAGCAGCTCTAACTTTCATTTTGATGCCATTATCGCGCTGAACATCGAAAGTTTTCCTTATTTTTGTAACTTTCAATACAGTTATAATAAGTGATATGTTAATTCTAATTATGATGATCATCGGTATAACGTATTGCAAAGCCGAAAAAGATAAAAATATAATTCTTGAAGGCAAATGTTGCTGATCAAACCTCCAAACCACAACGTAATGTGTTTCGTTAAGATCGAATCTTAAACCTTCGTAGGATGAAGCGGGAATCGATTAACGATCAAACACCCTGTGATCCATGCAATTAAAACCATTTTTTTTCACAGTAGAGTGACGAAACGTACGTGGAACTTTACGAGTGGAAAAATACTTCTCGATATTTATAATCAACAGGTTGTTCACAAGGAAAAAAATGATCAAATAACGTACTATTTTACAACGCAAACCTGTATGAAATAAATCTAGATACAACTCGACATAAACCAATGGAACTGAAATCAAAGAAGAGAGTACATCCGAAATAGCTAAGCTCTTAACATAAACGGTAAAGTTTTAACACGTTTTGAGAAACGACTTGATATTTTTCTTTGTCTTCAAGAAACATAATGCAAAAATATTCCCAACAAACCCTACTATTCCTACAAGAACCATTAATAATAAGAGTGCAAGACT
>JAJLRJ010000002.1:10009744-10157244 GCA_024195265.1 Dendrophyllia cribrosa | reverse complement strand
TTTCCGCATAAAAGAGCATTTTGAATCAGGCTTGGTTGATGCAATGAATGGTAGGGCACTTTCTGTTCATACCGAAGCCGCATAATTTTTCTTGTCTGCACGATAAGCTATTCGGTATAGTGTAGACATTCTCAATACATGCTTCCGCTTATGCTTATGCCTATGCTTATACCACTTATAAAACCCAGGCTTGAAAGGTGAGTATTTGTCTTTTCAGCACGTTAAATCTCCTCTACTCAAGTAGTCTCCACTTGAGGATAATTGCAGCCGGATAGAAGATGATGTAGGTCAAACAAAATCCAAACAGTTACTATGTCTTCAAATCTCAATTTATTTTGCTATAAGTGAAATTATACTTACAAGGAATAAATACACTATATCTACCAGGCATTGTTACTGATGATGTGTCTAGCGATATTTGCCAGTTTGCCATTTTTTAATCTAGAGCCTGAGCGGTTTGAAACTCGATTGTATGTTACTTACAATACCATTATTTTAGGCAAAAGACGTTCAGCACTAGAAGATACCCACTACTCTTACAACCGCAGCGTTATAAATACTCTAACAAATCATAATTATCATAATTTACATGGTTCTCCGTGTTAATATGACAATGCTACATGCAATTACTACTATGTTTTTTGGTATGTTCTGTGCTCTACTATTCTATGTTACTGTAGTCTCATTGCTGTTTTTGGTGAGATTAAATAACTATTTTTACTGCAACTGTACCAATTGTTGTTATTTTTTGTACAGTATCACTCTTCAGCAGCCGCAGATCTCAACTATTCAAGGAAAATAGTGCATTGGTTTTATAGCAATTATTAGATACCCAGTATATGGAACAAAAACTAGTAATTAATGAAGAGAGGTTAGGGGGGTGGGGGGTCCTGAGGGTCATTTGGTACCCAGTCCCATGGGAGTTAGAGTGACCCACAGTACATGCAACCCAACCTCTCCAGTTAAACAGAAATTCCATCTCTCTTTCCTCCGTCGCTAAAATTTTGTGGTGCACCCTCCCCCGAGCTTCGCGAGGTTCTGCGAGACACGTATTTCTGGTTATCATAATTTACATGGTTCTCAGTGTTGATCTAGGGGAGGGTTGTGCCTAAATCATACCGTCCAGAAGGACGTCGGACACCTTATTGACAGAGACTTACATAACGAAATGTCGACACTTAGAGTTTTATTTTCAATGAATTTTTAAGTGTAAAAAGGAAAATCTAAAATCCCCACTCAGGAATGAACCTGTGACCTCAGCTAGGCTCAGGCTTACATAGCCTACCGTACCATTGTGCCACCTAGCTTCTCTGGTTACTTAGTCCTAAATTTAACTATATAAACTGCTACCCCTAACCTCAACTGAAAGCTAACCAGTTACTCCGTTATATAAGTCTCAATAAGGTGTCCGACGTCCTTCTGGACGGTATGATTTGGGCTTGACCCTAAGGGAGTGGTCCGGACCGGTTCACTTTACAGAAATACCACTGATTAGGCAAAATTATCTGACATTGGAAGGAGAATGGTTAACGAACTGAATCTCGCGCAATTACGGCTGATGTGTTTTGAGGGGAAAATTCGAAATCTGATATTTGTGATCTCAGATCATATGCATTTTCGTGACCAAGAAAAATACCCGAAAAATCCAAAAAAGAATCATTTTACGTGCAAAAAACCGTTGGTATGCAAATGAACCTATTTTGACTCGCTTACAGTCTGTGTTTTTCTCTCTGTTTCAACAATCAATAATTTAAAAATAAGTGCAATTCGCAATAAAACCTTATCTGAATTGACCATGATATGTGTGGTTTCAACGGATTTATGATCCATTTTTAGATGTTGGCAAAAAAAAGCCAAAAGTCTTTTAGGATTCAACAGTCTGGATTCGGATTTTTCAAAAAAGAACCCGCAGCTTTATTTTCCCCCTTTTCACCCCTACGAAGCAAATCGTTAGACCTCCTTAGGCTTTGGCGTGATATGGGTTGCGTTCCTTTTAACTATACTACATCCGGATTTTGCGATCAAAAATTCCATTTTCCTTTCACTGAACGATCCAAATCTGGACGTGGATCATTCAGATTGTTATCTGAATCTGGTTTCAGATGGTGCCCTTTGCTGAGGGGCCTGGATATGATGAACGGAACGGATCGATCTTTTTTCGGAATTTTTGTTGCAGCTAACATGAAGATCCAAACAATCTGGATTACCTAAATCTGAAACTAGATTGTCTGAAAGGAACGCTACCATGGACTCTAGAGTCTTGTAAAGTTAATAGGTTTAGAATTCATCTCATTTAATGTTACATAAGCAGGAGCCATGGGGGCCTGACATAAGAGATTGACTCATTGTATTGCTCACTCGATAGCGACTGATTGTAAGAGAGGCCAGAGGATTAGGAAGGTATGAAACGCCTACAATTAGGTAGTGGTAGTTAGAGTTAATGTAGATAATTTTACTAATTGAATTTCTCCTTTAGCCAACCGCACTGGTTTGAGATTCTTAGCAATGACACTTGAAAAGACTTCTTTCTTCAAAAAGTGGCGAAAATCTCTCAATTGCATATAATACAGTGCAACGTTTACAGCAGGATTTGAAAATACCATCAATGCACCTACACAGCGAATGGTGACGTCGGTTTTATAGTCGATATCAGCCTTGGTTACGTGGTTGTAGATTACATGAGCAAAGAAAACTAAATATGGAAAGATAAATGCAAACGTAAGGGTAATAATAATGCAGGTACTGCGGATCATAGCAGCTCTAACTTTCATTTTGATGCCATTATCGCGTTGAACATTGACAGTTTCCCTACGTTTTGTAATTGTCAATACAGTTATAATAAGTGATATATTTATTCTAATTATAATGATCATAGGTATCATGTATTGCAAAGCTGCAAAAGTTAAGAACATTATCCTAAAAGACAAATATTGGTTTTCAAACCTGCAAACCACAGTGTAATGTGTTTCGTTAACATCGAATCTCTTCCCTCTACAGCTGGCAGATGGAAGCAAGGCAATCAAACACCCTGCCACCCAAGCTAAGAAAACCATTGTTTTCACAGTAGAGTGACGAAACGTACGTGGAACTTTACGTGTTGCTAAGTACTTCTCAGTGCTAATAAGAAGCAAGTTGTTCATAGTAACACTAGGAAAACTATATGTCAGGTACCTTGATATTTTACAATGCCAGCCTGTACTGAATAAATCGTAGTTAAACTCGACACACATACATGGAACTGAAATGACACACGAGAGAACATCTGAAATGGCTAAACTCCAAATATAGACAAAAAAGTTTTTCTCAAAGGAATATGTTCTAAGAAACGATGATTTGTTTTTTCTTGTCTTCAAGAAGTAAAGAACGAGGGCATTTCCAACAAATCCCACTATTCCAACAAGAACCAGCAAAATAAACAGTGCACGTCTAGTTGAGGGCTCATTAAGGTTGTATTTGTAGATCTTACTCTTCAATGTTGTTCCATTTTCAGTCGTGAAAAAGTTGTCGGTGGAGTGTTGAGACGATACGTTCGTACCTTGCATGTCAATTCTTGCACCAGTGGACGGAACTTGCTAGGATGGAAAAAAACATTTGGAATAATAAGGAAAGCCGTAAACAACATAATTTGTCTTAAAGGGACACTGTCACCTATTTTTAGTATCACTTTGAAAAGCCAAAAAACATATTTGTTTCAATGGAAACCTTAAAATAATGGTCCAGTTTTGTTAACAAATACTCTACCAGTGCACAGAAACTATCGACTAATAGTGACTAATATACGATATACAAAGGAGAGTGAGGTTACGTAATACTGCCAAAGATCTGAACTATAAAGAAAATTAAACGCTTACAAAAACAACTGCGACATGAGAAGTACTATGAAGACGAGCCAATACTTTTTTGTCTGACACCTATATTTAGCGGTCTTCTTCTTATATAATGGCTTAGTATTGAAATCTTTCGTTAAGCTTTATGATAGACAATTACACAAGTTTCTTAAAGAATTAATGTTTCAAATACTATTCTATTAGACTAGTTTGTTGATTTTACTCGATATTTTTAACGCTAAATGAAATGAAAAATAAAAACCTATTAAATGGCTGTTTGAAAAATTAAAGGGAGTGGCAATAAAAGAGTATGGAAAATTTACAAACCTTTTCAATAGAAGATATATTTTGTTCTTTAAGCGCCTTGATTGAGAATACTAAATTCTGTGTTTTAAGTCGAAGAGAAGACAATAGCAATTGAATCCACTTCAGGCCTTGGTTTCGATACCAATGCGGAGTCTCTCGGTCTTTCTTTTTCTTTACAGTTAGTTAAAATTCCATATATGATGTTAACTGTGACGAAATGCCAACTCGAATAAATACTAATAAACGCCAATACGGGGTGCTTACATTTTAGTGAAAAAACCAGTTGGGATGACCCGTTGAATAATGGTAAGAGTTTCTGTAAAATCGACATTCAAACCAAAACAGCCGAAAGAGATGTCGCTTTCCATTTACAATTCGTTTTTCACCAGTTTTTCACCAGTTCCAACTGAAATTCCCGGAAAGTCAACCCTACCATTTGCTTTCCAACAGAAAATACCGGTTTTCTTGGCTTAATGGAAAGCACCCACGTTCATAAGGAAATAATATGATATTTTTCAAAATTCACTTAGGACTAAGTGACCTTTGTTATACTCCTATGCTCAAACATTTTTTCTAGCAAAAACATTTTTAAATCATTTAAAAATGTTTTTGCTAGTATATTCCAAACTTAACGAATACAATATAAAAAAAGAACCAAACAACATTTTAAAAACACAGCCTGAAACCTCTAGAAAGAGCTAATTAAAATAATATAACATGTTTCGGTAATCTCTCAGTCTCTTCAGCTCAGCCAAAGGGAAAATGTGTCTGACTGTAAAACGAAGACTGATAACTCAAGCAAAAAAATGTATTCACGTTTTGCTTAGATTGATAAGTGAAAATCGGAGCAGGAAAAATAATCTGGTACGAAAATAATTTCGGAAAACTCAGACAGAAGTAGCGAAGAGCAAAGGATGCAAACTAGACAAGAAGCTGATCGGCATCATATCATGTGATGTGATATCACATGTGGTTTAAAAGGTCACAATGGTCATAGTCAGCCAAATGGGGATAAAACTTAAATGGGTTCTCGATTTTTCGAATCTCCGTGGGAAACGGAAATTGGCAGTTGAAAACATAGAGAGGTTCGTAATATTGAGGGTTCGAAAAATAGGGATTCCACTGATTGCAAACATATTGAAGAAGAATCGGCTGCCTATAATTCATGCTCAAAATGTAGATAAAACGCATTATTATAAAGAGTGCAAAATAGACGTAACTATTTTGACAATTATTCAACAACAAATGTGAATGTTTTATTGGCATATTCAGTTCCTGTTTTTTAAATAAGCTCTAAGAACATAACGCGAATGTATTTATCAGTTGCTCTGTCGTAACGATTCAAAGCTTTTTTTCTGTTTTTATTTCATTACGTCGAGTGAATCATGAAACATTTTTATTCAGTTTTAGTACTGAGCAATACTGGGGACAGGCACTGTTAATAGGAGTCAAATATCTTAGTTTTTCTTATTTAACAATGTCACACTTATAAACTAGATAGCCAAAGTGCTTTACTTGCTTTGAAAATGTAAGATATAATATTCTTAATGCAGAATACGTTGGCATTGGTAAGAGCAAATATTAACTGAAATATAATTTATTTTGCTATGAGTGGGCAGAACTCTGTAGCGACTGAAAACGGTAGTGCACACGTTACCGCTGAAGCAGTTGGAAAATTTCCGGTAAGTGGACGGAAAGAAATACGTCTAAATTGCGAATCACATGCAACAGCGTGGAGACTGTAATGTTAAAATTTTATAGAAAATATAATTTACACAAGGAAAATTAGTGGCCCTAGAGGTAAGCATTAAATTGTATTTACAAGTCTATCAAGCTGTTCTCTGCTATCCAGTCTCCATTTTCATTATTTCAGGCGGGAAGAATTTTTATACGGAAACGAAGACTCTGCTAGCAGGGAAATCAAGTTGGCAATTGTTTGCTGCTATTATTTTTCCATTCCGCATAGTAATGACGCCATTTCGCTAAAGTGCAAGTCACCACAAGAGCGAAGGTAATTTTCTTTATGTTGACCTCTTGCTAGAAAATAACGGCATGATTTCCGCACAACCTCATGCTACGAACACTCGGAAAACAATTGAATGGGAAATTAATTGTGGCACTATTCCGAAAACTATCAAAATAAAACCTTCCATTTGCTTTTTTGAGAACGTAAACGGACAGCATAGGCGGTGAATGCTTAATGTGATTGATTTCTAGCCGTTTGGGTGTCTCTTTTCTAATCAGACGGTAACAACAAGTCTGCAGCCATTGTCAAGTGTTTAAAGGGACCGGAATAAAATATCGATCGTTTTTTTTTTTATTTAAAATTCCTTTTAGCTGTTATGGTCTCTCAAACGACTGACTATATACTCTGCGACAAACGATAAACGATTTTTTGAACCTCATAGAGAAACAGAAATTGGTTCGAAAAATTGGGGGTTCGACAAAACAATGGTGACATCGACGGCGGAAATCAAATCCAAGGGAAACGAGCCCGGGGGGGTACTCGACAAAGTTTTGTACGGGGATGCTCCGCCCCGAGGTCCAAACCCTTACCCTTTCATATACCGTTTTTGACAGAAAAGGTTACCCCTTTCATATACCTTTCATTGAAAATGGTACCCCTTTCATATACCTTTTGTTGAAAATGGTACACCTTTCATATAGCCTTTGCGTGCGTCTGTTTGATATATTTTGAAAGGCCCTTTTTATAATACTTAAATTGCAGTTTTCCCTACCTTTATAGTCTTTTTATGCTTCAACTCTTGTTTTCGCTACCATTTCCTATTCTTCGTGAAATCTCTACCCTTTCACATACTTCAACTCGTGAAATCCCGACCCTTTCATATACCTCGAGCCTAAAAAAGGTACCCCTTTCGGGCGGAGCATCCCCGTATAGCCCATTATAGGGAGTACCCCCGCCCCTCCCCGGGGAAACGAGTTTTGGTTCGAATAATTCAGTGGGAAGTTCGAAAAATTGAGGGTTCGAGAAATCAGGATTCCATTGTAGCCTGAAAATGTTCTTTTCTATCCAAAGAACCGTAGTCGAACATCTCTTAAAACGGCCACCTTCGAGATAGAATTCACTGGCCGTTGTAGAGCTAGAGTTGGCCATATGAGGGTAGGTAGGGCCGGACGTAGTATGTTACTACTCAATATTTACTATACCTACATTATATAATGTCGCTTTGGGGAAATGGAAAGAGCTAGTTAAACCAGTTTTTAATGAACCCTTTATGTAGCGTTCCTTTACCTGAGGTTAAATGGCTTGGTAAAAGTTGAAAATCAAATCGATAGTCTGTGACTTAATCAAGAAGTTCGATGTGTAACTATTTACTGATTTACCCTGGTCCTGTATAAATGGGTACCGGCGATAAAATACCGGGGTTAAACCTGCGATGAACTACCATCTCAAGTAGGTCAAGTAGGAGGGAGCAGCAATATTCCTAGTTGCTTTGTGCTACAGAAACCGTGTTAGGCCTGGGCCGTCTGGGTCACATGTGGGTCATGTGCGACATCACCTTAGGTGTGCCGGCGTGGCATCGTACGCAGACGTTCTTTAGACTTGTCGCGCACTCCTTCCCAATAACGGTCTGCTTTAACAACATAGTTACAAAAGACTGCCAATTATTCCTGACTTGTACGGTGGAGTACGGCCGTTATCTCGAGCTTAACCTTCTGGGTTCCGGCGAAAAGGGGGTTCCAGACGGATAAGATGTTGTCAAGTTTCATTCTTTTGCTTCTTCTAAAAGGAATACTGTACTGTACAGTAGAGTACAGGTACGGTGCGGTACAGTACCTGTACAGTGCAGGTAGTGTTATGCGATATAAAATACAACAATAGTGCAGTACAGTAAGCCTGTCTTAAATTGTCTTTTATTGACTTAGCTTGCAGGGTTTTTTAAGCTAAACCGGGAGACAGTTTGTTTCTCCGCTTAATACAATATTCTTCTAGTTCAACTCTGGGATATTTTTTCTCCAAACATCATTACACAGAGCATGGCAAAAGGTCTGTCAATATCCCTTAACTGTAAAAACATATGTAATGGATCTTTTAATCAAATGTTCATGGGAAAGGAAAAAATGTCTGATATAATATTTTCAGCGAACGTTTGCGTTGGAGGCCCTGAGATGGATGTAAGGCTTACACTACATTATTTTTATAAATACTCGTTTATCGTTAGGTGCAGTCGAACCTCTTCTTACGGATACTTCCTTAAAGGAACACTGTCCTGTCGAAATAACGAATGCATACAACTACATACAACTAAATTGGATAAAAAGACAAGCGGTCAAGGAATCAAACTTTCCATTCTGGTGGAAATCGTTTGAGATTTCTAGTCACTATTTTGTCTTTTTAGTCCACATTTCTTTGCGATGATCACTTTTGGCGATTTTTTCTTCCTATTAAAGGCCCATTGTCTCTTACCGTGATGCACCGCGCACTGTTTATTTTGATTTGGACCCAGATAAATGCGATCTCTCGCGAAGTGAAATTTTTGCCTCTCGTCTCCAGGAAGAAATGAACACTGAGTTTGAAATTTCGTTCGGCATTAATTTTAAAATTTATTATTCCCAAGAAGCTGTCCTGTTAGATATCAAAAGCCCGTATAACATGTCTCGCATTTTGTCTGGGGCCGCTCAACCCGCCTTTAAGTGTAACTCCAGGCAACTCCAGTCGCCGAGGCAGTGTCCTCCGCTTCGAAAGTTCGCAACGAAAACATTTTCACGTCCTGGGACGCGGTAAACCTCTTAATAATTTTACCGAAAGTTTAAGGTCGGATGCCGCTTAAAACGAAACCTCCAGCGAGCCGAGAAGTGTTTGTATTTTGTGGGCTGTTCTGTCGGCGTATCTGATTTGCATCGGGCATAATTAGTGAGCTCCGCTGGCGGAGGACGTGTTATCGGCTTCAGCAGTTTGCACGAAAAAAAAAAAAATCGACGGTTAGGGACGGGAAAACCTCCTTAAACTTCCATGGAATATTTTACATAGTTGCTGGCAAAAACGACTCCGCCGGCGAGCCGAGAAGTTTGAGCTTTTTCTGTTGTTTACATCTCCAAGGAGCATTCATTTCGGTCGAACGGTCACGGTTATCGATGATAAGATTCAAATGTTAACTCACAGTATCTGGAAAACGAATGTACTAAAAAATTACAATGAAAAGATTCGAAGATAAATCTTAACTAATAGGCAATCTAATATACCTATTTCCTTTCCACGGACGACCGAATTTCTGAGCCAAACCTTCTGAAGGTTCTCGTTTGTTGACAAAACGTATCAGTAACGATGGAAAATAAAAGAAAACATACAAAAACAAGATGCAATGCCTTGAATATGAACTAAATATTTGAAATGATCTTGAAGTTCATAGACGATACAGATTTCCGGATGTAAACGGATTTTGTTGCGAATCAAACTTCCCGACGCTCGCAATGAATCACGGTAAGTGACGATGGGTCTTTAAGATAGTGAAGCAAGCTCCTGGCATAATCATAGCTAATCATGAAAACACGATATTTCAGCCGGGACACGGCCCCTTTAACACTTTACTATTAGGGACAGCTCTCTTGGACACCTCTATGTCCGTATAATGGATTCGAGGTTCGACTGTACTTGTATTTATATTAGCTAGTTAACGGTAGTTATAGTTAGTGTAGAGAAGCTAAGTAATTGAACTGGATGATCTACATTACTTAAACCTATTGGTTTAGAATTCTTGGCAGTCAACCATGAGGTGAATTTCTGATTTATGTAAGCGCGTAAATCCTGCATCTGCACCAAGTAAAGTACGAAGTTAACAGCGGCATTAGCCATTGCTACCAACGCACTTACAGCACGAAGAGTGAAATCGGTTTTAAAATCGATGTTATTCTTGGTTACGTGGTTGTAGATAACCTGAGAAAAGTAAACTAAATATGGAAAGATAAATGCAAACGTAAGGGTAATAATAATGCAGGTACTGCGGATTGTAGCAGCTCTAACTTTTATTTTGATGCCATTATCGCGCTTAACATCGAAAGTTTTCCTTATTTTTGTAACTTTCAATACAGTTATAATAAGTGATATGTTAATTCTAATTATGATGATCATCGGTATAACGTATTGCAAAGCCGAAAAAGATAAAAATATAATTCTTGAAGGCAAATGTTGCTGATCAAACCTGCAAACCACAGCGTAATGTGTTTCGTTAAGATCGAATCTAAAACCTTTGTAAGATGAAGCGGGAATCGATACAATCAAACACCCTGTGATCCATGCAATTAAAACCATTTTTTTCACAGTAGAGTAACGAAACGTACGTGGAACTTTACGAGTAGAAAAATACTTTCCGATATTTATAACCAACAGGTTGTTCATAGTAACACAAGGGAAAAGAATTATCCAATAACGTACTATTCTACAACCCAAACCTGTATGAAATAAATCTAAATACAACTCGACACAAATCAATGGAACTGAAATCAAAGAAGAGAGTACATCCGAAATAGCTAAACTCTTAACGTAAACAGTAAAGTTTTTCTGAAAGGAACACGTTTTGAGAAACGACTTGATGTTTTTCTTTGTCTTCAAGAAACATAATACAAAAATATTCCCAACAAATCCTACTATTCCTACAAGAACCAGTAATAATAAGAGTGCAAGACTAGTTTTAGGCCCGAGTGGGTTATATACGTATATCTTATTAGTAAGTCCTGTTCCGTTGTCAAACATGGAGAAGTTGGTAGCGTTCTGGAGGCTGAAGGAGACATTCTTATCTTGCATGTCAGCGGTTGCGCCAACTGATAAAATCTAAAAAAGAAGAGATAAAGCCATTGATAAAAATAACATAAATGCATTATTCATAGAACAACTTTTAGTAGCGACTTCAATCGTTCTGAAAATTGCCATTTTGATCGAATCAAACGTAACGTCGCCTGTTTAAACATGCCGGCTTATTTCTGTCAATTTTGAAAAGAAAGGAAGTTTGGACTTGGACAAAAGTTGTTTGAAAATGACAAATTTACTAGTACATCTTATTTATTTATAGGCAACTGTCAATGCAGTGGTTGATAAAAATGAGTGTCAGTTCCAAATGTTTCAATATTACTGATTTTTCGGGGCTAATATCCTTTAGTGCTGATTTAGACGGTAAAACGTTTTCGAATGCGATGTGCTTACGATAAACATAAGACATGGACTTTGTTGTCACTGATCAAACCTACAACTTGCTTACGATTGTCTACGACACAACAGTAGCCACAAAAAGTGAGTGTTTACCATTTCCATCGGTTTGAATGTATTAACGTTTGACCGATCGGAAATTTCCAAATTAAACGGAACGTCTTGAGAAGTACTCCATAATTACCAACCGGAATATCCGAACGCAAAATGTGTGTACCATTTGCTTTTATCTACCAGTTCCAGGCCCTGCGCCAGTTTTGATCCGTAAAAGTCACAAATGTCAAAGTAGTTTCAGACTCTCTGTAAATCGGAGAGAATAGCGCAAATAACACACGCCAATCCGGCATGCAAGTTCCTGTTCGGAAATTTTGCTTACTTTTAGCACAAACCGTGGACCAACCTGTTTTCCAGTGTAAATGGTAAACACTCCGGCATGAGATTTTGGCATAACGCGAGCAGCGCCCATTACAACAATTACATGCAACAGTCGTAAGTAACAATTTAAAGCTGTACCAATTTTAATCTATCTATGTGAGTATATTGTTTCCGAAATACTGAAATGCTGCCAAACACCTTGGACAAGTACATCGGAGGCCCCATAAGGGGGGGTGGTCTGCGTATCGATGAAGGGTTGAACTGTGAAATATTAAAATAAGCTGACAGATTGATAGGTTAAAACAACTTGAAATACCTTGCTAAGAAATGACGTCCTTTTCCCTTGAGAATAAGTAGTGCACTTTTTTTGTTAAAATATGCAAATGAAGATAAAAGTTCTCAAACTTCTGAAGTTTTATCAAATATATAACTTTGTTACCTCAAACGATACAGCAGCTATTACTGGATAAGTCGTGCAGTCGAACGGTCTTCCTAGCGGCAGACTCTGAATGAAGAGTTAAGACCCAAATCGGAGTGGAAGACGTCTTTTCTTTAAACGCACTCTACAACCGCTCGTGGTCTTCTTCAGTTGAAGCGATTTAATTTCAGTTCACACAACTCCTGCTAAAACTGTACAAGATCAGATGCACTGTTCTTTTTATTGGAAATTGTCACCACTTCATCGCCGCTTTATGAAGCGTTGGTTGGTCTTTCGAAGAATACCATAATGACAATCATTTGCTTATACTCGGCACACACACTGTCACTTTTGGATCTTTGCGTGCTTCCGCGGTGTAAAGTTTTACAATAAACGAACAAACAAATCACTCAATAATGTGTATCGCCATGTATCTGTTGCTGGTTTTACGAAGAACACGATCAATGAATTTGAAAGATACTCTGACCAGGCAAATGTGTTTTGAAATTCACTTAGCGCTTAACCATATTTTAAATTGAACGAATACGATCTACAAGAGTTATTTCCGACGAAGTTTGCCTTTTTTGACATAAAACACTGCTGGAGACATTATCGTAATGGCTTCATAAAACTACTTTCACTGCTTTGGTTTCGCTTAGATTGGAAGACAATACCCTTATATATGGATTAAAAACAACTGAGCGTCACAGGTTGTTATATAAGAAATAAAATTAATAAAAAGATTCGTTCGTGTAGAAACTGGCTTACAAAACAAAACAATGAAAGAGTTGGTGAAAACTACAATATTTTAAAAAAAAGTAATGGGACTTAACATAAGTGACAATTGGAAATGTGAATGGTCGACGTCATGGCGTGGTTCATAAACAGTACAGTTTTTCAAATTGCAAATTGGAAAAAAGTAGCATAAGAAAATCTCCAATTATATACGTATCCTGTTTTCTTTTTTCTTCTTTATTCTTCAAAACAAAAACACCCGATAGTCATGGTCACTACATCCTTTTGTGATTTGTATGTGAAAATATAAATTTCCTTTGCCGGCTATAAGGAAATAACTTTCTATTTTTCTCATTACATAAAGGGGTAGAATCTGCGACTTCTCTTTTTTACAAGCTAAGAGACATGGCAATTCGTAGCTAAGTGGACGAATTCTTCTAAAAGGAATCATATCTTAATCGCCAAAGTATTTGTATGCACCCAAAAGTTAGAAGAAACGTTAGAATTGTCCTCTGAAAACATCCTTGGTTCCCAGTGAAGCTCACTGAGATATTAAGGTGAAATTGATGTAATAACGTGTGAAAATATAAATTTCCTTTGCCGGCTATAAGGAAATAACTTTCTATTTTTCTCATTACATAAAGGGGTAGAATCTGCGACTTCTCTTTTTTACAAGAGTCATGGCAATTCGTAGCTAAGTGGACGAATTCTTCTAAAAGGAATCATATCTTAATCGCCAAAGTATTTGTATGCACCCAAAAGTTAGAAGAAACGTTAGAATTGTCCTCTGAAAACATCCTTGGTTCCCAGTGAAGCTCACTGAGAGATTAAGGTGACATTGATGTAATTACGTGCAGAAAACTGCCTTTTAACAGCATTTCGTCGCTGGTTTTCTCCTTCAAATATATTGGAAGGATTGAAGGTTAAATGCGTTAAACATATCAAAAACATGCATTCAAAAGAAAACGGCTGCTTTCAGTGGCGGACTAATGACTGGCTATAGACGATGTATACATGATACTGTTGACATGGATGATTGTTAATGCGTGTTACTTTCTTACGTTTCGTGAAATCCCGGTGCTAAGGAAGACCCACTTCCCCGCACAGCGATATTTAATTAACGGAGAAGTTAACGCTAACATTACTAACATTGATTTCAATGGTGTGTACATTAAATTTAGTTAATCTATGTTAAGCCGCTTTTCTGACTCGCGTGTATATTATTTTTAATTAATAAATGATCGTTACCCAACTAGTTTAGCTTTTTAGTTATTTTGGGTTACTGTATCTATTTTTAATTTATGTATACATCTTTGTAACTTTACAGTACGAATAAACGTTGTTGTTGTTGTTGTTGATTTCAATGGCCTTAATAAAGGCTATTTGAACTCGTGAATACGCGAAGCTTTGAACGAGATATCGCAGTGGGGACAGTGATATGCGAATTTTACTCTTCCTCGATCTCTCGGCTGTACACTTGGTATTTCCACTGACCTGTGCATAAGGATTGTGTATGTATTAGGGAAGAGGTCAAAACAACTGCCCTCGATAGGGACCTACTTTTTCTATCATATACAGCTGGTACCGCTGGGGACCCCCCCTATTGTTAAAAGGGTAGCTGCCTCAACAGGTGACCCCCTCTTATTCACATAGGGACCCATTTTTAAATAAAGAAGGATAGCTGCTGCAGATAGTGCCCCCCTTCTTATAAGGACGCACTTTTCAACAATGGCGGCCGACGGCTGCAGCTGATGAACCCCCTCCCCTACACAAATGGTGGCAGTTGCAGATAGTGACCCCCCTCCCATGTAGAAAGAGTGGCAGCTGCAGCTAGTGATCCCCCTCCCCTGTAGTACAGATAGCTGCTAAAGCTAGTACCCCCCCCCCCCCACATCCACCCTTTTTTATAGGGACCCACTTTTAGACAATGAAGGTCGACGGCTGCAGCTTGTGCCCCCCTCCCCTGCACAAAGGGTTGCAGCTGCAGTTAGTGACCCCTCTCCCATGTAGAAAGGGTGGCAACTGCAGCTAGTGCCCCCCTTTCCCCCCCTTAAAGTGAATAAGAAGCAAAGGATTGTGATAATGTTCTACGTAGTATCAGACTTGCTTTATACTTTGATTTATTCCTACCACGTGTAGTAATATGGCTTCAGCCGGTATGCCCCTATCAGAAAAATGGCGGCTGCGCCTGGAATTCTGGCATATTATGCCCTTTCCAAATGCAAAGAGATATAGAGTAGAGAATACTCGACCGCCAAAAAGAGGACATCGTGAAAGCAATGTACTGATGTTTGGCATTTAGAGTCCTTTGATGGAATTTTAAAACCGATCTGCACAATTCACATTGGTTATTTTAATATAGACACGGGTGTTACCTACAGTAGCTATGCCTGTTCTTTCGCATAGTTGACATATCATGTTCTGGGTGAGTTACAGTGAGATCAAATGGACTAATAGCGGAAGTCAGAGACGTCCGATCTCACTACTGTGAATGTTATGTAAAGCGGACAACACACTCATTCATTCGCGAAACATGCAGAATAATTAGTAGGTTCATGTAAAATACAAAATCAAGATAAGTAATACAGTGCAATTTGAAACCGAAATTCGCACCAACTGCCTAACAATCAAGGTTAGAGTTTTTAGAAAATATCTCTTTAAGTTTTTCCTTTAATACAAGTGCAGAGTTCCACAACTGTTTACATTTTTTTACAATTCCTGGCCTCATTTCGGCACACACTACTCATGAGTAGCACCATTCACCGCTGTTAATCCATTTCTATCCCAGTGATTGATATTAAAAGGCACCCCGTTGAGGTATACTCACTTCAAAGCTCTAAAATATTAAATATCGCGCAAGAAGAAAGGCTGGGGATGGTCGGCCGTGACGTGCACGTGCACTTAAAGGGATAGCCTGCATTTCAATTTCTTGATTATCCACCCCTACTGGATTCGGATTCTCAGCAGCAGAACTTGCGGTGAACAGCTTCTTCACGAAGGTGCGAAAATTCTTTAGTTGCACTAAATACAGTAAAACGTTAACAGCAGGGTTTGACATTGCTATAAATTTAGTTATAGCGCAAAGAAGAAAATCGTTCTCAAAATCTACAGTTGCTTTTATTAGTAACATTGTTATAGATTGCGTAGCTAACATGAAGCAGATAAGGAAAGATATTAACGCAAACGTAAGGGCAATAATAATTAATACCCGTACTGCGAATCATAGTAGCTCTTGTCATCATTTTGATGGCGTTATCTCGCTGGACGTCAACAGCCCTGCTCAATTTTCTCCAGACGGTTAACGCAAGCTAGATGTATATTCAGTGAGAGCAGAATATTAAAAACCTTACACGAAGATGTATATGAGTACAACTGATTAATTGGTCGTTTCAAAGGTGCAGATAAGCCTTTTGGTATATTGAACTCTGATTGTTACCCATAAGGAGTTTACATTTTACAAGAATGGCAATTTTGATTTCTTGACCGCCTGTCACAAAATCAAATTTAATGAACTGCAATTAATTTCCATCCTTGCAATCCTGCACTTAATCGCCAAACTCCTTCTTTTGTTTTGCTCTGAGAATCTTTTTGTCCAATAAAGTTGTATAATCAGTGAAATTTGGAGATAAAACATAGAAATACGGTAAGCGAAATTTAGTTTATTCGGCGGGACAGAGTCCCTTGAAATGAGCGCCAACCTCCACCCTCCCCTTCTACTTACCCAGCGTGAAGTAAGAGGAGCTTCAGTTCTGTTCCTAATGCGAAATGCAGACCCGACTGACACTTGCTTATTCTTTTTTAAGACAGTGAATGAACTGTATACCGTTTATGCCCTTTTCATGTTCGCTTTTGGACTTTGTTTAGTTTGGTTGAAGCGAAATAAACTTGTTATCCTTTGTTTTTTTTTGTCTCTATAAAAGTCCTCACCTGCTGAAAATGTTGAAAAAATAATAAGCGGTCACCTCGAATGAGCGCTAACCCTCAAGGTCCCAAACTTTAATAAGCGCCCAGAGCGCTTATTCGAATAAGTACGGTACTGATTTTAAAAACACGCTTAACCCGTTGAATATAATGTTGTTTCCTGATGTAGTTGCGCTCGAAACTCCAAAACATGTACCTTCATGAGCATCGGATGAGGAAGATTATAAATAGAAGATCCGAAGCATGGATGCGCGGAGATATAACATTTCTCTTCGTGAGATATCGAGTTGAATACCATTTATTATTTTGTTTATTATATAAACGACAAAAATTACTGACGACGTTTTAACCAATTTTCCGACACTTTTCCGAAGATCTCCGAAGATTTCCGAAGATTTGGGAAAATTCTCTGAATACTGTCCATGCAAAGGTTGTACGAACGTTTCTGATCATTTTCCCAGAGATGTCCGAAAAGTCTTGATTGTAGACTAACACCTTTCAGCTTGTTTACTAGCGGAGCCCGCGGGCCGAAGGCCCGGCGGAGCACCATACTCATAGAACCTATGCCGTCATTTTTCATGGTCATGGCTAGCGGAATGTTTCGCGGGCGCGTTGTACGCCCGCCGCCGAACGCCGAACGCCCGCCGTACGCGTTGGGCTAGCTCGCTGGCGCGTATGACGTCGCAAAACATCCGGGATCTTTGAGGCTTTGTTTTTCGCGCGGCTACACAGCCGTCAGCTCTGTAAACACTTTAGCCGTTTTTTTTATGCTGTTTTTAGCGGAGAATTAAAGTCGTTATTACCCAACATTTTTTTTGGCGGTTTGCTACTCAAGACAGGATACTAATTAAGGGATACTCAGAAGCCGCTTTAGTGGAAAGAGAAGAGCTTTCAGGGATAAAATATTGCTTCAAGGAACTATATACGGTTTTAGCAATGTGAAGAGATGGGTTCGTTTTACGGATTTCAGCACCAAAGCGGAGATTTAAAGAATTTCCAAGTACAGTAGTCGCCGGAGGGACTTAAAGGTAAAACAAATTACATTTTTCGATGGGAATTTATCTTGATATCAATCTGTGATTGACTTTTTGTTTGTTTTCTCGTTATGTTTTGGAGAATTGTTTATAAACGTGTAGCTTAAATCCAGTTGTATTAATTTCTTGAATTTCATCAAAGACACGGCTCGGCCTCGATGCGCTATAAATGGTACGCGTTTGCTTTTAAACAAACTCATGGAGATTTGAATAAAATTTTTCGAAAGAGGAGTGTTGTCCATTTTTATGTGTTTGTTCATTCATTACAGAGATTGAAAAGCGATTTTATGTAAACAAAACCAGACTTTATACTCGCGTCGCCTTATGCAAATATACCTTTTTGCAATTTTGATTTCCAAATCAGTTTCGCGGGCATTTTTTGACAAGCAACAACTGTATTTTCGGAAAATAGTCGTAATAGTTATTCTAGATGGAGAAAAAGTTGTTTTTGTGAACGTTTGTACGGTCTAAATGTACTGTGCAGACGGTTGGGTAATACTGTTTTTGAGAATTGCTAAAATTGAAAAATAGCCCGGTCGTCAATATTAATCTTAATTCTTGTGCTTCCGACCTTTCACCTATTAGTTAAGTTTTATCTTAGTTAAGCTTGTTCAGAGGGTCTTCAGAGGGCGCCGCTGTTGGGCCAAGCCTAACTATATATATTATTTAGTAAGAGCAAATGTGACAGCTGACGTAAATATAGTGATCCCGTGTTTTTAAATAAAGATGATGATGATGATGATATCCTCACTCTTCACAGTGAACATAAAAATGATATCTCCACATGTGTTGATTTTCCACGGTCGAAGAAATCCTTGTTATTCACTGAAGTTTATATAATAAAAAGACAAAATGTCACGAGTTACGCTTGACTAAACTATAAAAGAATATCCTCGAATGCGATGAATTTAGAAGTTGAAATAAGCTGGGCTGACCAAACAAGAAAATCAACCCAACGTTTCCATTGTTATTTCTACCAATAAAATGGTTTTAGAATTGAAAAAGCATTAATTTTTTTGTATGCATATTTCAATATTACTCTTTGTAATATAGCGACAACATCTCAGTTGTCATGAAAAGTTTAGCTATTCAATTTGCATTTGACCATGAACAATGGAAAACCTTCGTCAATACTATGAGTTTACTAAGCCTCGCAAAATATCAGTGTTCTAAAACACAACATACAACATAACCTTAGGAATAAATGAGCATCGGATGAGAAGTTTATACTGTGGATATGAATAAGACTAATAAGTACATTAAGTAATTACTCCAAACGCAATTATTTTATAAACTGAAATACAGGCTTAACAAACAAGAATTATTATTGTTTATTTCCACCAATAAAATGGTGTTATAATTCAAAACGCATTTCTCTTTATTACATGCATATTTCAATATTACTCTTTGTCGCATAGCGACAATATTTTCAATTACCATGAAAAAATATGGCCAAGAACAAACGTGCTTTCGTCAATACTACATGCATCTCTTTCTACGGTAGGTGATCTAAGTGTAAGGTGGGTTTAAACAAATGAGCAAAATTCAACACCGACATTTGATTTTATTAACTGAGTTTTAAGGTAAATTGGCCACCGTAAAAGTGTTTAAAAAGCTGACGTCTCTAGGGGCTAGCCCTTCGTCTGACGAAGGCTAGCGCTTGAAACATCAACTTTTTAAATGACGATTTGAATCTTTTTAAAGTGGCCAATTTACCTTACTTATCAACTTAGTTGATAAAACCAAATTTTCATGTTTCACTCCCGACCGACGCAGCACATCAATTTCATTAGAAACTAACCCCCTTTATTCTAAAATTCAACAGCACAAATGCAAGTTAACAGCGACAAAACAGCAATGTCTATTAAGTGTGTTGAATAAGTAACATACGGGATAAAAGAGATATTGCAACCCCTATCGGTGGAAAATCATTTGCTTGCTACAGCTATATTTTAACGTCAGATCTCACCTCGGTAGAGGTCGTAGGTTGAATACTAAGTAACTTTATAGTTCCACAAGGGAACTATTGTGATAGTCGAAAGCGCAGTACCCTGGGATATGGGACTAGACACAAGTACCTCAACAAGCATAGGCCCATGAAAAAGGAACTTCCCGCGTTAACCCGAGCAATACATAACCCTTTCTTGGGATAATACAGCTTATTACGTGTTGGCCTTGTGACTGGATAGTTGGCCAAGATAGCTGACATAACTGGAGAGATTGTATGCGCGAGGGAAAACTTTGGCGGCAGAGCTGCAAGGAGACTGGAAAGGAGATAAGTTGAACAGTTCCCTCGCGGCTTCGCCGCCAAAACATTCCCCTTGCGCGAATGATCCCATCAGCTACAAAGGCTGCAAGTAGGTAGGTTCTTGCTGTTTCTTATTACATGTTATTGTGTTTTCATTTTATGAGAGTGGCGTCCTCGGCAGCCGTTCGTAGTAGTAGACTAATTAGTAGTTGTAGGAGCTCAGTGGTTAGAGCATCTGACTAGTGTACGGAAGGCCGTAGGTTCGAATCCCATCTGGAACTCAGAATTTTTTTCTGAGTTCCTTTCTCTCCACAAGTCTAGAATAAAAAATGCAATTTTTGCACTTTTTGCGATTTAAATTTGAATTTGTAGCTGAATTCAAGATGGCGGGCACATCACAGGCTATCTATTAAACAATTAAAGATAAAAAATTTTCAGAATATTGTTAGTACAAGCCATGTAACACGTATTTTTGTTGTGCAACTTGAAGAAATTTGTTGCAGAAGTAGAAAAAGATTCAACTCTTCATGCAACTTAAAAAACAAAAATCCAGTTGCATGAAGGGGTGTTACACGTAAAAATCGTGCGTGCAACTTGCAACAATGTTTTTTGCGAGACAAGTTGCACGAAAAATTGTTACGTGTAACAGCAGCTAAACAGTCAGTAAAAGCCCAAGAGACCTTCCTTTGTACTACGGTCGGGTTTTAAGTCCGCTTGTACGTCCGAGGGTTCATCAAGCATCAGCTGAAGTCTGCTTTTGATTTTATTTTACAGGTTCGCAACAATACTCGCGCAATTGAAGTTTGACAAGGGCATCGAGTGAAACGATGAAATCCAATCTGAAATCTCTAAAATGTAAGCTCGTATGCTTGGGATTTGTGACTCTCTTGCTCCTGGTCACTTGGAGTTATTTTTGGAGCCACAGAAGAGTACAGGTTGACTGGTCGGTGTTTTCAGATCAATCACATTCAAACATGTCGGCTTCAAGTAAGTCTCTCCAGCTATAAAGAATTGACAGCTTTGCATCCAGGCGATAACGATTATACAACCCCAGCAGGACAGCTATATTTTTATACATAGAAATCTCTAGGGAAAGGTCTCGCCAAATAGGTGGGGAAAAAGAGAATGCAAATTACAGAAATTAACAAACACAACTCCGACATCTCCAGGATATTTTAGGCCAAAACGAGGGAAACTAGGGAAAACTGTAATGCTAAATATCCAATGGCTGAATATCTCACTCCAGTTAAGACTTTTTGAAGCTCTAGTGCTCTGCGTTAGAGCTTTTCGGTCTTCTTTAGGAGCGTTACAGATGTACTATCTTTAACGACTGGATACAAGCTGGAAAATGCTTTAAAATGCTGGTGATTTATTTCCCTTGTTTTGCTTCTTTACATAATAATTTTCTGTTTTCTTTGGTTCAGTCGCAGGCTACTCCCACTGTATTCCTGGAAGCTTTCCGGACAGTAAAGCCAAACTTTTTGAACTTTACGATGGAGTGGAAACATTTGTTATGTTTATCGGATACCCGCGAAGTTCGCACAGCCTTGTGGGAGCAATTCTGGATGCGCATCAAGAAATCATCATTCCACATGAATATCATATCATTGAACAATGGAGCATTTACCGTGACGATGCTCTCAAAACTACTGGCATGCAAAAATATCTCCTTTTCTATAATCTTCACTTACTTTCAACGTGGCAAGCCGTCTTTGGTAATCGCGCAGAGAAGCCAGCTTTTCTTTACGATGGAATTAACTCTTACAACGTCCCAGGAGCGTGGCAGGGGACTTTCAATGGTAAAATAAAGGTAAACCAAGCTAAAACGTCTCTAACATGTTTGACTTAATTTTATTCAGTATAAGATATATGAATGGTTTAGCTCAGATCAGAAATTTGAGTCTTCCACATACTGTATGCCAAACCTTACCTTGGATATGAACCCTGACGTGGGTTTAGGCAGTCCTGTATCACCCGTCTTAGTATTATCTGTACAGTCAACTTACGCTATAACGGATACGCCCGAGACCACGATTTGATTTCCGTAATTAAAAGAGAATCCATAAAATAAGATATCTTATATTCGTCGGGACTTCACTTCCTGTCAGTAATAACGGGGTGTCTGCGCAAGGTATGCGTGTTCTGAGCGCAGCAATCAACTTGGTTGATATGGCGTCATTTTAAATAAAAGAAAACCTCGATTGTATGATTATAATTGTAGTCTGTGGCGTGTACGCCTGGATTAAACATACCCTTAAGGTTTTTCTCCGAATTTTTCAAAAACATTTATTGTTAGCAGATATTGTCTTTAGCTATTGTTCGTTTATCCTTGAGACACATTTTGGTAAAGTTTAACAAGATGTGACGTCATAAGTAGCATGAAGTCAAGCCATTTTTTAATAAAAATGTCAAAAAATGTCATTTTTTTTTCATTGACAACCTTTTTGTCGTTGAAAAAAAAACAACATATAAAACGCTACCAAAAGCAGTAAAATGTATAATTGTATCAACTCTAAAAACATTATTTGTACTTTCTGCATTTTTCTGATCAATATATTCGAATTTTTAGTAAAATTCAAGTATGCGGCCTTCTAGCCGCTATTTTGGACGACGTCACGGATCCCCAGCAGCGCTATAACCCATAATATTTACCTTACCTTGTAGAGCACATCACAGGCTATCTATTAGAATGATGTAAAATAGTTTCGAAATATTGTAACACTGCAAAAACCCAAAGGGGTTGGGGATTGCAAGCACCAAACCTTGTACCACCGCGGTGGAGGTTTTATAAGTTTGCGTGTACGTTCGAGGGTTAATACTACACCGACATCATTAAAGTTATCACTATTATAATGCATGGCATGACTACCATTTGTGATCAGTTTCAAATAAGTACATTAGAGATCCACGACGGGTGTGGAATTTTGAATTATATGGTAATTTTTCAATAATTTACAAAATTATATATTTATTTTAACAGGTTATCGGAGACAAAAAAGGAGGCGGAACTACTATGGAACTAACAGAAAAACCCCACATGTTTTCTATTTTAAAAGAACTCAATGAAACCGTTGGTATTCCGCTAAAGTTTATTCATGTCATTAGAAATCCATTCGACGTTATCTCAACTTGGGTCTTGAGGCTCTATAACGCAAGACTTACAGTCAACGATGGAAAAACCAAGGTACCAATATAATAAAAATTTGGTTTTATCAGCTGAGTTCATAACTAGTTAAATTGCACCTAACCCCCAATTTTTTCTTTTAATCAACCCAATGTATGTTGAAAAGTCGACTAGTGAAATATTTGTTGTTTTTAACGTCGCGTTAGTGAGTTATAGAGATTTGAATTTACAAAATGCTAATTAGATGACGTCAAATCAAGAATTTACCATTATTTCTATTTCAATTTACAATACGCAGTTCACAGCTTAAAGATAATCAATTTAAGAAATACTAAATAAAAACTGTTAATAGTCAATTGATTTGTAAAAAAAATAGTACTTGGAGGTGGAAACAAGTAGTTGTAAAATCGAGTCTTGATTTGATGTCATCTTATTAACATTTTGTAAATTCAAACTTCTATAATATAATTCACTAACGCAACGTTAAAATATTTAACTATTCAACTATTCAATGTACATGGAGTTGATTAAGCGAAAAAACAATTTTGGAGTTAGGTGCACTTTAAATTTGCCACCATAAAACGAAACGAAACGTCAGCTTTTGAATCTTTCTACGGTGACCAATTTACGATATCAACTCAGTTAATAAAACCAAATTTTCGTGTTTCACTCCCCCACCAACGTATCGCCACAGTTTCTCTAGAAATTAACTCATTTATGCTATTCATTGATACAATCTACTCACGACAAAACTCCAGGCAAAAAGTAGGCACCTTAGTCTTTTTACTTGCAAGTTAGTAAAAATAAAAACAAAATAAATTTCTTTTTTTTTCTCGTGGATTTAGCAGCTCGAAAGTTTCTATTTAATAACGGCCTGAACTCTCGCTACTCATAACCTTAGATCTTGTAATCTTTAATAGCGACTGACTACCACCGTATTTTGCCAAAAATTAAAGTGTCTAAGGGATTAGCAAACAGCTCCCGAGGACGGAATGTGTTGACAAAAAAAACCCTCCAGAAAAACTCCTGGAGAACCTTATTGGGTTGGCATCCTCCGATAGGATCATTTCTTGGTGTTATGGAAATTATTGTTCGTTATATTTTATGTTGTGGTGTGGGTTTTGAATATTTTGTTCTACGTCATTTGGTGATCACAAGACTTCCCGCCCTCAAATTGCAATTCTCATGAAATATCCGAAAGCGGACTTTTCAAAAAGTCTAGAAGAAGATCAATTACTACTGAATGTATTACACTTATTGAATTTATGTTTTACTTTTACTGTTTTTGAAGATAATCATTTATTAAATGGACAAATGAATAGGGTGGCATCATCTGATTAAATGGTTTTTTGAAAAAGTCTAGAATGACTAGAATAAGATCAATTACCTAATGCTCCAGTATCCTTATTGAATTTATGTTTTACTTTTTTATATTAGGTAAACAAACCAGGCGCCCTAAACGGTGCTATAAAGTCATTCTTCGAATTGATTGAGACCAATGAGAGAATCAGACAACTTTATGGTGATGCAGTACTGGATGTGTTAAGCCATGAACTGATATTAAAACCAAGGAAAACCATGGAAACAATATGCACCTTTCTTGGTGTTTCATGCAGTGAAGACTACCTCGATCAAGTGGAGAAGATTCTTTATGGCAAACCATCCGAAACAAGAAACACCGTTGTCTGGACTGAGGAGCAGAAATACAAAGTTGAAAACGAAATGCAGAAATACTCGTTTTTGCGATCATTCAATTTTGATTAAAAACGCTGGTTTAATATGGATTTAATGAACCTTAACTATCATTCAATATATCTTCTTGACGTACAGAACCTCAAACAACATATCTCCAAATGAGAAATATGTAATGTCACGAGCGTGGGACAATGAACGATATCTGGCAGTATGCAGTAAGCATGTCATATATGTTATAGTACTGAATTGGACTGAGTGGAGTACAATTCAGGGAGTAATCGGGCGAGTAATTTTAATCGGCCGAGCGCGTAGCGCGAGGACGATTTGAAATTACGAGCACGATTACCCCTGAATTGTACGACACGAAGTTCAATTACTAATTAATCGCATCAATAACAAAATTCGAGATTAAAAAGTCTATGTCGACTCTTTTGTACTAAAAACGTCTAGGATATTTTCCATCAGTTTGAAAGTAGAAGGAAACAGCAAAAAACAACCCATTCGAGTTCAACTGATTGAAGCGCGCGCAATTTAGGTGTCCAATTACAGCTATCCAATTACAAAAAGTTGTAATTGGATAGCTGTAATTGGACACCCACGTGACCGCGCGCCAATTACGTAAGAAATAGGCGCGCGGATGACCAATCACAATCGAGAATTTTGTTATTGATACGATTAGAACCTATTATATCAATATATCGTAGTTCAGTGGTTTGAGCATCTGACCGGTCTGCGAAAGGTCATAGGTTCGATTCCTGTGGGCGACTCAGATTTCTTCTTTGTCCCACGCTCGTAACATGATGAACATTATGAACATTACATCCGACCGGTGTACGGAATCATCCGACTGGTGTACGGAATCATCCGACCGGTGAACGGAATCATCCGACCGGTGTACGGAATCATCCGACCGGTGTACGGAAGTTCATTGGTTTGATTCCTGTGGGCGACTCAGATTTCTTCTTTGTCCCACGCTCGTGACATGATGAACATTACATCCGACCGGTCTACGGAATCATCCGACCGGTGTACGGAATCATCCGACCGGTGTACGGAAGTTCATTGGTTTGATTCCTATGGGCGACTCAGATTTCTTCTTTGTCCCACGCTCGTGACATGATGAACATTACATCCAACCGGTGTACGGAATCATCCGACCGGTGTACGGAAGTTCATTGGTTTGATTCCTGTGGGCGACTCAGATTTCTTCTTTATCCCACGCACGTGACATGATGAACATTACATATTTCTTATTTCTTTACCAAGCTTAACATTCCATCTTTCTTTATCAACATCTCCAAATATTGGCTGTGAAAAAAGAACTAACCGAAGCTAGTTTTTGGAGAATAAAAACTAAATAACGTATTAAATATAATTACATTTTTGCTGACGATCTCTTTTCTTTTCTTGAACATTAAATGAATGACTTATGTACTTGCCTACAATTTGTAAGTATTGCCATTATCTAAGTGTAGTAAATATATAATTTTGTCATAACTACTTAAAGCAGCAAAGAAAGCATCTGTCGAGCAAATGAGGGAATGAAGTTCGCTATTATATCATTTACAATACATTAAGAAATAATGGGGGTTCTCCAAAAATTTTGAAAGTTGTCTTTTCTGTCGAAGTCGGCTCCATTATCCAGGTAGGCAAAGAACTATTAGTGTCTGTAGGGTCTACGTAGTAGGTTCATTTATCAATCATACAACACTGACAAGTTGCATAATTTGTACAAACCTGTTCAATGGATGAGTACGATTATGTTTAATTCTGATCCATGGTTTTGTCTTTAATGCAACGTTAAACACTAGATATTGTTAGTTGTTGTTCGTTTTCGCGGGATATTTCCAGCTTCTTTCATTTCATTTTATGAAATAATTTGAGCATGAATGATTTGGGGACGTTCACGGTACTGCGTGAAAGTACAACTTAACCCTCGGTCGTACAAGGGGGAGTGGTTTCCACCCCGCTTAAAATTTTTCTCCCATATTTTCAAGACGATTTAAGATTAGCACATGCCGTTTACAGTAGTTATTTGTTTATCCTTGAGACATATTTTGGTAAAGTTTAGCGACAACCGGTTGCTATGAAAACGAGATATGACGTCATAAGTAACATGTGGTCAAGCCATTTTTGAATAAAAATGCGTGTTTTTTTTACCTTTTTTCAGTGAAAAGAAAAACACATATAAAATGCTACCAAAAGCATCAAAATGTTTAATTGTATGTTATTTTGCAACTCTAGCAGACAATATTTGCAATTTCCGCATTTTTCCAAAAATTTTGAATTTTTAGTAAAATCCAAGATGGAGGCCATCTTGGCGGCCATTTTGTATGACGTCACGGACCCTCAGCAGCGCCACAACCCATAATATTTACCTTATCTTGTAGAGCATATCGCGGGCAATCTATTAGATGTAAAATATTTCCCAAATTATGCAACATCGCAAAAACTCAAAGGGGGTTGCAACACCCCCACCCCCCCCCCCCCCTTGTAACACGGTGGCGGTATAAGTTTGCGTGTACGTCCGAGGGTTAAACTTAAACTTGTTAACCGATAACGTGTATTGTAATTAAGCCTGATTAAATTTAATTTTGTCGTTGATCCAAATTTTATCTAAACTATCTATAATTGTTGGTAAAACATCGAAGTGCTAGCTGAACTGAAAGAAACAGTGCTTTACGCATATACAAAAACTTGTCTTTTACTACATAAATATAACCATTGAGCTATAAAAGCTTTTATTAACATTATAACCTGGTCCGATTAAAGGGTTATATGTACACATATATTTAATACATCACTAACACAAACCAGTTACAAAACGACATTCTAGCTGAGCACCCAACAATTCGTTATCAATTTAGAAGAAAGCCTAGAAAGTCTGCGCTAGGCCACAAGAAATTTTTTTGTCAGTTCAAAGCCGTTTAAACTTACTAGAAACTACTCTCAGAAGGCTGGAAAAGGTTTTAAAGTTCCATTGCTTCACTGCATCGTATGAGGATTTCTGCTGGCCGAACGAAAATAACTTCGACAGATTGTGCTGAAAGGGACAATATACGTTTAAAAAAAAAAACATGCAAGTTAGTTTGAACTCGCCATTTGTTGTTGTTTATAATATCAAAGCGGCAAAAACTTAACAACACAGGTACGCTTAAATAAAATTTGCTTTGTTTTTGTCGTAAAATGACTGTCTTTTATCGATAAATTAGCCATGTTCTCTAGATGACCTAGATGTTCATAACAGCCAAATGTAACTTTGACATTTAATTAGCAATTTATTTAACAACAGTGAGTTGAAAAGATTTTTCTTGACAATTTGCGAGAGCGTATTTCCACTTGGGTAGTCTGAGTGACTCTTGAAAAGTCTAAAAGGTTTCCCTATAATTTTTCCCTCTGCACTATAAATAAGTAATCGCATGTTCCCTCGTTATATTAAGGATTAATATCACTTGTGTTTTCAGAATCTGAAGAAATTGTCCTCGTCGCGTATTTCTACAGCTTTTGAAAACACGCGTGCTATTAATCCTTAATTTTACTCGGGCCCATGCGATTATATATACTTATTGCTATAGGTTTATATAATTGCAGATATCTTATAAGGATACGTAGTGTAGTTATTAGCGGAGCTCTCGCGGGCCGAAGGCCCGCTGCGAAGGCCCGCTGCGGAGCCCCATACTCATAGAACCTATGCCCGTCATTTTTCATGGTCATGGCTAGCGGAATGTTTCGCGGACGGCGTCCGTAAAGGCGGCGAAATACGAGATACAAAAACCCTCGACTTGTCGCGCAACATTGGCAAATTTGTTGCGTGACAAGTTGAGAGTTTGATGAAAAACGAGCAAGAAAGGCAAAATTTGTTGCTCAAAGTTGACCTACGCTCTACTTTTCGCAACAAATTTCTTCAACCTGCAACAAATGTTTTTGTTGCGCGACAAGTTGATCACGCATGGTGAAAAACGGGAAACATCGACCAAAACTTGCAACGAAACAATATTGCGCGACAAGTTGAGGGTTTTTGTATCTCGTATTTCGCCGCCTTAACAGGTGTGTCTGAGCGTCCGAGCGAGCGTTCGAGCGAGTTTTGGGCAGGGCTAATTCGCGGGCGCGTATGACGTCGTAAAACATGCGCGTATGACGCCACACAACATCCGGGATCTCAGCAATTTTGAAAGCAAAGCGAGGGTTTGTTTTTCGCGCGGCTACACGGCCGAATGTCACGTCAACTCGGTAAACACTTTGATGTTTTGCTGTGTTTAGCGGAGAAAAACAGTTCAAATTACAGCCGTTATTTCCTTGCATTTTTTTCGTGGTTTGCTACTCAAGACAGAGATACTAATTAAGAGATACTCAGAAGCCACTATAGTGGAAAAAGAAGAGCTTTCAGGGATAAAATCTTGCTTCGAGGAACTTCATAAGTTTGTCACTTCGGTTTTAGAACTGAAGAAGCGGAGATGTAAAGAATTTCTTTAAGGTAAAACAAATTACATTTCTCGATGGGAATTTATTTTGATATCAATCTATGATTGACTTTTTCTGTGTTCTTTGTTAGTTTTGGAGAGTTGTTCGATGCGCTATAAATGGTTCGCGTTTTGCTTTTAAACATAAACTTATGGAGATTTGAATAAAATTTTTCGCGATTGTGTTGTCCATTTTTATGTTTGTTCATTCATTACATAGGTTGAAAAGCGATTTTATGTAGACTAAACAAGACTTGGATTTTATAGTTCTAACTTCACTCGCGTGACCTTATGCAAATATGTTTGTGCATTTTTTGCAATTTTGATTTCCAAATCAGTTTCTCGGGCAATTTTTGATAAGCAACAGGTGTATTTTATTCGGAAAGTAGTCGTACTAGTTATTCTAGACGGAGAAAAAGTTGTTTTTGTAAACTTTTTTACGGTCTAAATGTACTGTGCAGACGGTCGCGTAATTCTGTTTTTGAGAATTGCTAAAATTGAAAAATAGCCCGGTCGTCAATCTTAATTCTTGTGCTTCTGACCTTTCACCTCAGTTAAGTTTATCATCGGCATTCTGTTTAGAGAGCTACGCTGTTAGGCTCAGCTTATCTATATATATTAGTATTAGATGCAATAGACCCTATTCATAAATGGCGGCCGGTTTATTATTCTTTTATATTCATGCTAATCAGCCCAACTAGCCTCGTTAGCATGTGCAAAATTCGAAAGAATTTTTGCTCTAAAATGAGGCTAGTTGGGCTGATTAGCATGAATATAAAAGAATAAATAAATCGGCCGCCATTTATGAATACGGTCTATAGGTAGATTTACACTGCTTTCTTGAAAAACAGTTAATTTTTATGCCTTTTATCCACTGGACGTAGCTGCCGAATTTAAAACATAATAATAAAAATGTTCAAAGTTCAAGTTCAAGTTCATTGTTAGTAAATATTGATTGTAAATTTTCATTACATCGGATCTTTAATTAACATTTTTAATAATCAAATTTGAATGATCTCAAAAACGAGTATTTCTGCATTTCGTTTTCAACTTTGTGTTTCTGCTCCTCAGCCCAGACAACAGTGTTTCTTGTTTCGGATGGTTTGCCGAAAAGAATCTTTTCCACCTGATCGAGGTAGTCCTCACTGCATAAAACACCAAGAAAGCTGCATATTCTTTCCATGGTTTCCCTTGGTTTTAATATTATTTCATGGCTTAACACATCCAGTACTGCGTCACCATAAAGTTGTCTGATTCTTTCATTGGTCTCAGTCAATTCGAAGAATGACTTTATAGCACCGTTTAGGGCGCCTGGTTTGTTTACCTAATTTAAAAAAGTAAAACATGAATTCAATAAGTAATACATTAGGTAATTGATCTTATTCTAAACTTTTTTCAAAAGTCCGTTTAATCACTCCATTCATTTATTTATTTATTTATTTAATAAATGAATATATTCATTTCGTTTGTTTTTAAGTAATATTTTTTTTAATAGTCAATTCCCTATCCGCAGTTTATATTTACAGTCGAACCTCTCCTTACGGACACCTCTCTAATACGGACACCTCTCTAATACGGACAGTTTCCTATGTCCCGACAAAATTCTTGCATATTTTCTTTAAAAAAAAAACCTCTATAATACGGACCCTCTCTAATACGGACTACGGACACTAAATCTCGGCCCAAGAGAGCAAGTTCATACAAACTTAACCTCTTTATTACGGACACTCCGATGATCAGGTGATGATAGTTTGAGTAAGTAATACAATTTCCTGTTTGTGGTTACAGACATATATCGAAAGACGTTTTCAGAATTGTACTTTATATTACTTTTTCACTTGCAGCATTGCGTTGTAGTTCGTTTCGTTTTAAAACAGTGATTTGTATACCTTACGTATCTGAGAATTTTACAATGTACTACACTGCTGATAGACAGTGTCTCAATGCTGTATATTAATCGATTTAGACGCAGTTAAAAGACGAGTGTGGGCCTGTTTTTAGTTAATGAACAAAAACTGTCAGTAAAGTTTTAAAAGTGACGTCATCGTGGTCACCTCTATAATACGGACACCTCTCTAATACGGACACTTTGCTCTGTCCCCTCGGTGTCCGTATTAGAGAGGTTCAACTGTATAGTATTTCTCGATTTGATTATCCTTAAGCTGTAAACTGCGCATTGTAAATTTGACGTATGATAAGGGCATGTCATAGTTCGACGACAAATGGACAAGAGCTGTCCCGGGTACCCAAGACAACCCTTCCCCCGAGACAACTTTACCGAGCGTTTACATGAAAGTTTAGCGCCTCCAGTAAATAAGTTAAGTCTTTGGGGACGAGATTGAGACATCTTGTCTCGGGAAGGGGGACCAAAGTGTTTATATGATAAAAAGCCCTAAAAATACGTCTCGCCTTCCAGGGATACCCTACTAGCCGAGACGAGACAAGTTATCTCGCTTCCCGAGACGAGTTCGCGATCCTCATGTCAACGGATAGTTGAAAAAGAAATATGTGAAAAGTAAGCTCACCCGGTGTAACTCGGGGGGAGAGGGTTGTCTCAGGTACCCGAGACCATATAAATGTGGCCTAATTAACATTTTGAAATTTAAATCTCACTATAGCGTCGTTCAAAACAAGAAATATTTCACTATTTCACTATTCACAACATTACTACCAATGTATGCAGAGTTGATTCTGAAAATATTTATTTAAGGGCTATAGGCACTTTAACAGTATTTAAAAAACTTTTAAGAGAGCTTTCGAGTGTCTGCTAACTTCACGATTGCAAAGTGAAAGTTATTTTGTGTTTATTTGGTTTTTCTACTTCAGAAGTATAAAGGCTAAGGCGCCTCTTTTCTCGAGAGTTTGCGGTGCATACATTGTATTGGTACCTTGGTTTTTCCATCGTTGACTGTAAGTCTTACGTCATAGAGTCTCAAGACCCAAGTCGAGATAACGTCGAATGGATTTCTAATGACATGAATAAACTTTAGCGGAATACCAACGGTTTCATTGAGTTCTTTTAAAATAGAGAACATGTGGGGTTTTTCTGTTAGTTCCATAGTAGTTCCGCCTCCTTTTTTGTCTCCGATAACCTGCAAAAAAAAGATCGCGGAGTTTAATTCAGATGGTTCAGTTATCTTAAAAATGTATCAATTGCTGTGTGCCTTGCCAGCAGTTTAGTCATTCTAACGCCTCCTAAAAGCAACAGAGTATTATATGTAATTTACGTCCTGCAATCTGAAGTCACCCTCCTTACATAGGAGCTAAGCTATGCTGTCATCCGCTTTCGTATGCTCTGAGCGCTTCATTGAACGTACCGACAAAACATCATAACTTCCCTCGGATACACAATCCCTTGGGAGCTAACGCAATCGAAAGTTCCCAAAGTTTATTGCTGCGTACAGAACACGCATGCCTTGCGAGCACCCCTACTTTATTCCAGGCGAATAAAGTATATTGAAAATAACTCCCACTATTACGGACACCAAAGTTGTGGCCTCGACTGCAGTATCCGTTATATATGGGGGAAGTTGACTGTACTGATCATACGAAAGCGGGCGATACAGAACTGTCTAAATTAAACCCACGAGGTTTCATATGCAAGGTAAGGTTTGACATGCAAGCAGTGTGGAAGACTCAACCTTTTGGTCTGAGCTAACCCATTTACGTACCTTATGTTATACTGAAAAAAAAAAACCTCAAACGTATGAAGTTTGCTTGGTTTACCTTTATTTTACCATTGAAAGTCCCCTGCCACGCTCCTGGGACGTTGTAAGAGTTAATTTCATCGGAAAGAAAAGCTGGCTTCCCTGCGCGATTACCAAAGACGGCTTGCCACGTCGAAAGTGAGTGAAGATTATAGAAGAGAAGATATTTTTGCATGCCAGTAGTTTTGAGAGCAATGTCACGGTAAATGCTCCATTTTTCAATGATATGATATTCATGTGGAATAATGATTTCTGGATGCGCATCCAGAATTGCTCCCACAAGGCTGTGAGAACTTCGTGGGTATCCAATAAACATAACAAACGTTTCCACTCCATCGTAGAGTTCAAAAAGTTTGGCTTTACTGTCCGGAAGGCTTCCAGGAATACTGTGGGAGTACCCACCTACTTAGCCAAAGGAAACATAAATTTTTATGTTAGGAAGCAAAACAAGGGAAATAGATCATAGTGAAAGTCAACGTTTTCTAGCCTGCATATCTAGTCATTAAATAAGGATAAGACACCTGTAACGGTCCAAAAAGGACCGAGAAGGTCGAAATGTAGAGCACTAGAGCTTCAAAACGTCTTAAGTGGAGTTACATAATTATTTAGGCATTGGACATTAGCCATACAGTTTTCCCTATTTTTTCCTAGTTTTCGTCTAAAATACCCTGGAGATGGGTTAAGTAATTTGCACTCTCTTTTTTCCCACAGATTTGGCGAGACCGGTCCTTAGAGATTCTATGTATAAAAATATAGTTGTCCTTCTGGGATTGTATAATCATTATGGCCTTTTACATATGACTGGAGAGACTTACTTGAAGCTGACATGTTTGAATGTGATTGATCTGAAAACGAAGACACCGACCAGTCAACCTGTACTCTCTTGTGGCTCCAAATATAACTCCAAGTGACCGTGAGCAAGAGAGTCACAAATCCAAGGCATATAAGTCGACAGTTTAAAGATTTCAGATTGAATTTCATCGTTTCACTCAATGCCCTTGTCAAACCTAAATTGCGTAAGTATTGCTGCGAACCTATAGAATAAAATCAAAAGCAGACTTAAGCTGATGCTTGTTTAACCCTCTAAAATACAAGCAGACTTATAAACCTACCGTAGTACAAAGGAAGGTCTGTTGAAGCCACAAATGTAATAATTGACCACAAATGTAATAAAGCCCTCAAATGTAATAAGGACTGACCACAAATGTAATAAAGCCCTCAAATGTAATACGAATTGATCACAAATGTAATAATGGATTTTACCGTGCGTTCTTCAGTTTGCACAACAGGGTTACTAGCCCTCAGTTGTTAGGACCAGGATTTCGCCAGTCATGCACTTCTTTCTCGGACAACCAAACTTGGACAAACTGAAGGTGTCTACGCAGGGTGTTGGACGTCATCTGTCATTCACGTGACCAAACCTGAAGTTGCTATTATCTCAACTAAAACGAAGTAAACGAAAGTAATGTTCGGAGTGAATAGCTGTCAAGTTAAAAGAAACGTTTATTCACATTTCACAACCTGAACGAACGTAAGCAATTATTTTACCTTAAAAACCTCTTGTCATTTCAATTCAGTTCACTGTGGTCTAAGCGGTATACCACGCCATCGGCCACATTATCAACCCGGAAATAGGTAGTTACATCACCTTGCCACTAAACTTTGACAGAGCTGTCTCTGGCGTAAGAAAAACATCACGTGTCTTTCACCTCATGTGACTATGTCGGTCATGTCTTCAATTCCGAAGTAACAACTACAATACTGAAGAGCGCCTCGCAACCAGACTTTCAAATAAACTGCGTACTACTTTCACCTGGCTACTCTACCATTTCAGAGGCAAATAAAATCTCCGTAACATCACCTAGTAGCAGTACCTCTATATGAAACAGTATAAACTACACGTATAGACAGAATACCGGTGTACAACAGGTTTCGTGACAATCAAATCACAGTGAGAAAACTTAGTGCGACCGAATGGCATGCCACTTAAAACTTATTTGTATAAAATTCAAAGTTTAATTGTTCAAATCGCTCTCTTTTGGTAAAAGCATGCACACAAATGATATGAGTCCCACATACGGTAATGCATGCAATCAGAAGCTTGAACTAACAATTTCAACAGCAAACATGGTATTCCTACAACAAAACATTTCAACGTCTTCGTCAACGATAGCAGTGTGCACCGCCGAATTGAATATAAACTTTTGGTTCAAACAATTAGGTACGTTACTAGTCTGAGACAGTGAGCGTTACAGAAGACGGGTGTATGAGCTTGTCAAGTGCGCCAGGCAATACCGATTATCTCAAACCAGCCAAGCGGCGCTGGATTAAGTTTAAGCCACGCCATATGCCACTTTGGGTAATTAATAATTTCCTTAAGGCGAATCAGAGAAGGGCTTTATTACATTTGTGGTCAATCCTTATTACATTTGAGGGCTTTATTGCATTTGTGGTCAATTATTACATTTGTGGCTTCAATGTTGAAGCCACAAATGTAATAGTTGACCACAAATGCAATAAAGCCCTCAAATGTAATAAGGATTGACCACAAATGTGAATGACATATGACGTCCAACACACTAAATAGACAACTTCAGTTTGTCCAAGTTTGGTATTCCGAGAAAGATAATGCATGACTGGCGAAATCCTGGTCCTCACAACTTACGGCTGGTAACCCTGTTGTGCAAACTGAAGAATGCACGGTAAAATCCATTATTACATTTGTTGTCAATTCGTATTACATTTGAGGGCTTTATTACATTTGTGGTCAGTCCTTATTACATTTGAGGGCTTTATTACATTTGTGGTCAATTATTACATTTGTGGCTTCAGGTCTCTTGGGCTTATGTTGACTGTTAAAATATTCTGAGAATATTCACCCTTAATAGATACCCTGTGATGTGCCCGCCATCTTGAATTTAGCTACAAATTCAGATTTACGGAAAAGTGCAAAAATTGCATTTGTTATTCTTGACTTGTGAAATAAGATATGACATAGAATGATATGTGTGGAGAGAAAGGAACTCAGAAAAAAATCTTCTGTGTTCCAGATGGGATTCGAACCCACGACCTTCCGTATACTAGTAGGATGCTCTAACCACTGAGAGACTGGAAACTCTAGTGGCGAGTAATGGATATGAAATAAACACTGATTGCTGCTCTTTGGCTGCATCTTTTTTTTTCACCACATAGGGTGAAAGGGGGTGAACACACTGTCACGCATTTTTGCGAAATGATACTTAAGAAGTCATATTTGGTAACCTTAGCAAACGATTCTCACCAAACTTTGCCAAAATGTGTCTCAGGGATACAGGAACAGCTAATGAAGACGACGTTTTTTTCAATCACTCTCGTAGAATGAAAACACAATAACATGTAACAAGTAACAAGTAAGAAGCTACCTATAGCCTTAAGGTAACTGGTGGAATTATTCACGCAAGGGAATGATTTGGCCGTGAAGCCGCGAGGGAAGATTTCAACTTATCTCCTGTCCATTCTCCTCGCAGCTCTGCCGCCAAAGCTTTCCCTCGAACATACAATCTCTCCAGTTATGCCAGCTATCTAGGCCTACTATATCCAGTCGCAATTAAGGCCAATACGTAATAAGCTGTATTGTCCCAAGAAAGGGATAATATGTATTGCTCGGGTTGACGGTAAGTTCCTATTTTCATGGGCCTATGCTTGCGTTAGTACTTGTGTCCAGTCTTATATTCCAGGGTCCCTCGTGGAACTATGAAAGTAAATAAGTATTCAACGTACGACCTCTGCCAAGGTGAGAGTTGCTTTGGCGTTAAAATATACCTATAGCAAACAAATGATTTTCCACCGATGGGAGTTGCAATATTCTCTTTTATCCCGCTTTTATCCCGTACGTTACTTAATATCCTACACGCCAAATAAACATTGCTGTTTTTCTCGTTGTGAACTCGCATTTGTGCTGTTGAATTTTAGAATAAAGGGGGTTAGGTTCTAAAGAAACTTTGGTGCTGAGTCGGTGGGGAGAGAAACATGAAAATTTGTTCTTATCAACAGAGTTGATAAGTGATGTAAATTGGCCACTTTGAAAAGATTCAAAGAGTATTTAAAATATTGATGTTTCAAGCGCTAGACCTTCAGTCGTCAGTCGAAGAACTAGCGCTCGAAACCTCAGCTTTTTACGGTGGCCAATTTACCTAGTAAGTTATCAACACAGTTGATAAAACCAAATGTCAGTGTTGAATTTGCTCTTTTGTTTAAACCCACCTTATACCTAGATTACCTTCCTTTAAATTGCGCAGAAAGAGATGTATATTGACGAAGTCACGTTTGTTCTTGTTCATATTCAGTTTCATGGCAATTGAGATACTGTCGCTATGCGACAAAGAGTTATATTGAAATATGCATGTAATAAAAAGTAAAGCTGTTTGAATTATCAAACCATTTCATTGGTGGAAATAATAATAGAAACGACGGGTTGATTTTCTTGTTTGTTATAGCCTGTATTTCAGTTTATAAAATCATTGCGTTCGAGGATATTTTATTTTTATCGTTTGGTCAAGTGTACTTTTTTATATTCACAGTATAATCTTTTTCATCCGATGCTCATTTATTTCTAAGGTATTTAGGTTGTATGTTGTGTTTAAGAACACGACATTTTGCAAGGCTCAGTAAAATGTATAGTATTCATTAACGAAAGTTGTTCATTGTTCATGGTCAAATGCAAATTAAAAGCCATAATTTCTCATGACAGTTGAGATATTGTTGTTATACGACAAAGAGTAATATTGAAATATGCATGCAAAAAAGTAGTGTTTTTCCAATTGTAAAACCATTTTATTGGTAGAAATAACAATGGAAACGTTGGCTTGATTTTCTTGTTTGGTTAGCCCTTATTTTAGCTTTTAAAATTATCACGTTCGAGGATATTGCTGGAACAAAATAACTAGAGGTGACATAATACCGATTCTAATCTACAGATCGTTTAAAGTTCAAGACTATGGTAGGATTAAACGGCATTTTCTTTTGTAAAACGGAAACGACGAAGACGCATGGAAATTGGACAGCAAAAGTGTATGCCGTCCTCAAATGTTCTCCTTGGGGGGGGGGGGGGGGGGGGGGGGGGGATTGCTATTCAGTCAATTTACTTGTTCGGTTTTCTAAGGTGTTTTGGAGAAATCCAGAAATCCAAGAGGGCGGGTCCAACATTGCGGCTGTGCAGAACCAATCACCGCATTCTACGTCATCATCCCATTTTTCGGACCGCAAAGAAAATCGTTTTGGACGTATCACATACCCACCAAATTTCATTGCCCCCCCCCCCCCCCCCCCCCCCCAAAAAAAAAATGACAACAACAACGAAAACAAAAGGATAAATAGAGTTCATGTTGGATGTATCCGCGAGTCCCTGTAGTCGTTTGTTGTTACTGTTAGGGCAAATAAAATCATAAAAGAAACGACTGAAGAAAATCAACATTTTTCATTTCAGTCCTGATCCAATCCTTGTCCTCTTCACTCCAATCCACAGAATCTCGAGGATTTGGCAGAAGTTCCGCAGTAAAAACATTTCCAACTGTTTGTAAATAGGTATCGTCGCACTTCACGTCCAAGAATGTACAAATCTTCTCTAACGTCTCTCTTGGTTTTGATATCATATCTTTAGTAAAGATGTCCAAAACTGCGTTGCCATAAGTCTTTCGTATTTCTTGATTGGTCTGCGCTAACGCAAAGAACTTCTTTATCGCTTTACCAACTGTTTTAGTGACATTAATCTAAAAATGCAACACGACTGAATTAAAAAAAAATGGTTATAAGGTAAATAAATTATTTATTAAAGAAGTCACTGGTCTACGCCCAAGTTAAGTAAATGATGATATTCCCCAGATGGCCAGAAGAGGAGTCGATAGAGAAACTGGAGAAAAGCCATAGAGAAAAGGAAAAAGGAAAATAGAGAAAAAAACGTCCTGTGTAAGCCACTTGCTTCCAGAAAAAAACATATTTCTTTGTGGCACCATTATGAATATTAGTGGATAAATCTTGGTTGTACTGAGAACGAATATTGACCAGATTTGAAGCGCCATGACAGCAATATGTAATAATCGATGAGCTTGAGTGCAAGCACTGGCGTTCAAACGTTTGAACACTTTTCAACTTTCATCCACTCTTTGTTAACAAATACTCTACCAGTGCACAAAAACTAGTATTCGTTATTTTTGGCTACGGATGGCCGGGATGGAAATGGATTACAACTTGTAAAAATTGGCCAATTTTTTCAAGTTTCTCCCAAGTTTCGTGGCAAAATCGCTAAAAAAATTATTATGGTTTGTTCTTTCTTGAAGAAATCACTTGATAACATAACATACTTAATTACATACTTTATTTAACGTGGATATACACTTAGCTTGAGAGTTCTCTTGATATTATCTTCCTGGTGTTCTAAAAGCAATTTTATGTTTGAGCAAAGGTACTTTGTCATATATTTAGTGTGTTTTGTGTTTTGTGTTTTAGTGTACTTTGTCGTATATTTAGTGTGTTTTGTGTTGTGTGTTTTAGTGTGTTTTGACCAAAACACGGTAAAATATGTGTGACAATGCCTCTTTAAGAAGGCTGGAATGAGCGCCGGAAAGTTTCAAAAACATTTGCACTGAGACAGTCAGAGTCAGCAATCGTGGATATAATTAGTCCTTGCGCTGTTCAGGTCTTGGGGCTATGAGATGAATATGTGCTGGCTGATATTACCAGACTGTTAGTTGTTTAAAGATTAAGGTCAATACTACAATTCTTTATCATTTGATGCCACAATAATGCAGGGGCGTAGCTACCTGTACGTACGTACGCACGTGCGTACCTGAAAAAGTCGAAAAAAGAAGAAGAAAGATTTGGGACTTGAGGGTGGGGGGAGGAGGTAGGGGGAGTGTTTGAAAACAGTGATTGTGCGTACCTCTGAAAAAATCCTGGCTACGCCCCTGTAATGGTATCAAACAAATGCCCAGTAATTGGTGAACAAGTTATGGTCTCTTTATGATGTAACAGTTTACCATAGGAGCAGTTCAACCTGTTAAAGACACTTTTCAATTTAATTTCAAGTGCTTATATTATAACTAAAACACGAGCTCGGTGACCTCCATTTTTATTATCAAATTTTAATCAGAAACGTGTTAAGATACAACTTGTTTTCTAAGTTTAAAATAATTATTAGGAGGGATTTCGGCTCTCGGAACGCCAGATTGGTCGAGAAAACATTAGAACAAACAACAGAAGAATGGACCCTAGCCCTGAAACAATAGAGCTTCGTGATACCCAGGGCCAATAAAATTAGAGGTTCTAAAGAGCTTCGTGGCTCCTGGGGATTTCAGAGCCATGCAATTGTCGAAAATTAAGGGCGTCTTTGTTATACTGTTACTATAGTAACTTATTACATCATGACGATGACCGAAACTTGTTCAGCTATGACTGGGCATTTATTTGATACCATCACTGTAGCACTAAATGATAAAGAGTGGTAGTATTAATCCATCAAATTGTTAGGTAAGTTTTGGAAATTGCGAGAAGCTGTTGTGTCGGCCACCTTAAATCAGGCAGTGTACCAAAAGGACGCCGAGGTGTACATTAGTAATAAGCAGACTGTTGCCATCAATTAAGGATTGACCATATCAGCAACTATTTTAGAAGGGTAAAGCTGAAATAGACTGAACTTGTTAGTATGTCTCCACAGACCATGGAAATACCCCGTACCTTAATGCTTGAGTCAAGGCCTCCCATTAGGTTTAAAGCGATGCTGTCAAATGGATTTGAAATAAGATGAACAAATTTGACAGGAATTCCAACGATCGCTTGAAGTTCTTCAAGTATTGCAAAACTCTCGTGTAGTTTCAAAGACGTTGAAAGTCCACATGAATCTCCAATAACCTGCAAAATTCAAAGAATTAAGACTGCTGTTTATTACTCCATAATTTTTACTCCTTTGGCTACACCTTTAAGGTATCCGTATACCCGTGCGAAATGATTTCCGAGAATTCTCGAGAAAAGCAAAATTCTCAGGAATTCTCAGAATTTCTCAGGATTTCTAAAGAAATCTTGGTACATTTTGGTGCAACCGAAATTTCCCGGAAATTCTTGGGAAATTTCGAGATCACCTCTAGCAGGATTTCGGTAATTGCCGAGAGTCTAGGGATTTGGCTGAAATGTGTGAAACCATAAAAAAGAAGGGGTTCTCAGGACTTTTTCGGGAAATCCCAGGAATAACTTGAGATGCTATTCACTATTTAAAACACGTTTGATCATGAGTTTGACTTCAGTCTACAGGACTGATCAAACAGTGATTGTCAAATAAGCTTACTTGGCTTAAGTTAATCATCAACCTCGCATGTTGCCCATTGTCGGCTTGCGGGCCGGGACTTGAAAGCAAGGTGATATCGCACGGCAAGATACATTTGATGTTCGGTTTTTTTGGCTCCACTTATTCCACACTCATTATCCCGACATAATCATTTTTTGAAATAGTATTGACGCCGTAACGAAATGAAACCTTGGCCGGTATAAAAGGTAATTCCTCGATTAATGACATGTTCAAACGCGTTTGTAGATCGAAGTTTATGCATAACATAACAAGATGTTGTTATTATTCAGCGAGATGCAAATAGCTTTAATTTGTTGTATTCTATATTTTGCCGTATAAAACGTGTGTTTAGAGTAGTTAGGCGGTTTGAAAATCATTACATTTTCTGAAAGCTATTGTAGAATCGCTCTATATATTAAAGAAAGAAGCCAAATTAGCCCCTAAGCCTACATCTGGTTCGTTTACGCGCTCCTTTTAACCAATTAAGCTGACATTTGAAAAAAAAAACTGTTCTGTGATAATTCGATTGTAGAACGGTCCCGAGCTTTTTTAAATTGCGGCTCTCTTTCAAACTCAGTTACGATCCTTTTTGAAGACAGATGCGCCCGAGCTAAGATCCACAAGCTTCACGAGGTGATAGAAAAAAATGAAACCATATTTCGATTTGAGAAACAACAGACACAGTTTGTGAGGAAAACATGTGCTGAAACATTTCCAATATTAATTATGGCGTTCTGCGAACTCTCGCGCGGAATCGAACCAGATTGAGGAGTTATTGTAAATCTAACTTCTTTCTTTAATATTGCTTAGAGGTTTCATTTTTAAAATTTACAAAGACGTTGAGCGATTCTACATTTATTAAGCTTTCAGAAAATGTAGAGTATATTGAGATTTTCGTTTTAACGCGAGTGCGTAAAATAACGAAAACTAAAGATCGTCATACTGATACCTTAAAACTTAAATAAGTAAATTAAAGTTCTTTTGAAACTTCATTCCAAAAAAAGGACACTCAGAATGGACAGAAAACTCTTCAGTTGTCAATCTGTTCTCATTATTAATTTTCTGAATGAGCAGAATGCGCGGAATACAACTATCTTGTAGTAAGCACATTTTCTTTAATTTGAAAAAGTCCTGGGCCGGTTTACTCGAAATTAAATTACGGACGTTTCGTGTCGGACGGACAATTTTCGGACTGAGCTTTATCGATTTCGGACAAAGTGGAAGGGGTCGATCCTTGCTAGCAACCTAATTAGATGTAAGTATTCTCATCACGGTTTTCTTCTACTCAACATTCGACTCTGAAGGAAAGCCGCTGTGACGGCGCTAAAAGTAAACTGTTAATAATATGTCGTCAATGGATCTGTTCCTGAAGTGAAATTATTCTTGAGTTTCTCTACTGAACTGCGCATGTATACCTTACATTTCACACATATCGTATCGTGGATTACTGTATTTAAGAATTAATATCGAGTCGTGTTTGTAATTCAAACATGATGTAACATTGCGTTATGCGTTGTACAGTGGGTTTAACCTGCCTCTGCTATCGAGTTACAAAGCACTTGCGTGCTACCAATTACATACAAATTCTAGACACTTTTGATTCCAGAGGTAAGCTATTGTGCGAATTTGCTTTTATCCTTTCACGGTTTTCTTCTACTCAACCTTAATTTTCCCATTGACGGATCCTTGCCAGGCGCCAGGAACAAAGGTGTAGTGAATGCCTTCGCCTTTGAAAGTCCACAACCAGAATTGACTGGGCTTTCTGGCTTGGTTCCTGAACAGAGCTTGAAAATGGGAAAGATACTGTAAATGGAAAAACAGCATATACTTTTGTTGGCCAAGTTCTTGAAGTTGTTTGCTTTGGAACATCTTCCAGTTTCCGATAACATCATACTGTTGGGGAATGATTATTTCTGGATGTGCATCCAACATGGCGCCTGTGAGGCTATCAATAGGCTGCGAGTATCCGATGAACAGGATAAACGTCTTAATATCATCGTACATGTTATTCAACCTTGGTACGCTCTCAGAAAGTCTTTCAGGAATGCAAGATCTTTGTTGGACTGAAAATAAAGACAGTTAAAGAGAAAGCTAAACATGAGTTGTTTGACTTTTCGCACTCTTAATTTTGGTGTTTCTTTTTTTCCTTAAAGGAAAATAAAATCATGGTTTTGATTAGTTAAGGGATTAATGGGCTGTGAAATGCGCTTGCGCAAATAGGGTAGGGGTTTGAGGATAGATTGTACCGGGTAGATAGATAGATAGACAGACAGACAGACAGTCAGACAGTCAGACAGTCAGACAGTCAGACAGTCAGACAGTCAGACAGTCAGACAGTCAGACAGTCAGACAGACAGACAGACAGACAGACAGATAGATAGATAGATAGATAGATTAGATAGATAATAATATTTTGTGGTTGTCGTCACTCGGACAGAGAGTGCTCGATACATACCGTAGATACGGTTCACAAGGGTCAGCTGCAAACAAATAAAAGTTGCTGTAAACAATTAAAAGCAGCTGCAAACAAATAAAAGTTGCTTAGGTTAGGGTTAGGGTTAGGGTTAGCAACTTTTCTTTGTTTGCATTAACTTTTATTTGTTTACAGCAACTTTTATTTGTTTGCAGCTAACCCTTGTGGGCCACCGTAGAAACCGGAAACATTTCACATTAAAAGTAGCTATATAACGTTTATGTCTTTTGAGAAAAGAGCAGCATAAAGGGCATCTGCACTGAAATTTATTAGTTAAGTATTTATTTCTAAGATAAAAAAGGCTACAAATTACAAATGCAAACATACTTGGAATATGATGAGATAATGGCGGTGTAACATGTTCCTTGAACAGGTTTCTCGACGTTTCAATAGACAGCGATTTTCTCCATTCTAAAAACTCTCTTGCCAGGATCACCAAAGCTGTGATTCCAAGGGAAACAATGAACCGTTTCATATTAATTGAACGAATGATCATCATTGAATTCCTAGAGTCGGCTCCTGTGAAAAGAAAAAAAAAATGATCATCCCATGCCGGGAAGATTACAGCCGGTCAGAATTCTGGAAAGTCGGTATGGCACGGGTTGCATTCTATTCAACGGTAGTTTCTAGGCGAACTAGTTAGTGGTCTAAACTGATATAAGTGGGCTATAATCAAATCATGTTTGTATATTCATCGATAATCTTCGGCAATTTTCGGAAAATTTCGCAAAATGACCGAAAACGTTAAAAAAAACCTTCAGATAAATATTGGAAAATCAGTCGAATTGTCCAGTCTTCGGTAAATTGTAAACGTTTCCGGTTAAATGGAGTGTCATAGGTTTCAAATTTGTATCTTAAGGCTTATCTCCATATATCCTGTTCATTACAATGAATACCAAACGAGTAGAAGATTCAATACCCAACGCTTTACAGCCGTAAATATTTTATAAACTCAACTTGAAACGGGGTGCTACTACCGACAGTACATTACGGTAACAGCACTCCAATGAATAAATTAGTAAAATATTATCATCGGTTTGTTTCTGCGAAAAAAAAAATAGAAATGTTGTGTTTATATATCTTAATAAACTCTAAGAAATAACATGTAAGAAATAACAAACCACCTACCTTAGTGTAATATTGTTCGTTGCAGTCGATCTGATGATTGTGCGATTATTTATTCTTTTCACTGCTGGGTAAAATTCAGGTCTCCAGGTAACCCGAAAGATCTCTGGAGCACGTAGCCCAATTGGTATATTCTTCTTGACGGCTAGTTGGAAGAAAATATATTACGGGAAATATTTTACGTCATAAATTGCTCATTAAACAGAAAAAAAAATCGATATACAAAATGACACAAATGGGTAAATAACTCAAACTTGCCGAAAATTGTATTTAGCGCAAAACTAAACAAACAGCTCAGTATACCCATCATATCATCAACTTTCGATAAAGTAGACTGTACGCGCGTTGCATAGAATACATTGATGCTCTATCTGCTAACCTTGATAAAGTATAATCAACATATTTACATTATGGTACAAAAGCAAAAGGAACATTTTAAAGACCGCGTATTGACAAGTTTCTGTGGTTACTAATTAAAATTCAACGTGGAATATAAATGCATAATATGCCGGTGTTAGATTTCATTACAGGTGAAAGGGCACACACAGTCGATTTGTTTCTGCAGTTTTAAGTCTTTTACGAGTTCATTTCTTTGAAAGTCTGTTTAGTTGCCCTAAATTTTTATGTCTTCTCCTAGCTTATGTTCGTTTCAGCCGATCTCATCATTGTGCGACTATTGTTGTTAATTAAGTTCGTTGTACTGCTTCCATTGCTGTATTTTAGGATCACCAATTATTATAGTTTTAAATATTTATGTAAATTTTGTAAAAGTCTACTTAATTTTTTACGGCTCACTGGAAGACCACTTATAGTGAATGTGACACCGTGATGAAATTAAGAATATGATGATGATGATGATGATGATGATGATTTTTACAGCTGGGTAAAATCAGGTCTCCAGGTAACCTGATAGAACTCCGGAGCACGTAGCCAAAGATGGTATCGTCTTTATTAAATGTCGACCATGCGCTACTTGTTAATCGGTCAGAAAGCCAAGTCTGCCCGATTAATAAAATGAGGGGTGATTCTCGGTCACTTTTTGACGCCTGTTCTAGAAAGTTGACTTCTTTTTTAAGTGTTTTTGAGATAAGAGTTTCGAAAGTTAAGAGTTTACCATTGTCAATTTTTTTTGTATGTGTTGTCAAACACGAAATGATTATAGAACACCAAGAGGAAGATATAAAGTGACGTTTCGAAGGGAAATTCAACCATAATCAGTTTTTAGCGACACAAGCTGGAAAACATCAATTTATGACAAATCAACTGAAAACAGACCTTCGATGAATCATCTAAAAAGTTCTGCTTATCGACTAATCTTCTCAATGCCTGTGTTTTAAATAGCAGAGGCGAGTGCATTTTGCTTTGAAAGACCGAGCGCTTTCTCGAATGGTTACACATTTAGAAACATATATCGTGCTGTAGCGTTTACCGAAGTCTTGAAAAATCCATTTGAAGTCCACAGATTGGTTTTCATTTTCCATAAAAATGACCGCAAAGTGACGTCATGCCACTTGACATAGCAACTTCAAGGTCATAAGACAAAGCAACTAATTGATTTTCAATCTGTTACAACTCGTTTTGTAGGTTCGATATATATTTTTCGTAGTTGTAATAGGAGGCTTTTACATCTTACTTTGAAAAGTGAAAAGCGACAGGAAAACCATTATCGATATCGTGAAACTGAAAATCAATTTACAACATCAAAGGCTCCTAAGAGCCAACCCGTGAATAAGAAATGCTAACGCGTAACGCAATATTGCTGTGAGCTTATGTTTTCACACTGACACGATTCGATATATATTTTTTTAAATTAAACGTAAGGATTTTTGACGAACGCCAAAAAAAAAACATAGATTCCATTGACTTTTTATTCTTCATTTCGTAGTTGTATAAATAGGAGGCTTTAACATATAGCTGTGAAAAGTGAAAAACGGCGGGAAAACCATTATCAATATCGTGAAACTGAAAATCAATTTACAACATTAGAGGATCCTAAGAGTCGACCCGTGAATAAGAAATGCTAACGCGTAACGCAATATTGCTGTGAACTTATGTTTTCACACTGACACGGTTCGATATATATATATATTTTTCAATGAAACGTAAGGATTTTTGACGAACTGCAAAACAAAAAAACAGTACATCACTTTCATAATGTCCAAAAAAGTCCTGAGATGGACTTGAAAGCGCACCTCCCGACTCCTTTTCCCGACACTAAACCACTCGACCACCGAGGAACACGTGCTTAATGTTGTTTATATTCGTTTACAACAAATTAGTTATAGTTATCGCTGGATTCCCGTTGTTCTTGTTACGAAACGCATTCTCTAAACTGCCTCTCCTTTAATTAATACTCGTCCCTGTTGCAAGCAACATACTTCTTTGATATTCGTGGCCGCTTATAGCTTCGTCTTCCAAGACACATACTGATTTTTCGGAAACGAATCGCTCATATTTAGCGACAATCGGATCCCGTTATACTTTGAAATTTAGCAGCCGTATCTTTACTTGCTAAACAAAAAAAACTGGGTGACATTGGTCGTTAAATGCGTTTAAATTAAAACGTTGATTTTGTTGATGTAGTCATAGGACTTCAACATTTGAAATTCAACCGGAAGTAAAACCTTATGCGTAGAGGCGTAAATTTTTTTACCTTGTTGCGCATTCATTTTTAAACGGCCAATCAAAAAATTCAACTTTTTGTCCGTTACCAGAGCTACACGAGACGTAATTTAAAAAAAACTGTGGAGCTCTGGGGACGAGAATGCCACCGTTACCGATAACCCGTTCATAACGCATGCGCGTATTCACGGGTTATTAAGAAAATGGAAACATAACAAGAAAAACGAATCTACATTATTACCAGTATTTCGTAAACAAACCACTTTTTTAACTATATATATATTTTTATATATTTTACTCAGTTGGAAATGTCCTGCGATGATGAATTTTGACTACCATGTTGACTACGAAGGTCTGCACAACTGTTGACGTCACAAGTCCTAATTTGCATATTTTGGCCGGGTGCTGGTTGTCCCATAACTTAAATTGGAAAATTATGAATCAGTGGAACATGGAATTCATTTTTTTTAGTATAGAAAACGGGTCGAAAGTTTCATTTCATAGGTACTTTAATGCCCGATTTCTGTACTCGTATAGTTCTTGTTTAAACAAACAGTCGTGTAATTTTTGTGTGCAGAGAAATCCCTTTGGACTACAAGTCCTCTTTGAACCCAGGAATTAGACATTTGAAATCGTGCATGTTCTGCGTTTTCTTTAGCTCTTGGTCGGAGATTTCAACGCGGTAGAAATTTTAGCCCAGGAATATTTTGTCGAAAAAAAAATGCAAATTAAAAAGCAAGTTTACTGACAGTTTGATTTAGTTTCTAATAATTTAAATAAAAGCTGATGATCAGCTTAAACCAATTTTAGCTGTCATGCATGTGCTTTATAAGATTGAAAACTCTGCTAACATTCCTACGAATTCTGTTTCACAGTTCTTAGAAGAATAAAGTTTGTGATATTCGTTTAAAAAGTAATAGCTGGTAGATTTTTAATTTTGTCACACTATTTAAGAAAAATCGAAGTTTGTAAAGCTTAAAGAAGAAAGCCAGAAAATTGAATTTAATGAGGCACTTTGGAAAACACAAAGACGCACTGATACAGTCTGTCAAAGCAACGTAACGATCTGTATGGTCTGACAAACTGGAACAGTGGTGGTCAGTCCGTTGTACAGTTTTACAGCGAGATATAGAAGGTAAATCACACTTATTTTCGCAATGTCCACCAGTCTTCCACCAAGCTCCAGTACCTGAGAATACTGATGACAATCTAACGCGGCATCACTTAGAACCAATGATGCAACAAGAAATAAATGACATCGGGAGGTTTTCGACGACCTCTGAGAAATTTGGTTCTTCCGCAAATAAGCTGCCAGTTGGTCAGCAGTATCACTTGATTAAAAGTCATTTTATGCCACTGATTAACTAAAAGTTTCCAACGCGATTTCTTCATCAGTGCCGAAGAGGGTTTCAGTCACGATACCTCAGTGAGTACTCGTGGATGGTCTACAGCCCTTCAGTAGATGGAGTATTCTGTAAACACTGTGCTTTGATGATTCCTATTATGCATTGCAGGAAAGATAAGGGCGCTTTTGTTAACAAGCCTTTCATAAAGTGGCATAAGCTTCAAGAAAAGGCAAAAAGACATGAGCAAATGAAGTACCATCACGACGCAATGATCGCTACCGAATCCGTCCTTAATTCGGTTGAAAACTCAGAGCAAAACGTGAACAACCAAATAGATGACGAAAAGAGGAAGAATATTATCAGAAATAGGCACATCGTTAAATGTGTTTCAGAAGCCATCCTTTTCTGTGGTCGACAGTGCATTGCCCTACGTGGAGATAACGAAGTCTTGAACGAAAACAGTTGTGGAAATACAGGCATTTTCTTAGCGGCTCTGCAGATGATAGCTAACCACGACGACATTTTGAAACAACACTTAGACAATATCCAACTCTCTAGCAAAAACATTACTTACATGTCTCCTTTAATCCAGAATGAGATCATTGAAATTAATCTGCTAGAGGAAATCAAGGCTGCCAAGCTCTACAGTATAATGGCGGACGAGGTAACGAGTCACAACAAAGAGCAACTAGCATTGTGTGCACGCTTCATCGACAAGAACAACGATGTCAAGGAGGACTTTATTGCCTTTATTCATCTGCCACGAATAACCGGCGAGGTAATAGCGGAAACGATAGTGTCTACTTTGCAAGGTCTTGGTCTGGAAATAGAGAACGTGAGGGGTCAGGGGTACAATGGTGCCGCTAACATGTCCAGTGACAACGTGGGGGTTCAGCGTCGAATAAGAGAGCGCTCGCTAAAGGCTGTATATGTACATTGCAGTGGTCATTGCCTAAATCTGGTAATTTCCCACAGCTGTGCTTTGCCGCAAATCAAGAACGTGATCGATAAACTGAAGCGATGCTGCTTGTATTTCCTTGGACACCCAGAGCGAGAGGGTAAGGCGGATTATAGGTTTACTTGTCATTGATCTTTCGTGGTTATAATATTGTAGTATTTTAATTTCGTCATTTTGTTTTTAATATTACATTTTAAGTACTAATTATGTTAAAAAAGAAATGTATCAAAAATAATGTAGACATCATTTTGTGATAAGAATGCGAACTTGTTATTGTGCACCTTTCCGTCACAGGTCTTCTACAGTCCATTATTACGAAGGCCATACCAGAGGCAAGTCGCCGTAAGGGACTTATCGACATGTGCAGGACGAGATGGGCCGCGCGCCGCGCGCCGCGCGCCGCGCGCCACACGGCATACACGCACTTCTACCAGGCGTACCCCTACGTCATTGCAGCCATAGAAAACATCTCCTGTGGGGATAATCACGGGATGTGTGGCGACGAGTACCAAGATGCCATCTGGGACCGAAAGAGCAAGGACGACGCGGTTGCACTGTTGGCAAGTCTAACAACTTTTGACTTCATTGTATCATTTCTTGTGCTCTACGAATTCCTCTCTCACTTGTCAGGTGTCACCGTGAAGCTGCAGGGCCAGTCAATTGACATTATCAAGGCATATCAAGAGGTAGGTATCTTAAACGGAACGTTATTTTTTTTAAATAATGTCAGAGAAAGAAATTAAAGCCTTATTAATGACAAATTAAATAGTGAGAATTTACACTGTAAAATGGCTTCCAGATTGCAGATGTCAAGAGGACTTACAACGAAATCGCGGTCTAAAATAGACGAGAAATTCGCGCATGTCTATAAGCATGCAGTGAGGGTGGCACGTAACGTCAATGTGGACCCTACGATGCCGAGGGTGGCTGGTCGCCAGATCCATCGTTGCAATGCCCCTGCTGACAATCCCGAGCAGTACTATCAGCGAAACGTGGCCGTTCCGCTTATTAACCATATCAAAGCTGAACTGGATGAGCAATTTTCCGGTAATGTGTTTTCAGGTTAAATCATTGAATTGCTCTTTTTTCTTTTTACCTCCCCATCAGCTCCTTCATTTCCTTGTTCGACTGAAGTATTGAGGCTCTTCTTTCCTCCAAACAGATCTGTCTGTGTTGGCGTCAAGCCTCCTCTGTCTCGTACCGTCAGTGCTGTGTGACAGGGCCGGTGATTTGCCAAACGCCGATGAGATCATCAACACCTACAAAGATGATCTCCTGTCGCCGGAGCTTTTACGTCAAGAATTTCTTCGATTCCAGATCGAGTGGAACATAGTTAACTAAATTGATTAATTCTGGGATATTCCAAAATTTCACAACAAATTCCACAAATGGGTAAGTGAGAGATAACAGTGCATATTGTTTCTTATTTCTTTCAGATACTTCTCAAAACCGAAGGAAGACAGGCCAAATACAGCAGCCAAAGCTCTTAAGGAGTGCGATGATGATCTCTTTCCAAATACATATATGCGCTCCTTAAGATATGCGCCACAATCGCTGCAACGAGCTGTGAATGCGAAAGAAGTGCGAGTTCTTCAAGGTGGCTGCATACATATAACAGGGCATGCATGGGCCAGGAAAGGCTGTCGTCCCTCGCACTAATGCACATTCATTATCAAGTTAAAATTGTTTTGGATGCGGTGGTAAATCTGTTTGCCACCAAACACCCACGGAGGCTGGAGCTCGGGACAATTCTGAGGGATTAGTTCCGCAGTATTTTGATGTATCAGTTTACATCGTAAAATTAGTCCTTTATAACAATTCAAACAATTGTATTCGACAAACGTAATATTCAGTTCCTACCGTGTACTTTGCCGTTACTGAATTTGTCATGCATTGCTACTTTCCTAAATAAACGGATCAGACAATAAAAAATATATTTCGGTAGTTTGGTCCACTTTGGCCTCGTTAGCACCTCCTCCCATAAAATCCTGGTTACGGGCCTGTTACCACCGTATTAATCAAAAGCAGTCTTAAAGGGAGCATAACCTCAAGAATCTTAGTTCTCAACGCAAGTAGTTATGTAACGGAACCATTTTCCTTGTAAGAGAGACGCTGACATGATGAGGTCCGTTCGCAGTGTTGACCTGTGCAGTATAGATTGTACAACTCTTGTGCTTAACCCTCATTGTATGCCTGACATATTTCTTTCTTCTGACTTGCCACAAAATCCTGGCAAACTTTGCTGTGATAGTCTAAATTTAAACGATCAATGATGAGTTTCAACAGAGAAACAAACTAAAAGATCGTTAAGAAAATTCAAAAATCGTCTTGGTATGATTTGTGCACAGGTGAATGATAAAGTTCAATCATTTCATTAATTCACTACGGCGGAATTCATGAATAACAATCATATTCAGAAAGAAATATTCTCGTTGAACTGTGTTTGAAGTATTTCCACTAATTAAAATAATGTAAGACAATGCTAAGACCGGAACGTGCGAGAAAATTATTTGAAAGCAAAACAGGTTTTGCTCCAAAACGTGCGGACAAGTTGAAACATTTAAACTGACGTTTCTTAAAAATTGCTATATTTGTTTTCTATTTTGGTATTTGGTTTGACGGCTTTTTTCTGTGAATTCAGTCAACCCTGTCAAAGCAGACACCTTTCTAATGATGATCTATTTGTCCAAGACAAAAGTTTTCCTTTCTAAATGAGGGATAATTTAAGCAGTGTCGCATAATAAACTAGCCTTATTTTGCGTGGCAGCATGCTTGTTGCGTGATATCCAGGTCCAATGAAATTAATGGTTCCGAAGAGGAGGTGCATGCCTTCTGTATTTTGCCCGGTTGTTTGAAAGCTGATTAACACTAATCCAGGATTAGAGTCAGTTTTGAATTCAGTTGAATAACTGATCAATGGAAATGCTTCCGTAGTTTATCTGATCATCAGTTTCAACTTTGACTTGTCTTCACCTCTAGCTGAAAGTAAGCTTTTAACCCGCGATGCCTCGTCCGTACAGTGACGATCTTAGATGGCGGGCCATATGGATAGAGGAGTTTTTAGGATACAGCGTGGATGATTAACCACAATACCTTTCGGGATTGTCGCGTGCACTTCAGTACACTTTTTTCCGACAACCTTTCTCGAAACAGCTGTACACACGAGCCTTTTGGAGAGTGTGTTTACTAAGAAAAATCAAGTCAAGAGTACTTTACTTTAGATGGTTTCGCGTAAGAAAGCATTGCATGACTATTTTAGCCCACGCCTTTATAACATTTTACCATTGAAGGTCTTCCGAAGATCTCCAATAATTTTCCGAAAATTATGGGGTATTGTTATTTTAAAATGCTATTTAAAACATTGTGATTAATTTTCTGAATTCTTTCGAAGTTTACTGAAGATTTCGGACAATGTATCGAAAATGTTTCGAAAATTTCCGATGTTTATCCGTGCTAAAATATATATAGGTTATCCATCCATCCATCCACGCGTCATTTTGCGAAAATTTCGTTCTACATCGGTCGGTCTTCTCGAACGTTGCCTTTTTCAATTAAGTTTTATTTTAGATACTTTGGGAAATAAAATGTTATAAAAAATATCAAGTAATGTTATCAGTTTTTGTACCTTTTCCACATTTTTTGGCTACATCTAAAAAGTGGTTTTTGTGGTTTTTCGTAGCTGGCGTGGGACAATTTTTTTTTTCTGAACTTTTCAGTGAAATATAATGTAAAGTGCGTTTAATGAAATGCACACACGGTCGGTCAACAGACCGACTCGCTCTTTTACAATCTGTACAGACTGTACAGATCGTCAAATTGTTTCACCCCCTGACCAAGTTTAATAAGATGCAATTCACGGACCGTCAACAGACCGAATCGCTCTTTTACAATCCGTACAGACTGTACAGATTAATTGTCAAATCGTTTCACTCCCACACTCCCTGACCAACAAATAGATGCATACAATTATCAGACCGTCAACGGATCGACTAAAACTTTTTCTGTCTGACAGACCGTACAGATCGTATGATCGATTTGACAGACTGTATCAGTGCGTCTATATCGAACAAGAGTGTGAATACGTTATTCAAGAGTAAACACGAGGCGAGACCACATCAAACATGAGTCGAAGAAGATAGTATATAATGCTGACTCCAAAGTACATGTTTATATTAAATTTGTTAGTTCTTTCACAAGATACTGTTCACACATTAACATTATCTTTGCATTGCAATAAATGCCACTTGACCTTTTTCCTCTGTTTCAGTCTCAGTTATCTCACGAAATTGTTGAAGGTTATAGAGATATGCGCTTTTGCCCCGTGTAGTGTGGAGGAGCGCTGCGTGGAGACTATGTTACAAGGGGAGGGGAGTTGTTGCAACCCCTCCCTTAGGTGTTTGCGGTGTTAAAATATTTTAGAAATATTTTACCTCTAATAGATAGCCTGTGATGTGTCATAAAAGATAATGTTAATATTATGGGTTATGGCGCTGCTGGGGGTCCATGACGTCATCCAAAATGGCCGACAAGATGGCCGCCATCTTGGATTTTACTAAAAATTCAACTTTATCGGAAAAATGCTGAAATTGCAAATATTTTTTTCAGAGTTGTAAATATGATATAATTAAACATATTGCTGCTTTTGGTAGCATTTCATATGTTTTCTCACCGAAAAAAGGTGAAAAACAGTCATTTTTATTAAAAAATGGGGGTTTACCTCGGTGTAAGTACCTGCGACTTTTTCCTTTGTTGTTTTACTTTTGTAGTATTGCATTCCCAGTTGACTCTATTGTTTTATGCCTTTTGTTTTCTTTGTTTTACGTCACTCATGAATTTGACAGGTTCTTACACCGTGGATGAGCCAAAAATGGCTTGATCACATGCTACCAGGAGCGGCTCCTGATGCTACTTATGACGTCATATCTTGTTACCATAGCAACCGATTGTCGTCAAACTTTACAAAATGGGCCTTAAGAATAAACAAACTGTTTCTAAAAACGGCATGAGCTAGCAATAAATGCTCCCAATAGCTAACAATAAATCCCCCCACCCCCCTATACGTCCGAGGGTTAACAGCATTTGGGCCATGAAGCATTTCAGCCATTTTATGTTTGGAACATTTTCTTTCCTACGAACCCGATATCGTCCGTCCATAACGAAAATGGAAATAGGGAAAATATATTAAGAATACAGAAAGGAAAACATGTTTGGGATGCGAACCACGCGGAAATTCCAAACCGTACATGAAATCTTTGTTCTTTTATTTTCGGTGTCTCATATGCATTTTTAAATTTCTTAAAAGACAGATGTTGTCATATCAAGTGTCACTGAACAAAAGACTTTGTTCACGATTATCGGCGTCTCAAAAGACGACGCATAACAAGCAAAACGAGTAAACAACGATAAATATTACGATAATTACAAATTAATTTTCTAGGACTGAACATTATTTTCGCTTTCTTAGCTTTTAAGCTTTCTTTTGTTCTGTCCAACAGCAGGGCCGCTGCACTTTTATCTTTTCAATCCTTAGGGAATGGTTGCAATGCTAACCACCTATTTAGTTTGGTCATATAAACTGAAAAGGCTTACAATCGTGTATGTTACCGCCATGGAAATCAACAAATACGCATTTTCGTAAATTTAGGTGTCAGTCAAATTTTGCAGTTGCTGAAATTTCTTTTGATGTCCGGTTTTGGTGAAAGGACAATCAGTCATGTTAAACTGTTTCATACTGACACGGTCATATTTCCCTAAGGAGGGAAAGGAGCTTGATAGTGATGCCAATCTTATTAAGCTAAAGGTAAGGCAAATATGCCTGCGACTTAGCGTGTGAAAAACATTGTGTAAAGTCAAACGAGCGATGATTTTTCAGGTATTTGTTAATAGCAGAAGGTGATGTAGTGGGATCAGTGTCACATCTCGGCCAGGTTATAAAACAAACTTCCTCTTCTTTTAGGATCCATAGCTTCTTTTCCTATAAAGGACAAAAAAATTATAGAAAATGAATTTTTAATTTTTGTAGTAATGTAAGATTGGTTGGCAACATCTGCCTAAGATACGCGCACATGTTGGATTGCCAGGCTGCCAGCTCATGATTAATTGCAAAAGAAAACAGAGAGTGCTTGCCATGATCGCTTAGAGAGTATAACGTGATAAACGAACTAGTTAACTAATACATGGGGATTCCTGCAATGCCTTGAGTAAGGGTTGTAGAAACCCTTAAAGGTCAGATTCTAAAACTTCGATCAGTTGAACAAAGGCGTATAGAGACGGATGTTGTCGTAGGGAAAGAGATATCTAAACTAAATGTGTGTTTCTTCGCTGTCGAATTGCAAAATTAAAACTAAGTTCCCTTTACAAAAACATAATACTTTTAGATACTTTTTCTTACCTAATTTGTTTATGCTTTACGGGATATCTTTTCTCATGCATCGCCACTTAAAGACAAATTTCATTACACTGTGGTCATTATACATGCAATGGTGTTTCCTTTCTTTGTTCAGTGGTATCATTATTACACTAGTTTCTTATAAGGGCTATTAGGTAATCATAATATGATTGACAAAATGACAATGATAACCAGATCAGGGCAAACGGAAACAGACCAACTTCGTAAAAAGAATCTTCACAAACAACTATGTGGACACGCTTCCCTTTAATTATACATAATGTCCATATATAAAGAGCTTCGACTTAACTTAAGTCATTATTCCTTATAGATTAGTTTTTACTTGAGTGTCGCGAAACCAATACAAAAGTAATCACTCTGACCAATCACAACAGACGCAAAAAAGCTAGTGAATCAATCAGAACTCGAAGCAAATACATGTAACCGGTGTCAAGCGCGGGAAAACGATTGCCCTTCCTGATTGATTGAGAAAGTGACGCGACATTTTTTAGCCAATAACAAAACTTAGTAATGCAAAAGTAAATCGCGAAATTGCTTATAACACTCAACTGAAAAACGCTCTATTAAGGAGGATTTAGTTTACCAAACCAGTGGAGAATGTTTTTTGATTGACTACTCCAACTCGGAATAGTTAACAACTATTCACCGAAGTGGAGGTGGGTTGTGGTGGATATTTACCGAGCCGCGAAGCGGCGAGGTAAATATCCACCACTACCCATCTACACTGAGGTGAATAGTTGTTTTTAGTATATACTGAAACAGTGAGATAATATAACGAAAATGATGCTTTTTAACTCATTTATTCCTGTCAACGATTACAATTTTCGCGCGCAAATTGCTGGGAGGTGAATAGCACTTGCTATTCCGAGTTTCAGTAGCCAATCAGAGCGCGCCAACAATGCTATCCACTGTTTCAGTATATACTAATATTTGCTAATCACCTCCACTTGGGTGAATAAGTGTTATTAGTATAAATCTACTAGCGTTCTATCACGAATGCTGTTCTCTTATTGGCTATGCTAGTCACTATCTATTCTGTTATAGAAGGTGAGTAGAGTGAGGAGTAGCCTAATGGCGGCCACTTCTTCGCGTGTTCGAAGTGTCTGTAAAGAGTATTTTAATTGTTGATAAGGGAACCCCTTATCAACTATCACGCGATAGAAATCAAGAGCGAATAATCTAATTGTTAATTATACAATAATGTATTACTAGCAGTAATCACAGATTATGGAGACGCATTCGAAGGAATTTCCGGCGGAAATGAGCCCCTGAAAAAAAAACCAATAGGGGCGGTCATTTGGAAGACCGACCACCAAAAAATCTCGAAGTTTACTGCACAGAAACCACAGGACGACCAACACGAAATTAGGATTGCGTTCTTCGAACGCGACTGAAATGGTTCTATAGCACGTCTTGGCATCACCGTTCACATGCTTGATGATCTTCACTTTCGTTTGACAATTAATTTAAGGATGATATTGTCAGAGGAACTGAGATGGTTATTATTTTTAGGGTAAGGTTCGCATTGCTCTCAAGCAACTGTACAACAGCAGGAGTCAAGCGCGAGAAAAGCTGCAATTGGTTTGGTTTTGGTTATGATCAATCGATTGGTTGAGAAAGTGTCGCGCGAGACAGATTTTTAGCAAATTACAAGGTGTGGTAATTCAAAACAAAATCAATTGCGAAATTACTTTCGATAATCAATCGAAAACTGCCGTAATGGTCACATGAAAGAAACAGACATAGCTCAATTATGTTCCTCGGTATTGGAATTTGTATTCAAAATTAATCTAATTATTCAAATTCGAATCAAAATCAACTTTTCTTTTGCAAGAATCTTCAAAAGAAAGATAACAATATAACATTTCCGATATCAGAAAACCTAGGAAATAAATATCATAATAGCAATTTAAGAGGACTAGGTTTCGTTGACAAGGTTTCGCTTAGACAACCAACAAAATGTTTCCCGCCATTTTTGTGCGTTATGTTTTTAAATATAAATTTAAATATATAATTTAACGAAGTAATTCTCAAACCTTAAATCAACTTTTGCTGTGAGTTTTTAGCTTTGCATATCATATCCTGCAGTTCATTTACTTTACTCTGTAGCTCATTAAATTTAGTTTTAAGGACGTGATAAGCAGCCGGCATTGAAGCAATATTATGCAGCTCGGCGTTGTCATAACTTGGACCAAGACCAACAGAAATAACCGTCACCCCAGCCTTGTGCAAAGCTTCTGCCGATTGTTGAACGTTATCTCTTGATGTGCCTTTGGAAAGCACAACAAGCACTTTGGGAACATTTATTCGATTTCCTTTATCAAATAGCTTCTGACTAGCTAATTCCAGAGCTCTTCCTGTCATGGTAACGGTCCCTGGATACGGAATGTTTTCGATAGCAAGGGCTATACTGGCAGGTGTGGCATATTTGTTGAAAGGAAGAGCCAATTGGGGCTCGGTTCCATATGAAATGGCACCAACGCGAGTATCTTCAGGGGAGATGTGGAATCCCAAGGAAACATTTTTGACAAACTCCAACATTTTCTTAAAGTTTCCTTTGCCAAGAACCTCGACACTTCGTGAACCATCTATAACAAATCCAAGGTCGGAGGGACACTTTCGCTGAGTTGGCAAGCGAGCTGCAACCAAACATGCCGAATGGAGGTAATTAGTTTTTAGGATGGTCATTTAAGCTGTTTGCAGGCAAAGGTAAGTTACATTAGCGATGGGGATGTGGTTGGATATGTCTGTAGCAGTTCGTCGGGATGTGGGAAAATATTTCTCGGTCTGAAGAAACCGGTGAGTTGAGTTTAGGTAAGATGTGTTGCGTTGTTAGATAATGTTCTCATCTGTATCACGTAGTTTGAATATTAAGTTGGTAACATGGAATTCCGCATAAGCGATTAGGCAGCAACATAATGTGGATGAAAGTGTCTTCTGCTGGAAACTCTTAAGATGATGACGAGCTACGTGTATCGCTGCGTCTGTAACCATCTGTTTTGAATTGGATAAAGTTGCAATAGGGTAAGATAACGTAAGGTACAGATCCATTCATACAATAGTGAATCACCCTGCATTGTTAAATGGATGAACTGGATGAAGTGGAAGTAATATTAGTCAATGGTCCGTAGCTAGTTTGTGTGGAACTGAAAGATGTTCAGCAAGCTGCGTTGTGTAGTAAGCTAGTAACCACTCCTCGCGTCTTGTGATTTAAAACAATAGCGATGACTGGGGACGAGTCAGTCTTTACCAGTGAATTGTTTGAAGACAGTGGACTAATTAGAACTCATAAAGACCGTCAAGAATTCCTTTTTGTAGCGTTGTTGGTATGTTTATTCGTCACAGTACTAATATACGCGTAAATTTTAGTCTCTTATCGGTAGTACGTCACAGACAATAATACTGAAGTGAAAGCAATATTCCATATATAACTACAGCATTAGGATTTCAAATTAAAAGCAGAATAAATTTAGCATTTAGGGTTAACATATGTTATCATATTTATTTTTTAGATGACTTTCTTTTCGTTATTTTATTAAGCATTTACGAGAACTACCGCCGCGTTAATTCGTTTTGTTTTTACTCGTGGTTTCCTTTCGTTTAATTCCGTTTCTTTCATATATTGTTCCTCTTTATTTCTTTCACTTCGCGGAATTACCTGAAACAATGCCCATATATATGTTGTAGTTCAATTTTATCCTTGTTTCAATTTTGATTTGCCATTGTTCTTTTCTATGTTAATATATGATAATGATTATAAAACAAAGGAAAATCAAAATTGAACCAAGGATAAAATTAAACTACAACATATACAATGGTACATAAAGGCATACCATATTATTATTAGGCCATTTCAGACAGCGCTACAATTACGTTGCACAAATGACAACGGACGTTTGAAACTAACCTATGAACAGCTCGCTAGTGGGGCGTTGGATTAAACGAAGAAATCGGCGAGAAGCGTGAAATCCGTTCGCCGAGTCCACGTTCGTTCCATTCGCTCGCTGATTTCTAGAACCATTACCCCAACTAAGAGGACTGTTCGCAGTCTTAAGTCTTTTTTTTATGTTGTCAGTGCCGTTCATCTCAATAACAACTTACTTTTTCTTTTCGCTGCCCGGCATATTTCACTTTGAATTCTTTCCATAAGCGTATCAGCGTCATTTAGCGGAGCCAAAAAGACATGATTCTCCTTTGGTTCGGACGCAATTAAATCAAGTTGCGCCTTGTTGACATCGCTACCAACACCGAGACAGAAAACCTCAATGCCCCTTCTTTTCAGTTCAACTGCAGGCCGACTTACGTCATCAAACGATGCTCCATCTGTAACAAGCAGTAGCACATTGCGTCTAGACATAGAAAGCTGACTAAACAACTGCTTTTGAGCCATTGTGAGAGCTTTCCCTATCCTTATCTCGACGCTCGGGTTGCTTGCATTGTCGATAGCCTCGTCCATGCTCTTTTGATCCAGGAACTTGTCAAAGTGGACAACGGACGGCTGGGGTGAGCCACCGTACACTACCATACCTACGCTGTTCCCTTCCGGTGACGCAGCGAATAGATGAGAAACCTTCTTGGCTAAATTCATCATCTTTGTTGCTTGTTGTTTATCGTGACCACTAGGGGCAGTGGTGCTATCGAGGACCACTCCAAGGTTGACTCCAGTACATTCTAGAGAATATAAACCGTTAATCCTTGTTAATTAATGCAAACAAGGGGATTTTAAAACAAAATAGCTTAAAACAGTTTTATTTCACTGAGGGACAAAATGATTACCGACCGTGTTTTATTCTTAGGAGAGAAACTGTTTTACAAAATAACTAGCCATTATTTTTTCTTGTATTCCAGCAAAACAAGGTGACTGATGTATCGCATAAAGTTAGCTTTCTATTTCAAAATCAAAATTATAAGATAATTGAGAAAGAGAAGATAATTTAATACTGCTTTAATTAACTTCCCCATTAATGTCACGCGCAATTGAAAGACACTGTTTACGTGGGAGAAAGGGGGTATGAGTTGTCCAGGACCCGAATCCTACCAGCCACGTGCGAGGCCAGTCACTGGGGCTAGCGTCAGCGAGTGGCATAGAAACCATGGGTTGGCCGTCATGGAGTACAGCTGAGTGGCATGTACCAATGCCAAGCTCCTAGAGAGGTGACCAGCGAGGAGTAGTGGGCGTGGTCACCTTACTCGACCCAAGCTAAGGCAACCCAGGCATCGCTTCAGTTTGGGACTGAAGGGTTGTCACCAGCAACACTTATCCCCCAAACCGTTTATTGAAAAATCTTTATTACATATTACACAATATACACGGGCCAGGAAGGTAACCTCAGTTTGGTGAAAATATAAGGTAGTTGCGGTGGGTGGGAGGGAAATAAACAGTTGCCTTGTACAATGAAACTGAACTGAATGCCAAATAAACCACGAGCGATGTACATTACCAAAAGCGACCGCGGTGAGGGGGCCTTAAATCTTATTGACCAACGGACTGAAGCACGTGCATGCTAATAGCATAATTGGCTGCTAAAATATGTGGCACTTCGAACACGTTTGTAAGTAAAGCAAACTTCAAGAAATCGATTAGCCGGAAAAATACGTGCTATGACAGCAAGGCACGAGGTTCAAATGGGCTAAACATTAACTATAGTTTATGCTATGGCAAAAACATTCTATAGCACATTACTGCGCGACAGGTTGCACAATTACATGGATTTATTTTGTTTGGCCCCTACTGACAGTGAAACTAGCCTTACCCTGTCGGGTTTGTTCTTGCACACCAGAATTGACGTACTCCGCAGGCTTTCCCACTGCTATGACCTTTGTTGGTCGTCTATATTCTGGCGCTAATTGGTCTTGTCTAGACGACCCATGTAGGTAACTTTGCTGTGCAAAAGGCTTTCCATATATGTTTCTACCCAGAAGTGGGTTAAAGGCAGACCCGTGCACTCTCTCCTGATTGAAATCTGATGACAACGGAAACGGATTGCCTTGTTGGTCATTTGTTTTCTGATAAATATAATTTGTTTCAGAAGATTGTTTGTTTCCTTGCTGATTGTAGGTGTCTAGGTTTGATGACTTTTCACCATCATCATCCCCATGAGGTTTATAATGTTCTGGGAAGCCGGAAGCAAAACGATGGTTCTCAGAAGTGTTGATATGATCTTGCACACGATCAGACGAGTTACCTTTCAAACGCTCGCCTTGTGCTACGTTTTCACCGTTGTTTAATTGAGGACTTGTGGAATCGTCATCTGCACCAATCGCGTCTTCTTCGTTTTTTCGATTTTCTTTCTCCTCCAAAGCTTTATAGTGTTCATAACGAAGCCGGGATTGTTGGCTTTGAGTACCTAACGGCCTCCCCTGACCCTCAGACAACTGTCCGTGGTCTTGGTTTTGCTCATGTGATGTTACTGCAGCTTCTCCATGATTTGCACTTTGCGGTTCTTTTGGATAGTCCTCCTCAGACAGGTGCAAACCATTGGAGATTATGGGGGCGTTATTATTAGGTTCACCGAATCTTTGGTCCAAAGCGAGACGTCCATCACTTTCGGGTCTGTTCGAATTTCTGCCTACTTCAACGCTTTGAGAGCCCTCGCTGTTGTTACCACGTTGGTTACTAAAAGGAAACTGATGACTTTGGTTTTCATTCTGGTTATTAGGCATTCTTGTACTTTCGGAGTCCTCTTGGCCTTGAGGATATAATGAGCCTTGTATTTTCTGTGTCTCCTGTCCTAAATGCTCAGTTTCCTTCTCAGCAGACGTCTTACTGTAATCCTCCAAAGGTCCAACCTGACCGTTGGATGTCTCACATGTACAGGGCTCTTGCCTATCTCGCACGATACCCATTACATCTGTTAGGGTTAAAACATAATGAAGTGTACATAAGTGCTAATGATCGAGACATTTGCCCTAAGAAATCCCCATGGACTTTCTTCGTAATAGAAATGAAGATGGGTCATCAGGATCAAAGCGAAATCTTTAACCTCGGCTGAATTTGATGCCGCGATCTCATATAGGATCACCAGCGACATGATCTAACCGGCTGATGTGTTAGTTCAGTACAACTCTTTCATCTTTAACAAGGTGATTATAACACCAAAATTATACACCGTGCTCATTTAGAAGAAAGCACTTATTTATTTGACTCACGTAATCTCAAAAGAACCCTGTAGATCTTGGTTAGGAATGTAGGCGAGCTTGTGTGCTTGTAATTATGCAAGACGTTGAAAACAGAAGTGATGCTCTAGCTATGCAATACTAAGGAATCTATGAGAGTGCTTATGATGCAGGAGCGATAGGTCTTAAGAAATCTTCAGGGCTACTAGTCCTAGAAAGGAAATTGGCTCACCACAGCATTCCTTGAGGCCCAAGTCTCGTGGAGGTCATTAGGAGCATGGAAAAGATCGACATGGTGTGTGCATGTTGGTGCATGTTGCCTTTTAGTTGTGACTTTGTAGTTTGCTGATCCTTCTGCCATTGACTGAAAAGGATCTTAGTAAGAAAAATATTCTCTTGCGATGTATGTTTATTGTTACTAGTCCAAAAAGTTTTGGTTAACTCGGGATAGTATGGCCTTCTCAATGTCTGGCTCGTCTAGCCCTGTATACATAAGTGTGTCGTGTTGAGAACAATATTATCATACGATAACTAGATGACTCACCTCTGCAGACGCCTTGTATAATTTCATCCATAGCGTTAGGTAATGTGTCCAAGAATGCTGTAAACACGTGCTCCGACTTAGGCTCCGATGCAACGGTTATCAGTTCTCTAACATTGGCTTGTTTGCCTAAGCCAATCGCGGTGACCTTGACTCCAGAATCCCGCAGTTCCTCGCCAGGTGCCACAACGTCATCTACGGAGCCTCCGCTGGACAAAAGGATCAGGGCCCTTGGAGCATCCTGACGACCGAAATTGGAAAAGAGCCCTGTTTTCATTTTTGAAAGGGCGTTTCCTGTATGCGCTTTTCCACCCATATATGGAGCAATGCTTACAGCATCATCAAATTGATTATAATCGGCTAGAGCTTTGAGATTAAGAGCTGTTTTTGCATCATCACCATAAGCCATCATTCCAACATGAATGTTGCTTTTGTCAAATCCGCGGGAAAAGATCTTGATAAATTCAAGAACACGCGCATAATAAGGTTGAGGGATGTTAGCCGAGCCATCAACCAGAAAGGCTACGTCTGCTTTAGCGGAGCATTCTGTGTAGGAAATGAAATTATGCAACTACCATTAAAATATAGATATATCGTAGGAAACCCGCAAACGTGATTGTGTCAGTTCTACAAATGAAATTAATGGCATTTGTAGAAAGCAAGTTACCTCTTGTTTTTACTTGAATAACATAGAGCGGATAATGTATTACTAATATTTTATTTTTATTTTAGTTTTGGGAATGTGATCAGAAAACTCAGATATTTACGTTTGATAAAGGCTGTAATAACTTCAATCAGATATAAGTCCATGTTTTGCATTTTTCTAATCATGGAAGTCAGTTATTTCGGGTATCTTCCTGTTTCCGCCATTTTAAAACTATTAACCACCACGAAAGACGAGATGGAAAACCGCTTCGAATATTTCATCACATTTGCTACTCAACACTTGCAAAATTCCACTACCCACTGTCTGTCCACTTTATATAATTCAAGTGAAAACAATAGGTACAGTATAACTTGAATCGATCAAGTAAACGTTACAGCTGCTGAAGAGAAGTATCTTTCCATCTCGACTCCAAATTCACTCAACGTTAGTGTAGACTCGCCGAGATGCCATGAAACTTTTCAATGACTAAAACTGAATCCGAGACCGGCAAGTCTGTTGGAATCTCAGCTACACAACGATGGAGTACTTTTTAGCTAGCATAGAACACTTTGAGCGACCTGATAAGTTCACGAGATTATTATTCGGGGTGAGGGTTCTTTTCAGGTTTTATAGCAGATATCAACGGTGGATCCAGACATTCTCATAAGAAGTTGGCAGGGAGTGAAAAGAAGGGAATGGGGGCATGGGGGACCTGGTTTAGCATGAAAAAATGAATAAGGCTCTTTGGGACTTATTTGGTTTGTGAAATATGAGTGGAGGCCCGCCTATATATTCGATTCATGGCAGAAATATAAATTATACTGACTTCTCGATTTTACTAACGGTAGAGCGAGACGAATTCGGTAACCATAAAAATTTAGGAGCCCTACCGGGACCATCACACGTGGTCATTAAAACTGTTCGACAGAAATTTGTTTCGCTCTTTACCAATATCGTCAAAGCGCGGTCATCTACATGTACACTTCTCTCTGGGTTTCAAGTTTGTCGCGACTGGCGTAACCTAAGCCTTAATGGTAAATACTACTTTCTTTTACTATACCAAATTTATGCACCCAAATAAGATCGACGAAAATTAACTTCGGAACTATGTTTAACAAGGAAATGGGTTTTGCCCTCATTCTTACGTACCTTTCTTTGGACACAGACAATCCTCGGATGGTTCTGTATTGTAATAGTCTGAGGTCAATGGGGCTTGATTTTGAACTGGATCTTGAAATCGCTCCGGACTGGTCAGCTCATTTTCCCCTTTTTCTTTGAGTTTCTCATTTGCATTTTCACCCGTATAAGCTTGTGACACGCCCATGTCGTCATACCCAATTCCCATGCCCTCATTGGGACCTGCCTGGTTTGCAGAGTTGCCTTGAGGAAAAACATTTTGATCCACTCTCTGAGACATGTCACTTATCCCTTGTACGGCCTCATTGTCATACACAGGTCCTGACGGTTGGCTCATGTCATTTGTGTCTGGTTGGGGTTGGTTTTGCAATTCACTGTCCTCCCCGGGACCTGAAAACACTTCGTTGGTCCCTGGCCCATAACCTTCTCCGTTTCCTGTAGCGGCTTTGTTTAAGTCAACTATAGGCACTGGCTCACCTTCTTCCTGTGACGACTGTCCTTTATTTAATTCCTTATGTTCATTTTTGTCACCTTCTGGTGACTGCTGCGAACTTGTCTTGTCACCTGAGAGTGGCGTTTTAGCAGAGTCGGATGCTTTTTGAGGACGTTTCTCTTGTAACTTAGACTCACTGTCTTCTCCTTTGTTTGGATAAGTTTGTACCTGTTGCGGGCTCTGGTTACCGGTGGGCTTTTCTTTATTTATTGACAAAGCTTCCCCTTTATTTGTAAAATGCCTGGAGTCGTCAACCTTACCCCCATGTTGAGACATTGGACCTTGAAACTGGTTCGCCGTTGAAGTTTCCTTTCCTGTCTTCTGTCCGCCGTCTTGTTTTTCTTTGTCAGACAATTTTGATTGTGATTCTTGAGATCCTTTATCTGATTCTTCTTTGTTATTATTTTTACCAGTAGACTGAGTTTCTGTAGCTGGTTTCCAGGGTCGTTGCCCAAGCGAAGATTGGTGTACAACATCTACAGTTTTGTTGCTTTTTAGGTTTTGTGATAAATCTAAAGAACTGTCTGCGCCTTTTACTGGCGCCCTGCCTGAACCATGAACAACGTTTTGAGAAGTTTCCTCAGGGGGTTCTTCCGGTTTTTTGTCGACGTCCTGTAGTTGTTTGTGTTTACTATTTCCAGTAGGCGTTATTCTTATCTCTAAACCATTAGCATGACCTAACCCGTTTTCAAGGTTTTTGGAATGCTGTTGTAGAAACCTATGTTGGTCAAAATCTGTAGGCATTTTGTTTGAAAAGCCAGGCTTCACTGCACTCAATGACTGCCCATGGCCAACTAAATTAATTTCTTTATGATTTTGTTTTTCCTCAGCATTGTCCATTTTATTTGAATTGGCATCACGAAGTTTGTCACTTGGTATGGATATCATTGTTCCCTCGACGATTCCTCCGTTAGGTTGCCTGAAATTCTCAGCCCTCGATCCGTTATTTTTTACAAGCTTTTCGTTAGCACCATTAAAGGAGTTTCCATTGATTAAGGCCTCATTTTGATTTGAGGGTTGCGAAGAGCCTACGTCAGGCTCCACTTGATTTTCTTGAAGCATATTCGGTTTTGGACGAGCTGATGAAGAAGAGTGCATATCGTTTTCACTACTGGACTGTTTAGCATTTGGCACTGGTGCATGATTTGCTGTTAACGGCATTGGCTGCGTTAAAGCTTTGTCGTGTGTAGTATAATGTTCAGACATTCCAGAAGACACGCTGTTATCTTGCTCTTTGCCGTCCATAGGTGGTCGAGGATTAGCAGAAAAATGTTTTGACTGTTTTAGTACGTTTTCATTTGTATCCTCTTTTTCTGTGACGTTCTGAGAGCCTTGCCCAAGTTTAGGTTCTGATTTTGAGTTTTGAAACGCAGCTACTTGTTTAAAAGCGTTAACATCTTCTTGAGACACTGGTATATACTTTCCTGCTTGCTTCATAACCTGAACACCATCGTTAAAGCTAGGCTGTTGTTTGTGGCCATCCCCTAGGCCCATGCCTTGGTTATTTGCGTGCGAAATAGGTATATACTTCTCTTGTTCCTTATTAGGTGTATCCCCGTTGTCGTTCAAGCTTGGTTGTTCTCTTGGACCATCCCCTTGGCCCATGTCTTGGTCATTTGTGCGAGTCAAAGGTATAATCTTCGCTTCTTCCTTATTGGGCTTCTCCATGTTGTTGTTAACGCTGGGTTGTTGATTTAGGTTCACTGGTAGGCCCATAGGTTGGTTAACTGTTGAATGTTCTTGTTGGTGTGCACCACCATTTACCACACTATTTGTTTGTGGCAGTGAAATAGAGTGACTAGCACCTGTCGACGGTCGCAGCTGGCTTTCATCTCGCTTCGTGGATACAATTGGCAGATCACGTGATTCAGGATTGCCAACACCAAACTTGACTGAAAATAAAATCAATGAACGACTCAGTTATCTTTAAAAATTAGGCATTTTTAATTTTATGGATGGGGTTAGTTTCTAGAGAAACTGTGGTGCTCGTCGGTGGGGGGATGAAACACGAGAATTTAGTTTTATCGACTGAGTCGATAAGGTAAATTGACCACCGTAAAAAGATTCAAATAGCTGACGTTTCGAGCGCTAGCCCTTCGTCGGAGCGATTCGCTCCGACGAAGGGCTAGCGCTCGAAACGTCAGCTATTTGAATCTTTTTACGGTGGTCAATTTACCTTATCGACTCAGTCGATAAAACTAAATTCTCATTTTTAATTTTATATTTGTCTGGAGAGTCTGGACATAATAATCAATAAATTATAGTTACTGGACTGAGTGGAGTAATCGGGCAAGTTATTTCAAATCGGCCGAGCGCGTAGCGCGAGGACGATTTGAAATGACAAGCACGATTACCCCTGAATTGTACGACACGAAGTTCAATTACTAATTAATCGCATTAATAACAAACCGTTCGAGATTAAAAAGTCTACGTGGATTTTTAAGATGTATCTTAGAACACAACTTTTAAATATGATCATGTCTTGTATGTTATTATTATCTAATTTTAGTATCTATTTTTTTATATTTAATATTTAAGTGCAACTGATTGACGGTGTCTAATAAAAGCTATCCAATTACAAAAAGTTGTAATTGGTAATTGGATAGCTGTAATTGGACACCCACATGACCGCGCGCCAATTAGGTAAGAAATAGGCTCGTGGATAACCAATCACAATCGAGAATTTTGTCATTGATACGATTAAGAATATTATTACCAGGGGGACTGAATTTATTCTAACAACAAGTGATTCTCAATACAAAAGGAGCACTTGATGACGGTAATTTAAGATAAAAGTGATCAATTGGATCTGATGGAAAACGATGTTTGAATCTTTATGTTCCACTAATATTATCGAGAATTACCTTAAGCCAAATATTTATAGGAACATTCAGATGACAAGCTACGCCATTCTGCAATAGCCTGGCTACGTCCCACATGCCATTATTTTCCTTATTATATAGTACTTATTGAAATCAAAGGCACGGTGCTTATTGAAAGACGAGAAATTGGCATTGTAGTGGCATTGTAATTGAATGCAAATGAGAGACTCGTCAACCCGGCGAAACGAGAAAGATGGTCATCAAGACTCCGTCGAAAGTCGATTCGTGATCTTGTCGCGAAAGGAAAATCTAGGTTGGCAGCCCTCAAAACGTGTGAGCGTAAGTGAATTGATGATAGTCGCCAAAGGAGAATAAAAGTCAGGCTTAGCTAGTTGAATTTGTTTTTGAAATCGAAAGTCGTTACTACTTGGCACCAGCCCTATTTACACAAGCTTCTTACTTGGGCAGGATTTTACATTGCAGTCTTGGCTCTCTACACTAGGACCAAGGCTTTTGCAATCGTGTCCACCATTCGACGGTGGTGGACTTGAACATTTACGCATGCGTCGTCTGACCCCTCCAGCGCATGTCCTACTGCATGAGGCCCACTGGGACCACTGACCGTACGCACCATTGATTTTATCACGCTGGTTTAAAAATCTGCAAATATCACCGGAAAAGTGGATAGGTGAGAGACAATTATTAGTGTACAAGCCAGATATGTGTAATAAGTGTGCGATAACGTGCATTTAAATCTAATATTATCTTTGTTTTGTGTGTGTGTACTACTAAAAGTATATGTTGCACAGTTCCATACAATATTTCAAGATATCAACATCTTGGGATTGATGTTATTTCTTGCTCTTTTTTTTTTTTCAAACACTCTGATATATTAACCTAGTTTTATCTTCAATAGATAGCCCATCGTGGTCTCGTGTTGATGATGACGTCATTTAACGCCAATGATGCGTAATGCCGCGGCAGCTACCATCTTGGAGTTGCCACCATGATTGATCTTAAATTAACTGAAATCGATAAAGGACTGCTAAAGTAGACTTGAAAGTAAAAATACCCAAAAACGTACAAAAGAGAGAAAAGGAAAAAAAAAATCAACCTTTCTGTTAACATGGCTTCCAACACTTGCTTGTCATGGCAACGTCACGTGTCATAACAAGAAAAAAAGGTTTTTATGTCACGTGTACAGGGAAAAGATGAACAGCTATTGAAAGCAGCAAAAGAAATTTCCAAAAAAGTCTCCCTCCCCCCCCCCCCCCCCCTCCCCCCCCCCCCCCTTCTACGCCCGAGGAAAGGTAACGAAAAGTGGAGATTTACCGATAAACCCCTTCTACGCCCGAGGAAAGGTAACGAAAAGTGGAGATTTACCGATAAACTTGCAAACTCCAAGGGCCGCCTTTTCCATCACCTGAAAACAAGACTCAAATACGTCAAGGACTTACATTTTATACCTTTTGGACAGTTTATATCTACACATTTCACAAGGCGTGGTTAAAACGCATACTGTCATTTATTAATTGCATGAATGGCCTCAACGGTTAATCAGTTAAGAAATTTTCACCTTTGCATTCTTTTGAAACTCCATACTTGTGGTAACCTTTTTCCTTCACAGCACTAGCAAAACACTGGCCTCCATTTTCAATGCCGAATAACTTGTACCCCTTGTCCAGAGCTGCTCGTGCGCACTTGAACAGGGCGTGTCTCCTGCCTTTGTAGTTAGGATCCATCAGCAAGTAGTGCTCTCCTTCTAACGTGGGAAGGCTGCGCGACCATGCGTCTCGCCAACAACCCAGACTTTCAAACCCTTTGAAAAACGAAGAGAGTATTAAGCCTGGCTCAACTAGGAAACTCTGCTGTAGAAACATTGTTGCGGACGCAAATGTTTGCCAGTTTTTCCGTGCGAAAAACACTTGTTATTGACGCAAATCTTGCTTCCCGGACGCAAGGAAATGTTATTGAATCAAATCAAAAACATTTTTGCTTTCCAGACGCAAATTTTACTTCCGAAACAAATTTTTCGCAGTTTAGCCACATTAGAAGAAACAATGTTTTCTAGTTTAGCCAGGTCTTATACTAGATATACACAATCATAAAACGTACATTTTGACTATTTCTTAGATTGTTTTTCATGCGACGTCTCCGAATACTTTTTATCTTAAGTGACTGCAAGAATATAAAGATCAAAGTTGTCAAAAATTGTCAAAGTTTCAACGGAATTTGAAACTATACGTTACTGCCAATGCTATACCAGCTCCGCTTAGAGACTTATATTGCAATGAAAATACAATATTCTATGCATTTATCTATCATGACATTTGAAATGAAATACTCTTTCATCTGGATTTTCAAATCGTGTCTGCAAACTGGCTTCGTGTAAGGTAATTAACCAACGCCAAATAGATACTACATGTATTTCAATATTGCTATTTATATACCAAAGTGCAGGGTTTTGTTCATAGTTCACTTACTTTGGTCACCTATTTCCAGCTCTCCTGTGATTTGCTGTCTTTTTTCTAAACTCTCAAACTCTTGATCCTCTTTATTTGCCCCTCGTTTTTCTTTATTAAATAAAAATAACGTGCAATAACGGTATAAGATATTCAGGGTAAGAACTCATACCAGTAGAATTAGTAAATTGACAGTGTATTGGCAATATATTAAACTTTAAACAGTGAAAATGACAACCTTAACTTTTAAGTACTTTGCTTAACTTTTGCAAATTTCTCTCGTTTGACCGCGGTTAAACCAATGCCACAGTTTATTCCTTGACCAAGCGCACCCTATCATGCAGCGCATTCCCAACAACTCACTCCCACGTGACCTGATCATGGGGCAGCCAAGATATGATGGATTCCCTGTACAACCCTACTCTAAAAGATGCCCAGGCCGTCAGCGCACGTTATTCTGTGTATGTCTTACACACAGAAACAATAGACACGAACTGCCACAAGGGATCATGGACCTGGCTCAGGACATAAGTCGGTTGTCACTTCGATTCTTGTCCTACAGTTTAGCCAACCGAATGTGATCATATATCTAACGACAATCATATTACTAGCATATAGAACTACAATATGGTGGTACTTTTGGACACCGCGATTATCCAAGGTTCGTGGTGATTCGTGAAAGCAGTCTGAAGAACCCAGAAGTTTGGATAATAAGGCTGAATCCAGTCTCCTCCCTTACACTACGCGGTCGTAACTTATTCACTGACATCTTGGCATCAGCAACACTAAAAATGTGAGCTATGTATGAACGAAATTTCAAAGTACTTGGTCGAATGACCAACATTTATGAGACGACGCCGTGAAATTTTCTTTTCTTACGTGACACCTTACTCCGCTGGAATTCGGGGAAAGTTTCCAGTTGATATTTTTGAATTCCTTTGGTAAGCGTATTTTTACAGCGGAAAGGAAAGAAAAAACCTAAGCTGGCGAAGTCGTTTACATATGCTCGCTATTAAACAGTTTCATTAGCAAAGCCAAAACTCCATCAGTTATGTAATATAATTCTATGTTTTTAAACTGTAGACGAAATCCCACGGTTTAAATGAAAGCTAGAAGCTATTGAATAGTACTGTCGCGTGGCGCTGTTTTCTTTTTAGTGTTTTTAGTTAACTGTGGGTTTTGGGCGGTTCTGTGATTGAAAGGATTCAAACTGGACTCGCCTAAAAGCTTACTCGTGAATACTTAAGTAAAATAGAAATAAAACAAAATGTTGTTTACCTTTGTTTAATATCTCGATGTACCTGGTATCCACTGTGTTCCATATCACATTTACCAAGAGCAGTACAATGGCCCACATGTTGTACTGTCTAAAGATCGTACTGAGAGTCTTTAAGGCTCGATGGGGTCCAAAAATCTCCGTTTTATCTTACTCGCGACTAATCAGACGAGAAAAGTAAAAGCATATCAAAGAAACTTGCAAAACATATTGGGCGGAATACACTACCTTTTCAACCGTCGACAATCTTAACAAATGATCTAACATGTACCACTTAAGGTCAAGACAGTTTTGACTGGTAGTGTTGAAAACAAAAACAATAAAGGCACCAAATTTTGCTCTGCTCGCGTTTTGATTGAAAACTTCATAGAATTGTTACCTCAGCCTTTGAATTGAACAGGTATCCAAACAGTGTTTCACTAGTCAATTGTCTCTGAGAATTTGCTGCGCAAAACAACAGTAAATTCTATCTCGTCGCCGAAGAAGGTGAAAAGATAACTCGCCTGGTAAATAATTCAATAAAAAGTACTGAAATATTCATGGCTAGTAACCTAACAACCGTAAAAGAAACCATAGTTGAAATATAAGAAGCCAGCTACCGAATCACTTGAATTTTCAGTTATAAATAGCAAAATACACAACAAAATTGAGAGTCCCTCAGAAGACAGACCAGAGTTTCAATTTTTGAGTTTTATTATGTTCGACTATTAAAGGAGAACGAAACCTATTCCTGTGCCATGCAAGGGAAAATCGAGTCTTTAGTGTGGTACAAAATTAGTTCCAACGCCCCCCAGTGAAACATCTTTTGCAGGAACCGGCTCTCCGTTTGAACGGGCCGGGAAGCGGAGCCCTGGGGACGATGCGTTGATGTATAAACAAACATGGCGATTGTGCAGTGCGTTCAAGGCATTTAAGGCTGCTCTGTGGCGCATAAAAAATATTGAGCATTAAAGTTTTGTACATTTTTAGTGGCTGTAGATAGAAAGTAAAAAAGAACGATTTTTCTCACTGCGGTTTACATAATCGCTTCCAAAATCCAACCATTGGCTTCCTCGCAGCCTTTACGTTTTTACTTGCTCGCTGTTGTTGCTTTTTTTTTACCCACGGTGCTTTACGATGCTCCTGCCGAGCTTGCTAGTTTACAGACCAGTACGTGCAAGTTATAATATTGTTTGATTACCAATCATTTCGATGTTGTTTGCCTATTATTTCAGTCAAGCCCGCGTCCCAACTTGAAGCCCAACTTATTAATCTATGATTAATATATTAGTCTATTTCTGATCTATTGATTTCTGTTAGTCCTGTTTGACTCGTTTAACAATGGCCAATTCCAACCCAAAGCGAAGGACATCGTTCTTTTCAATAACACACGAATCCCAACCCACGATTGCGGTTTACACTGCCCTCAATCATACGACGAAGAGTCAGTGACACGGACGTAAAAAACTATAGACGATGATAATCGATACCAATTAATACCAATCGATAGGCAATCGATTTGAGGTAAGAGACTATGATCTTAGTCTCTTGTTTGAGGCGTTTCTGCCTTTGTACTTATTACGGTTTTGTATCACTCTTTATTAGCGCCTTCAGTTTTCGCAAAAGTAGTAAATAAATATGATAAAAAAAGCACGCTTCTGAAAGGTCAGTGGCGGATCTGGGGGAGGGGTCCGGGCGCCTAAAACATCCCCCCCCCCTCCCCCCCCCCACCACCACCTCTACCATTTTCACTCCGAAGCCCCCCTCCCCTCGCATGAATCACTCCGCCTCCTCTCCCCACCCCCCCCCCCCCCCCCCCAGCCCCTCTAAGAATGTAGTCTGGATCCGTCACTGAATTTTTCGTCACTTCAATTTCTCTGGAGAAGGAAGAAGGCGCTAATTTTTAACCTTAATTTCCGCAAAACTTTGGCTTCATGCAGAACAGCCATCAGCCGGTCTTCCTTTCCACTATTCCCTTTATGTTACAAAATTCCTATCAGAGATGACTGGGCCTGGGGACGAATCTAAAAAAATAGGTTCCAGTCCTTCATCGAAAATCTGATCTTGGAGTATTTGCTTCGGTCACGACCTTCCCAAGTCTCATTCCGACTGATGTGTAATTTTGCGAGGGAAAAAGAACGCGTGTATTGCTTGTATTTTATTTCAAGTGAAGTGCAACTCTTTTGTCGTTTTCCATTGCTATACAAGGGATTCAAGACCAAACATGAAATCATTAATTTACATTGTACAACGGTTTCATACTTTTCTTAGGAGGCAATCGCTTTGTTTGTTAAGTGATCATGAGCTGACTTATTTTGTGCTAGTTAGTTGAGTAGTAAATATGTTAGTTATTTACTTTAGTAGTAGTTTATTGATCAGTTAGCTAGTAAGTGATTGAGCAAGCGAATGAGTTAGTGAATTAGTGCATGCCTTAGTTGCGGGTAAGTTGGTTAGTTTGTAAGACAGTAAATTTTAGTAAATTAGTATATTAGTACATTAGTAAATCAGTACATTTATTTAGTAAATTAGTAAATTAGTATATAATTAGTACGTTAGTATATTTAGTACATTAGTATATTTGTCATTAGTACATTAATAAATTAGTAAATTAGTTCATTCAAAGTAAATTAGTTAATTAGTAAATTAGTAAATCAAGTAAATTAGCAAATTAGTAAATAACTTACTTACAATTTTGTTGGTTAGTTGAATTAGTTAGTTAATTAGAGATTAGCGGTTCACGAGATAAGATACTAAGTGCAACTGGTGTGAGTGCGTGGGTAAGTTAATTATTTCCCTTGAGCTTATATGATGGCTTCGAAGTGGCTCAGTATAATCAACCTTCTGTGAATTAATCGTTTGACCTGTTGGGTTAGTTCAACGTATTCTGCTCGCGATTATTGGGACAGCTCCGCGGTAGCTGAGGGATTAGTAGGTTAGTTCCCCAGATTAGTTTAGGCAGGAGAATTGATGGGTAGGAAGACTCCTTAAGTAGTTTAAGGGTGCAGTTAGTGGGTTAGTAGAGGGGTTAGTGTTAGTCTCAAGTTCGAGGAGAGTGAAAAAGTGGGAAGACCGATTAACTGAGTGCTGGTTAGAAAGGGAGACAGTTCCTAATAAGAGAGTGAATAGTGGTAAATTGGTACAGGGGTAGGTTACTTGGATAGCGGATTAGCAGAGCAATTAATAGGTAAGCTTTTGAATTAGTTTGCAAATGTAACTGTACCAGGAGAGATAACTTGGATAGCGGGTTAGTAAGGCAATTAATAAGTTAGCTTCTGAATTAGTTTGCAAATGTAAATTAGTACAAGGGGAGATAACTTGGATAGCGGGTTAGTAAGGCAATTAATAAGCTAGCTTCTCGGAATTAGTTTGCAAATGTAAACTAGTACAAGAGTAAATCAGATAACTTGGAAAGCGGATTAGTGAGGCAATTAATAAGTTAGCTTCTGAAATTAGTTTGCAAATATTAGGATTAGTAAAACGCCGTGAACAACTGGGTTAATTAGGGTTAATAATTAGGAAAAGGGTGGGTTCGTTTTGAAAATAACTAAGGAGAATATTAGGTAAGATCAGTGATTAGTTATTTATTGAATTAGTAATTATATTAATTTACATTGTGTCATTAAATTAGCAAATTAAACTAGTGCAGTGGCTGCTGAATTATGGTGGTGGTTGACTGCTTGACATTTGCGTCTTTTAACAGTGTTTTACGCTAGTGCTCAATTAGTCGGTTATGTGTAGCATGCCTCTTAGTCATTCAGTATATTGTAGTTGACTCGGTATGATCAATTAAATTAATTTCTGTTTTTGTCAGCTCCATTGCATCGTCCATTTCCCGTTGCTGTTGAAACTTCAGTGTTTTCTGTAAATTAATATTTGGCAGGAATAACTGATACGACTTGATATGTGGCAAATAAAGTTCGGTCTAAAGATGGGTCCTTCAGGTGCATTGTACATAAAATCATCTTGGGAATTATTCACTGTTTGATGAGGTGAGGTTGGCAAAAGTCGTCTGTAAAGGTCATAACAATCAGTTTAAACGCTACAGTTTTCATTGAAGTGTTAAAAAAGTCCTGATCCTCCGCTACAAATGTGACTTGCTGACGAGCCTGGACGTGAATCTCATGTTAATCGATGATGTGAAGACTGGCTATGATTGCAAATTCTGAAAGAAACAAAATTATGGCATCATAAGTGAACGCAGTTCTAAATAGAGCAGTTTTCAACTGAGTATCGAAAGTAATTACACAATTGCTTTGGTTTTTCATTGCTACGCTTTGTGATTGGCTAAAAAATCTCGCGCCACTTTCTCGACCAATCAGAAGTAAAACCAAAACCAATCGTGACTTGCTCGCACGCGTTTTCCCGCGCTTGGCGCCGCCGACATGTAATGGCTTCGAGCTCTGATTGGTTCATTGGATTGTTTACGACTGCTGTGATTGGCCAGGTAACTACTTTGGTTTTGGTTTTACAACACTCAATTAAAAACTGCTCTATTAAGTCCTGAACATTTTTAAAAACACCTATTTAATCAATATTGGACAACTGTTATTCATAGATTTTCTGTATTTAGTCTTGTATGCCTTTTTCCTTAATAGCAAAATAAAGAAAAAGGAAAAAAAACGTCAATTTAGTATTTAACCGGTCAAAGTTAATTTTTTTTATAAATGGAAAAATTGCCTCGGTGATCTTTTAAAATGAAGTTTTATTATTTAAAAGTGGCCTGTTGTAATGCAATGCATGATTATTTCACGCGAAGAAGGACACTGCTATGGAATAGACCATTTCCGAGTTGCCTTTAGCCTCTCTATCAAAGCGAGGCTAGGTGCGAAACCTTTCATATGCAAATAAGTTTTATTTGCATGTGAATAAAAACTCATTTTCATATGAAAGGTTTCGCTCCTAGCCTCGCTTTGATAGAGAGGCTAAAGGCAACTCGGAAATGGCCTATTCACGAATTATTTTTGTGATGCTGGAAGCTCCCAGGCTCCTCGTGATTTTGTCATTCAACCGCTGACCAAAACGAAACAAGGCTTCTCTGGGCATGGGGACGAGAATCAACATTAATGCAATGTCCCCATCCCATCAGGGCGCACGCTTGTTGAAACGTCCGCTGACCAAATAGAACGAAATCAAGATAACTCTGGTTCAGTAGCATTTACAAAAAAATTCGGAAAATTCCGGTCAAAAATTTCCGTTCGGGAAGAACAAGTTCCACTAGTAAACCCCAGTTTGAATCCTGCCATTTGACGTTGAACGAAGAATGGACACAAGTTTCATCAAAAATGGCGGCTCAGATGCTGATGTTGGACGAAATTTTCAGTAGAAGTATGTACAAGTGTGTTAAGGGCCACCCCGCTGATTAAATAAAAGTTTTACTAGCTATGAAAGAGGAAATTCTAGTAATTCGTTACATGACGTCGAGGGCTATCCTGGCTTGCAAAATGTTAGCTGCGAGCAAAAAGAAATAAAGAGAGAATTTAGTTTTATCGACTGAGTCGATAAGGTAAATTGACCACCGTAAAAAGATTCAAATAGCTGACGTTTCGAGCGCTAGCCCTTCGTCGGAGCGAATCAAGGAATTATGGGTAGTGTGTGGTTTTATATAGTAAGCGGTGGAGCTACGCTATTGGTGGAAATTTGGTGACGTGAAAAACAAATGTAAATTAGTTGAATGAAAAGCGTTCGTTGATTCCGTGGGGTTTGAGAGTGCCGATTTGAAAGATAATTTTTTGTTCTAGGTTTTTACGGCTTTGCAAAAAGTACATGTACTTTATACATTGGCGAAACAGGGAGGAGACTGGGCGACCGTTTTCGTGAACATCTCCGAGAAATTGAAAAAAATGGCAAAGACGCATCCAAACCAGTCGCGCGCCATTTTAATCTTTCTAACCATTTTAAACAACACATGACAATTTGCGGCCTTTCCCTACACCAGGGTAACACAGAAAGCCGTAAAATCCTAGAACAAAAAATCATCTTTCAAATCGGCACTCTCAAACCCCACGGAATCAACGACCACTTTTCATTCAACTAATTTACATTTGTTTTTCACGTCACCAAATTTCCACCAATATCGTAGCTCCACCGCTTACTATATAAAACCACACACTACCCATAATTTCTTGATTCGCTCCGACAAAGGGCTAGCGCTCGAAACGTCAGCTATTTGAATCTTTTTACGGTGGTCAATTTACCTTATCGACTCAGTCGATAAAACTAAATTCTCGTGTTTCATCCTCCCACCGACGCAGCACCACAGTTTCTCTAGAAACTAACCCCATTCAGAAATAAAGAGAGGTTTGCAACATTTTACGCGGGAAACAGAAAGCTCCGGTGGTGGAAATTCGGCTTTTTCAACGATTTAACATTTACAATTTCACCTACGGCACAATTGTGATTCAGCAAGCCTGGCCAAGTCCGCTGAAAGGATACGACAAAACAGACACCCTTAAACTGAACCCACCTATGAATAATCCGCCATTTTTGTGCGAAAAAGAAACGGCCGGAAAAAAAGGCCGTAAAGGAACACAAATTTCCAATTCACAACATCCCCGACTACCTTTTCGGAAATCCCATTCATTTCGAAAATTTTGCGGTGGAACGGACGTAAACGGCTTGTTCCATTTATCTCCAAACCAGAATTTTGGAAATTTTTGGTAAATTATAAACAATTAACCACTGTGAACAAGAATATTTGAATTGATATTTGTTTTTTAAGGGCTAGGTCACTTCTCTTTTGTCGGCAGTTGCCTCTGCCACGCCATTCATCAATCAAACAACTTTACACAGCGGGTTCTGTTACGCGTGTGGCGTGCCCAAATAAATTTGGACACGCGAGTAAACGTTATAAACAAAAAATCAGTTTCTTCACTTTAAAGAAACGTTTATAAAAACATATCAGCAAATGTGTTTGGTTGACACAATCTCATTTTTTCCCTTCTACCAGGTGTCAAACTACCACATAAAGAAACAGGTCTCACTCGTACCAAAAAATAAAACAAAGGACAATAGGTAGCTACGGGGATCCTGCTCACTGATGACGCTTCATTGTTTTTAACATCACGCATATTCTTATATGGCGTGTTTACAATTTTAGCGGGTTACTTTGCGGACTCGGTCAACCGTTACAGCAAACAACATATGAAGCCACTGGGGAACGCGAAAACGCAATAAATATTCGTTTGGTTATACAATTTTGTTGAGACATTTTTCGTTTGTGCTTTGTCGCCTTTGTCGGCCATTTTAGCTACAATTCGTTCCCTGATTTGACGTGTCGTGAGAGTGGTCTATTTTCGGTTCTACCCTAAGTGACAATGGTTCATTATTTAGCCAGTATTATCGTGAATAAAGCTTATTGTGAAAATGGAATTTCTAATTATTTTGGCTCCATGGGAAAGAATGTTAAAGAAGATTAAAAACGCAGGAACACGATCAGTATCTGCAATTTATCATATTGCTCGCAAAATTCTTTAAGTTCAATAGTCATTTGAAACCCATGGCAGTTCCCTGTTCTTGAACAACGAGATCATCGTTCTTGAAGTTTTATCAAGTCAGATTATCTCTTTCTGAAGACAATCAAATTAAAAAACAAACGTTGGTTTTGGTATTCCACGAAATCTAACTAGCTTTCTGAGTTGTTCGCAAAAAGTTATTGAAAAGCGCCACAGTTGAATTTAGAGTTTTTGCGGCGAGTTCGAGCTCAGAAATAGATGGTTTCTTCTCGGCCTTGAGTTCCTTCCCTCGGGAATCAGTTGTTTTAATTACTCTACAAGTTTGATGCGCATAAATATTTTAGATGTTTTTGAAAGTGAAGACAAGTACCTTGCTGTGTTCTAATTTTAACATAGCTGCTCGTTAGTATTCAAATCTGACAGATGCGACCTTTAGCAGCAGAAACAGGAACAAGTACTACAACTGAATCTCACTTTAGTATTACGAGCATTCATTTTCAATAAATAGTATTTAATTTTACCATTGGATTTAGCTATATGAGGGTCGTCTGTTGTATAACCAATCTTACGACTGCTGTATCCCTTACATGGCAACATTTTAATAAAAGGAAACTTTAAATGATATAAACGGATAAGTTCTACTCACCTTAATTTGAAGTTCCCGAACTACAACACAGTCCGTGTTTCGTGCGCGTCAGTAAACGTATTAGCCCGCAAGGGCTGATACGGTAGTCTTCACAGCTCTGTGAAAACTTGGTGTGTGGTAGGCTGTAGCGTGTGTAAAAAGGGTCGACTTCACCTGCTGTATTCCGTATAAACAGCGCGATTTCATTCCTTTTCGTTGATTGGTTGATTATGTGAACGCCTCCTATTATCTGCGTTTCTTTGAAGTCAGCGGTCAGTTTATGTTGGCCGATTTTCGTGATATGAGAAGGAAATAAATTATTAATTATGTGTGATGGAAAGAGTAAATATGCCTGAATATAATTTTTCCTTTATGGCTTAATTCTACTGATTAGCGCATAAATTGCGCAAAGAAATCCTTGTTTGTAGTCAGTCCGTTAGCATAACGTAAATAAACCATAGGAGCCTGAATCTGACATTATTTCAGAGAAATCATTTCTCCATCAGTGATATGGAAGCAGATGCCAAAATGATTGATATCCATGCTTGTCAGTTTTCTGCTTAAACCGGAAAATCGTGATCAGGATATTATGCGAAAAGATAACAAAAAGTGAAACAGATATGTGTCACTAATTGGTAACGATGCATTTGTAAGGCATCAGGTTTTAAACAGATAAGTAACAATCCTACTCCATTAGTAATATACAAAACAATTTTGGATAGTTTTGACTATTTGCTGAAAAAAACTAATGGTCTAGCTGAATAAATTTCTACTGTAGATTGCCTGGAGCCAGGTTAATGAGCTCAGACATACTACAAATTGAAGTACATAGACCGTGAACTGATACCATTGTGGTCTTGTGTTTGTAAAACTGTGTGGATAACTAAAACACGACATGATAGCAAAAGTAAAGTAAATATCGATGGCTAGAAGAGATTGTGGCAAAATGTTTATTTCAGTAGCTAGTTCTAGCTTTAATTAAGCGGACTGCTTTCAAGTCAGATGAAAGGAAAGCACTTTTATAACTACGGTTGAAAAATAATTGAGGTGTTACTCATAGCATAGATAATAGTGCCTGGGGAAAAACAATTCAAACACTCTGAAAGCGTTTGAGCTTCCACGTCGGAAAGGGACGAAAAAAGGGAATTGGCGACGTCTGTGCAACAGCCCGCCCACACGCGCCACAGACAGTGCACCTAAGGATCGCGCGTAACTCATTTATACACCTGTCTAAAATTGGTCCTGCAAGAAGAAAGCAGAATAAAAGTCGTTTCTGTCGGAAAATGTTCGCCAACAATCGTTTAAGTTCGGATTTCGTTCGGATCGCGAGAAAGACTTGTACCCAGTCGTTCTCTTCCACTTGTCGAGCTTCGCCTCGATATCAAGCTAAAGATGGCCGCCGCGTGAGTGAGGAAAACGAAGTTGAACGTTTCTTGACCTTTCTTGATCAGCATGCCGGCTATCGGAGTAATTTATCCTCCTCCGGAGGTGAGAAGTATCTTCACTGATTTATAATTTATAAAATGTTCAGTTTTAAACGTCAATCGGTGCATATGTTCAAAACACACAGGTTCAATTGATCCGTGTTGTGTGAAAAATGCATTCTTCACTCTGAACTTTGTTGACTGTAGATCAAACTTATAGTTAGTTACCAAACCAAAGATTAATGAACAGAACTTACGTTATCATAAAAATTCAGACGCAGGTAGCTTATCGCTGAATCTATTTAAGTTTATAAGTTACATGTATAATACGTACATGTATGCACTATGATTTTGTCGAAAAAAGTTAGTCACATGTCGACATGAATAAGACTAAAATTATGGATCTTGATTATTATGAGTTTTACTTTCCTTTTTGGGTTTGCAATTGTAGCTTATTTTTCCTAGCTATGTACATGTATGGATTCTGTCGTGGATTGTTTTAATAACAACAAAAATATTCATGCTGATCAGTGAAATCATTTCATTTTTCCACACTCATTACAAAGCTCTTTTATCAGATTCCTTACCTTTTGTAACCTCTGTGTAATATAAAACGTCTAAATTTAACAAATTTTATCTCCCCTAAGGGTTTATCTAGTAAAGATGCTGAAATAACTTGATTCGAAAGTTCAGCTCAAATTCGTCCATTATGTAAAGTCCCTGCAAAATGTTCTAACATTGTTATATATACATGTATGTAACACGTCCAACATTTGTTGTATAACAATGTTGATGGATGAAAAGTGAAAATGTTTGATCAAAATAAAAACATTCATCTAAGTAACAAGAAATGTTGGTCAAAATCATCTAACATGGGATGCTCAACATTCTAACATAGTTCAACCAACAAAATGTTGTACAACAGTGTTAGAATGTTTAGCTGAGGCTTTAATAATACATGTACTTGTAGTTTTTGGGATGGATTTTTGTGTCCTTAACATTGCAATCAGATATTGTTGACAAGACTGCAAACTTTGTTGCAAGAAATGGTAAGTACTTGTTGTGATCTTTTTTTTAATATGAAAGTAGTGACAGACATACTTGCTCAGTAATTATAGATACTGTACTGGAAGAAATCATTGCTAAAGACTTGCAAGAATGGCAAGTTTGATTTGTTGACAGGTGGTCAAGAAATCAAATTTCATGAACTGTAATCTACTTCAATCCTTGCAATCCTATACTTTATCTCCCAACTACTGCTTTGTTTTGCTCTATGGAATCTTTTTATCCAAGTTGTATATTTGTTGGAATTTAGTGATAATTTATAACGTGGAAATAAGCTAAGCGAAATTTTGCTATTTCGGCGGGACAGTGTCCCTTAAAGCATTTGTTCAAGCATTTTGTGCATTTGTTTGCTACATTGTAAGGGAAATGATACACTGCCTTTGGTTGCAGGCAATACTAAATAATAGTAATGGTATTTCTAAAGTGCTTAATGTAACATGCAAACATTTTGGTGTACTGTCAACCTGCAGTTGGCGAGGAGTTTTATATCAATCACTATGCATGGCGAGAAGAAAAATCATTTTTTATTTTTCGTGTTATTTTTTAACAACTTTTGTACAGATGTATGAATGCTTGACTTCTTTGGGTAAGCATACTTAAGACTGTGTACACTACAGTAATTTAGGATTTAAAATGTAATTATTTAAGATAATATTTTACACACGGTATTTAGGTCCAGGGTTGTTATTATTTAACAACATATTTTTGTACAGATGTACAAATGCTTGGCTTCTTTGGGTTACCATACTTAAGACTGTGCACACTATAGTCGTTTAGGATGATAAAATGTAATTATTTAAGATTATATTTTTCACATGTGCATTTAGGTCCAGAGTTTGAATCGAGGATCAGGCAGAATGAGATTAATAATCCCAAGTTCAATTTCCTGAATCCTGGAGATCCATATCATGCATATTTCCAGCAAAAAGTTGCAGATATAAAGGAACAGGATGGTCAAGGTTAGACTAGCAAAAACTCATTATTAAGTGAACAACTTTCACAAAACACCTATTCAGTAGAATTTATACATGTACAGTGTATGCATGGTACTTCTATGTTTGTCTGTCAGAGTTTCCAAGAATTGACTTACAGTACAGCTGGAGTAATGAAGTTTACTAGCAAGATAATGTACCATAATATTATTCTAAATTGTGTTTTCGGTCAAAATGTGATTGGGTTAATTTATGTACAATGTATACAGCTAGGACATTTTTACCACAAAAACCAAGGATTTCAGGGCCACTATGAGTTAAGGGAAGTAACATGTAAACTTAAGAGGTTTATTTTAGAGCAGTTTTCAATTGACTGTCGAAAGTAATTACACAATTGCTTTGGTTTTGCATTGCTACGCTTTGTGATTGGCTAAAAAATCTCGCGCCACTTTCTCGACCAATCAGAAGTAAAACCAAAACCAATCGTGACTTGCTCGCACGCGTTTTCCCGCGCTTGGCGCCGCCGACATGTAATTGCTTCGAGTTCTGATTGGTTCATTAGATTGTTTACGACTGCTGTGATTGGTCAGAGTAATTACTTTGGTTTTGGTTTTATGGCACTCAATTGAAAACTGCTCTAAAACTGTAATTACATGTAACTGCACTGGGTAGAGTTTTCCATGCATTTTATAGTTCTGCCATAAAAACTGTTCCTTTAATAGTTTATGAATATCCTTTGGTAAAGAATCAGTAGTAGTACAGTATATAATTAATGGATATTCTTTGGTAAAGAATCATTGAATAACCTAATTTTTTCCCTTGTATATGGACCATTGGACGACAACAGAAAAAGGATTACCAGTACACTGATCAACTATTTAAAAACTTAGCAATAGCAACATGTATACACTTCACAGTTAACAGCCATACATGTATAAATTGCATTCAATTCTCCATACAGCATATGTAAAATAAATAAATCACTTTATTATATAAACACCAATGAAATACCAGGCGAGCTTTCGCGCGTAAACATCATATCTTCACACGTGAGAATAACATGTTATCTTCACACGTGAAAAGATCACCGTTCTACTTTAGGACTACAAAAAAATATTAAAGTGAAATGGTTTGATTTCATTGGTGTTTATATAATAAACAGAACATTACATGGCCGCTTGAAGATACGAAATTTCTCTTCTCGTGTTGAAAAATATTTCACTCGTTCGCTGCGCTCACTCGTGAAATATTTTTCAACACTAGAAGAGAAATTTCGTATCTTCGCGCGGCCGTGTAATATCCTCTATTTGTTTAAGTGTCGAAGTATTCAGCACTGCAGTTCTAATTAGGGACACTGGTAGTTTGAATACATTTCTTGTATTAACACTTGCATTGTTTTTGTTTAAACAGCTCAAGAGCTTATCCCAACAACTCCTGTTCCTCAAAAGGTAAGGATTTATATTGTGTATGGCAAAAATTCCTTTTATGTTTATATTATTAAAATTTGATTTTTGCTGACAACATGCAGTACATGTTATTTTTTTACTACAAGTAAAGATTTGATAATAACAGGTTGGGTCATGGCAATCAGATTCACAAATTAATTGATGATAGACTTCAGGATCGCAGAAATCAACATGTGTACAGTCAAACCTCTCGGCCATGACCAAGTGCTGGTGGTGAATATTCATCAACAGTGTATATGTTGTGGTTCAAATTTTTCTTTGGTTTGAAAATTTTTAAACCAGTTTAATTTTTGTTTTCCTTTGTCTCAGAATATGGTTATGAATCTGAGACAAAGGAAAATAAAATTGAACTGGTTTGAAAATTTCCAAACCAAGGAAAAATTTGAACCACAACAAAAAACCACGCAGAGATAAGTGATGATGCAGACACAAACAATGCGCATGTTTAATGCGTACATGTTGTATATTCAGTTATTCAGATGCATCTACTGTACATATCATGTTAATGCACACATTTTAATTTGTCATTCATTGCCACAAGTTTGCTCTGTTTGGTATTGTTGAGTAAAAGAAAAGAAATCCCCTGGTGAAAAGTAAATTATGAAAATAACAATGAGCGTTATCACATTCAAATACGGAGATATAATTTAGGTACATGTAGGAATAGAAAGGGAGGCCACAAGATTACTGGCTACTCATACAAGATAGTTTGAAAAATGACTAAAAGACAAAAAACATGGAAGGCTTTCTTTGTTTTTTGACCAGCTACTTTCCTTTTGCAGTCGGCTTCTTCAAAGCTTAATGGCCAGCAGCCCTACATGTACCTTTATTAATAGAGGGGTGGCTGTTGTATACCTGCCAAGTCTCACGCCTGTGAGTCCAAAACTCCGATCGCACGCTAACTCATGCCTATGGAGCAATTTCTCACACCTGACTTACAGATTTGAGCTATCAGCCTTAACTGATTGCATGATCCAATTAAAATTTTTATGTTCATGAAAATTTGGCACTTTTTTGTAGGTTTGTATTGTTCTGAACATTACGATTACAGCTTAATGTTATTAAACGGAGGTCTGAGGTCCATGGAAACTTCCGAATTCTTCGGAAAATCTTCAGACAACTTCGTCATCTTCAGAATAGATCAGGCTGTCTCCAGATTTGGTTGGGTTGCCTTTGGAAATCCTGGCACTCCCAGGAAAAATTCTCACTCCTGTCACTCAGAAAAAGTTGGCACGTATACTGTTGTAGGGAGGTGGCCATTTGTGGACATTCGACTTTATAAATACAATGTACAGTTTGTATATAACTTTACAATGTACATGTATTTAATTTATAATAATTATTATAATTATAATACAGTGTTTTTATTTCAGCCAAAACCTTTGATGCAGCAAACTCCAATCACTTTTGCTGAACCACCAGTCCCCAAGGAACCGCCCCCAGAATTTGAGTTCCTGGCTGATCCACCTACCATATCTGCATTAGATCTGTATGTATGCTTTGAATAATAAAGTTGATGAATTAACACTGTACAAACACAGCTACCGGTACATGTACAGGCTGTACATGTAAGTCTTGCTTTACAACCTTATTTAAGAAGAACACATCCTTTCTTCTGAAGAGTGCATAAAATGACTATGCTTCTCCATACACAGTACATCTACATAAATTATTATGTATAGTTATATGATGTACAGTAGTTGTAGTTATATGTTATAGTTATATGTTGTAGTTCAATTTATATTTTTATTTTGGTTTGAAAATTGTAAACCAGTTTGATTTTTGTTTTCCTTCGTCTTAGATTATACAGTAGTTATAAATCTGAGACAAAGGAAAATAGAAATTAAACTGAAAAAGAAAAAATTAAACCACAACATAAATCCATTTAACATTAAAACTATTAAAACTGTAGTGTAATTTATTGTTACCTGTGGTCGTTCTGTAGTCCTTGGTGAGTAATAATATGATTACAGTAGTTTTCATTGTACGTTTGTTAAAATTGCTCTGCAACTTGTTCAGGAACATTGTTAAGCTGACTGCACAGTTTGTGGCAAGAAATGGACGTCAGTTTCTAACCAATCTTATGAACAGAGAACAGGTGTGTACATTGGAGTTGTAAAAAAATAGCTTTAAATAAATTCAAAGTGGCTGTTCCAAGATTATTTGAGGTGAAAAAACAATCATGTTGTTGTGATGTTGCCTTTTTGTGCTTGCATAGAACGTTTTTTTTTTTCTTACACAGTGGTGCATAATAATTTATTGATTGTAACAGTGTTTTATTATTTTGTGGGTTGTTCTTTCAGAGGAACTATCAGTTTGACTTCTTACGACCACAGCACAGTTTGTTTAATTATTTCACCAAGCTCGTAGAACAGTACACCAAGGTGAGACCTAGGATGAGCAAAATAGTGAGTCAGTTTAATAATGACAATGATCTTTATTAATTAAAAGTTGAGTTCACCAGCATTTGAAGTGATGCAGTTAATGATTAGACAGCATTTTTTAGGTTACATGTAGGTTCTTGGGTACATGTAACTATCAGTACATGTAGTTGCTGAGTTGCCACCTGGCATAATCATGAGATGTTAACTAATATTACAATTGAAGGGCCGAGAGCATGTCCAGCCTATATGACTTTTTAGGCCTTTTTCTATTTTTTCTCGCTCAGAATAGCTCAGAATAGCCTCATTTTATCGTACAACGAATAATATCACAAGCCCTTGTCGAATTTGCACTAACCCTAAGGAATTTGACCAATTTACCTGAAAAAAGCAGAGTTCTGGCCCTCCAGTGCTTTGACGGTACATTCAGAGCGTAATTTCGAAGCCATTTGAAAGCAGTTTGGCCGTGAGAATACGCGACTGCAATACTTCTGACCAGTGCCAACAACTAAACGAAAATACCGTTATTTACGCACGCCTGGCTCGCTTATCTATCGTGAGCTCACTGCGGCAACACATCGCCTCTGTAGCGTGTGTGTAAGCCAACGTGTATGAGGCCCGTCCGGTGATTGAAAGACATCATTAAGTCCGGAAATCCTTGAGTCTCTAGCACTTCTCAAAGAAACGAGTCGTGTTTCTTGTCCTTCCTTGTGTCTGAAGCGCCATTTAGCGCTCGAGGTGAAAAACGGACCTTGGTCGGGAAGACGAGCCGGCGGGAAAGTCTGGAATCACTTCGGATCAGAAAAGGGGCAGCGTTGAGAGTTGTGGGCCATTTCCCATCCCGTGCCGTGGTCGAAATGCCCGATATCCGAAGTGCTTTGAGACTTATAGTATTTTGCAATAACTTTCGGGTGGGAACTCCATTTCGGTTTTGTTGTAGGATTTCCCGACATGCTTTGCGACAGTGGTAGATGGGTCCGCTGTGCGTGGTCGGGCACTTGAAATACAGCTTTGAGCAGCTCGAAGTGAGTTGTTGCTGGCCGGCGGGAAGACGTTTCGCATTTGGAGTCTTTAATGCAACATTAAATTCGATCTAAAAGGATTTTGAAATCGAGATGCGCGTTTTGATGCGTATCAACCTTTTAATAATAAAACTTAGGCTGAAGTGAGCATGTGTTCGTCTGTGGTCTAGTGGTTTGGTCGGGGATTTGCGCTCGGACGGCTCCGGGTTCGAATCACGCTCGGCCTCATTTTTTTTTTTTTTTTTTTTTTTTCTTTCTTTCTTCGAACTGGACATTATGAAAGTGATTTACTTTTTTTGCGTTCGTCAAAATTTCTAACGTTTAATTTTACAAAAATATCGAACCGTGTCAGTGCGAAAACAGAAGCTTACCGCAATATTGCGTTACAATAGGAGCCTTTGATTGATTGATTTTTTTTTTTTGAATACGGTATTTCTCGAAAACGACGGAAAAAACAACGGAAAAAAATTCGGAACAATGTTTTGCAACTAATTTCTAGTTCACATGCCAAAATTGGACAAATCTGAGCAAGAAAAAATAAAAAAGGCCTAAAAAGTCATATAGGCTGGACATGCTCTCGGCCCTTCAATTTATAATATGACCGTACGGCCCCGCTGACGCAATCCTACAGAAAATAGAATCGCAAGGTGACGTGAGCGGGCCGGACGGGTTGACGTGAGCCGGTCAGGAAAATATTTGGCTCTGGGTCATGGCGCCAAGACCTCGCTGCGCTCGGTCCGTAAGCCATGACCTCGAGCCAAATATTTTCCCATCTGGCCCTCCCACTCAGTCAATAAGTGCATAGTATTTTTAATATTTTGTTTCTAATTTAATATTAATTGAGGTCCTTGGATTTGTCAGAGTTACATGTTTTTGTTTAGTGTAATGCTCACTAAATACATGTACACTGTACAAATAAAGTTGTTTCATAATTATTGGTTTTCTACTAATTGCAGGAGATGAGTAACATACAAATCTATAATTATATTCAATAGGAGTTTTAATAGGTCTGTGATGCCAGGTCTTGTCTCTAATAATAATTAATAATAATTTAATTATGTTATTTGCCTGTACATGCATCACCAGGTGTTGATTCCACCAAGTGATGTAAAAGAGAAGCTGCTAAAAGATGCAAACAAACCCAAAGAGGTAATGTGCAAGAAACAGCTTATACATTGTATAATAATATTTACTTTCAATGTAAACAGGCTTAGCAGACTTTGTTTAGAAAAAATGTTCCAGACATGAACATGCATGGAAGATCGTCACATTGCCTAGCATAAATGAATCATGACCAATGTACATGTAACATGTACAAACTGATGTCTGTTTTAATGAGTCCTTAAAATAATTCATTTCCATGTCATTGAAAAAGGGTGTCGAATGAGATCCAAAAGCTCTGGTTTCAAGAACTGACCTGTTTTCTATTTTGCTTCAGCTAGTCATAAAAAGAATATAAACTTTCAGTTTATATCTTGAACAAGACTTGTTACTACAGTGTAATTTACATGTACATGTAGTATACTTCACGGTTTACCCTGCTTCACCTCATTATGAACTGTTAACATATCTGAAACAGTCTTGGGTGCTCTTCTGGCTCTAGTGATTGGTACATGTGTATTAAAATTAATGTTGTTGGTGTTGTGTATCATGGCTGCCTGCAGGGTCTATAGCACTTCTGAGAAGCTCAGACTGTGACATTTTAGATACATGAACTTTACCAGACAGAAATTAACTAGTGTGTTAAGGCTTCTGAGTTCCTGTTAGTTTACGGCCTTGAGTTGCGTACAAAATAATGTAGGTGTGACTTGCTTGTTTTCAGATCAATAATATTGAGAATCAATTGACTGCTGTCATCGTAACCTTCAACTTAACAAAATTCATGAACCATGAAGGCTTGCTCTGTACCTTAGTGGTCTGTGATTGTTATTCCACGAGTTTTCTTTGATAACCATTTCTTGCACATAATAACTGTCAGGGTATAAATTGCTCTGTTGCAGATCTTGGATCGTGTCATGTATCGAGTGGAGTGGATACGACACCAGGAAAGAGAGAAGAAAAAACTGGAGGATGAAAAAGAAAAAGAAAGAGGTTGGTTCATCAAATAATAATTTAATGTATCACATGTACAATATTATATACGTAGCTCAAGATGATATGGAGAAAACATTCTCCAAGTAAAACTGCAAAACAGTTTATTTTTGTTCTCTTAATAAGTTGCTTGCAATGACATGTAAAGCACAAAGCATGGAAAGTAGTGAATATTCAGTGGTCTTGTTAGCCGATTACAATTAGGATAATGTGGGGCTAACTCTCCACATCCACACTCATCTTATAAAGATCTTATTGCAGTCTAAGTCTACATGTGTGTACAGAACGTACTTGGCTATAGTTGGTTCCCTTTTTCCATACATTGTATTGTTTTTGATTTTGAACTCTTTTCCATTATAGTTGCTTTTGCCCAAGTAGACTGGCATGACTTTGTTGTTGTAGAAACAGTGGACTTCAAAGACAATGAATCAGGTTGGCATTACTAAATTATTACAAATCTATTTACACTGGAGATGTAGCTAGTGTTTAAGAGTCCTGTGTTACATTGTATTTGTAGCTGGTCTAAGGCTCAATGGACTTGTGTGAGCTTGAGCTCACAAGCCATTAACCTCTATAGAAAGAGGGGGGGTGGGGGATACAGACAAAATGTACCTTGTGAGACATTTGAAATAGACTTGCAGCATCATGATCATTACTCTGAAGTGGTTGTTGACATGGTTTAATATAAGTTGGTCAGATCCTGTTAAAACAGACACCATCCAGACCAGAAGATGTGCAGTGTAATTTTAGGGAAAATATGGCTTTAATGCCATCAGGACAGAAGAAACTGTCTGTTATAACAAGGTGTCTGTATTTAGCAGGTGTCCATGAAGCTGAGTTCCACTGTAACTGAATGTATTCTTACCAGTTCTTTTCTGAATAAGTGCATGCATTGTATATGAAAGGGAAATAACATGTTATGTACGTGTATGTTGTTGGGTTGGGTCTTAAATTGACACTGAGTAAGTACTGTGTTTGTGATCTGACCAGTTTAATCAGACAAGAAGAATGAACCTTGTTTTGTTTTGTTTTTTCAGCTAACTTACCACCACCAGTAAGCAGAGAACAGCTTGGAGCAAGAATATTGGCACAAGAGAGATTTGAACAGATACAGGTACATGTTTGCAAAATGTTATTGATTCCATGAAAAGTCTATTAGCCCAACTTCTAATAAGCTCTACCATTAAAACTTCAAATTAACCAGACAGTAAGTTAATAAGTGACTTATTCTATAGGAGGAAGGAGGTGCCCCTGAAGACATGGAGGTCAATATGGATGTGGAGATGGAAGTGGATGAACCTGAACCCGCAGTTCTCTCTGCTCCGCCCCCACCACCTCCCCCCAAGGATTCATTTGCGGTAAGTCGGGTAAACCATAGCTGTTATGTTTTTACCATAAATTTCTTGTTGAAAAGCCACAAAAATGCAAAACATACATTTGTCATTTACATTGTATTCCTTACTCAAAGTAGAAAACAGGGATTTGAATGACGCTTACATGATGTATTTGTTGTGATTCAAATCTATTTCATTTTAAGTTTACCCATTGACAGTTCTGTGTCTGTCATTTACAAAATTTGCATTTACAATGTAGCAGAAGAATGTGGACCTCAATGAGGTACCTCTTCCACCCATCCCCTCTGAGCCAGGACCCAGACCACCTCTGCCACCGACAGGTCCCGGAGCAAACATCCAGATCCGACGAGGTTACGATCCTAAGGCGCCTAAAGCTGCCCCAGCTCCAGTGCCGTCTGATAAATTTCTTATCTCTCCCATCACTGGTGAGCGCGTGCCTGCGGAGAGCATGGCTGAGCATATGAAGATCAGTCTGTTGGATCCACGCTGGAGAGAGCAACGGGATCGAGTGTTACAGGAGAAGAAAGAACAGGAGCAGGTCTTTGCTGAAGGTAACGTTTAGTCTTGCTCTGCTGCAATCAGTTTACTGTAGATGAACAAGGGTTAAAATAAGCGCCTCATCAACAGCCCAAAATTAATCAGGACTTTTGGAATGATTGTGAAATCAAGGGAGCGGAGGTTGGAAACGAGCACGAAGCATGAGCAGGGGAGTAATTATTAATTATCTTGGAACTTTTCAAGTTTTGCGAGTAACTGGGGATGAGACCGTTAATTCATTCATCCCTGCAGTTTTTGCGCTTGTCGCTTGTTGCTTGTCATTCATCTCTCCTTGAGGGAAAAGAGACTACCTGCGGACAAAATCTTTCCAAACGAAGGGTCCTTTTTTCCTAGTTTCTCGGTGTTGATTTAGATGATTAAGTTCCCTGGTTTGTTGCTGTTGTTGTTTTTCCAGCATGCACCTCGTGTAGCAGTGGCGGATCCAAAGGGAGGGTCGGGGGGTCCCCCCCCCCCCCCCCCCCCCCTTTCAGGCCTGTGCCTCCCTTGTGGTTTATAAAAATAATAGAATAAAATTGTTTTATACGTAGTTGTTTCACTTCCACCAATTGACTGATTGTCAATTTTTTAACTTAACAAACGCTTTTCGAGTTTCAGGAATGCTGGCAATGCCGTCCAGAGGGTAAAATCTGAAAAATTTTCCGGGAAGGCATGCACCCGGAATGCTGAAAATGGCGTTTCAGAGGGTAAAATCGGAAAAATGTTCCGGGAAGGCATGCACCTGGAGCCCCCCTTTCAGGAATTCCTGGATCCGCCCTTGTGTAGTCATGAAATCTCCTATTACAACTGACTCGCTGGTTTTTGCGGCACATGCTCCCCAAAAAATATATAGAGTATCTCCCCCGGTTTTAAGTTTGGCAAGATTTTCAAGTGGTTAGTAACCTGCGGGCAAGTTTTTCTGTTTCAAGTGTTTTTGAGATTAAGAATAGATGAATTTCTATGAATTAATTATAAGGCTGGCGCTTTCTCGAATGACTTCACATTTATATCGTGGTGTAGCGTTTATGGAAGTGTTGAAAAATCCATTTGAAGTCCACAGATCGGTTTAATTTTCCATACTGAGTTTGAAGTCAAAGACATTGCTTCGCGTATTGACCGTATTCACAGATAAAAATGACCACAAAGTGACGTCATATCACTTGACATAACCAGAACTTCAAGGTCATAAAAGATAGCAAACTCTACTATTTGTGAAACCGGGCTTTAAGCGTACATAAGAAATAAAGAATTCGAAGCATAGCCCCAATAATGTAACTGCTCCACAATCGAAGAATCCATTGACTGTTTTACATTCTTCATTACTGGTGGCGTTACGTCAACGAGTTTTAAAATGCTTATTCTTCTGGACAAGAGATTAAAGATAAGAAATATGATCCTAGGAAGTTAAGATATTGTTCTAGAAAATTCTAGAAAGTTTTGCTTTTAACCCATTGACACCTGAGGATTTTTACGTTTTTGAGTGATTTTCTGCATACACACGCCACATAGGATTTCGTGACTTCATATTTGGAGTTACCATTGGAAGTGCTGCTGTTCTAAAACACTGAAGGCTCGAGTTTACTGGAAACGTCATTGTGACGATCTCATTTTGCTTGGTTGATTTGCAATAAAGGGTCCAATATGAATTATCTACGATTTTTGGTAAGTTCACAGCCATTTTTCATCTTTAGTAGCTGCCTGGTGAGCATCGTTAAGCTTGGAGGTAGTTCAAAGTCCACTTCTCAATGAAGCGAGTTAGGTGTTGTACTTCGTTTACGAATTTGGCTCGTTGCTCGTTGAACTGGAAAAATGGCCGCCTGGAAACGAAGTAGCTTTGGGACTCGACTCTGGATGAATTTCTCGACCTACCGCGGCATATTTTGGAAGTTGCGACCACAGGAGAACACAACAAGCGCGAAATTTCGGCGGTGGGTCAGAGTGGCTGTGGACTTAGTATATATATGAAAATTTTGACTTTTGGGTTTGCCACGATGATTTGAATAAAAAAAAACTAAAGGCAAAAACGTGATTTTTGTTGTTTTTCTATGACGTTAAAAACGGTAATTTTTGTTATTGTCCAAATTCAAACGCTGATATTCTGCAAAAATCGCTGACTTTTTTGTGTTTATTGGGTATCTCAATTTGAAAGACTTTATAGTCAATGCTCACAACTGCTAGTTAAGGCAATGTTCGCACGATTGAGAAAGTTACAATTTTTTTAATGCAGTGGAGTCTTGTACGGGCGGTTATGGGCGGTTCAGGTGTCAATGGGTTAATATATTGACTTATCTCAAATTTAATCGCCGATTCTTCTCAATACCCGTGTTTTTAATAGCCGACATCACTGCTTGTTTTAAATTGTACAATGCAAAGAAAATTGATCAGTCTCGATCAGGAAAAGGCTTTCGATCGCGTGAATTACGATTTCTTACAACGCGTGCTACATCGCTTTAACCTGGGACCGCATTTCCGGCGATGGGTTAATTTAAAGTTATTTACACAGACATAACTAAAGTTGTCACGAACAACGGTTGGTTTTCGCCAGCGTTTGTTCTTGAAGGGGGAGTTAGACAGGGCTATCCTTTGTCGCCTCTCATTGTAGCCGAGACTTTAGGCCATTAGCAAGCTATTCGCCGGGAACCGAGCATTGAGGGAATTCAAATCCCAGGCTCGAATAACAAACAGAGCAAAGTGTCACAGTACGACGATGACACCACACTAATCCTTGCTAATGACTTTTCTGTTTTAAAATAGCTTTCCCAAGTAGGTTTACGAGGTATTTGTCCCTTGCTATAGATCACTGTTAGGATGTGACAAGTCGCAATTATCTATCTACTTTGCTCGATAATATTGACCCACTGATCTTTGGATAATTTCTCTAATGACACGATCCCGGAGGATTTCATGCCATAGCCATGATTATAATTATTTTATTTCTCTATGTATTTGCTGCACTGTCCTGGCATATACTGTTAGGGTTTCTTTGGCTCAGACTCGTGTTGCAAAATAAATGGCAATCGGCTGAAGTTTATGTTACCGCTGTGGACATATTAGGATCAGTAAATACACTGTAAATAGGCCGTGATTATGTGTCCACAGCCTGCCGCGTGCAAGACTTGTTAGAAAGTGTTTTTTGATCACGGATGTAAGTATCTATTAACAGGGATTCTGACAGGGTGCGGGAAAAAATCCAAAATTGTGCGGGAGTTTTGGGGCAAATTGTGCGGGAAATAACTTCGATTGTGCGGGATTGCGCAATCCTGTGACCAACCAAATATTCAATCACCAGTGTTCTAGCCAGACCAGAAAAATATGACAGGGAGGAAATTCTGCATAAATGAAAAATAGAAATGGATGTTTTACTTTGGGGATTAAAATGTACCCAGCAATCGCCAATTTGCGACTGTTTTTCTTCACCAAAGTTTATTTGTCTCAACAAAATCACATTGCGTGACACGATGAACTCGATCGGTTAAAACCGAAATACCACCTCTAAATAAAATGTTTCCGATCTGAGCGAGTTCCTTTCTGAAAAATCCGTACATTTTATGTAGTGTGAATAATTTCCATTAAAGGTTCACACAATTTCTTCGAAAGTTTGCCGCAAAAACACAACCTCGACATGTATGCAAATTTACATTTACCAAAATGCGTGCTAAATGTAATTTGATAGCATAAAACGTCGTTCACTTGATTGAAAAAATAAAATCCAGTATTCTGATGATCAGAACTTAATAATTTTCTCCTATCAATCCGAAGTTCCACCGCTTTAATAGATTGTTTGTCGATTCGCAAACTTGATCAGTTCTTTGCAAAAATAATTCAGACAGAGTGACATTCATATCGGCGCGACCGAGTTCATTTCTTCGGTGTTTCTTCTTCGGTCCCCGACATATTAAAATGAAAGAGGAAGCGAAAGCGCTCGAAAAAATATCAACAGGTTGATAAGAAAAACGACATAAATGTCTGGAAAACGACAATTAAAAAGCTACGCGAAAAATTCTGTAGGAAGTCGGAAAGAAGTAAAACTGAGATTAGTTCCCAGGATCCGGACGGCGAAGAGAACGCCTTGTTGTTTTTATGTCGATCCGCTCGAGCTGTTCGAGGAAAGCGAGGGATTTGTCGATTGTTTGGAAGGAAAATGGGCTGAAAATAGCCTAAAACGTTTCTCGAAATCTTGGTAATCAATAGAAATACCTGATTTAATTAAAATTTTGAGCAAATATTTCAGAATTGTGCGGGATTGTGCGGATTTTTAGGAATTGTGCGGGTTTGACCGAATTGTGCGGTCCCGCACCCGCGCACCCTGTCAGAATCCCTGTATTGAAGATTCAAGAATGAAAATGCAATCATGTGCAGGAGTAATAAGCTCCTATCACGTTCCTATACTGGAATCACGACTTCTTACAGTTAGTTTTAGCTCCTTAGTTTATTCTGTTGTTGAGTAGTATTTTGGAGCTAGACAAAACTTCCGTTATCTTCAGTATCACGGCATTACGATCACTGCATCTAATAGTATATCCTCTGTACGCAAAGAACAGCTTCAATTCACTTGTAGAGTTGCACCAATGTATCTCGAATTCATTGAGACATACACAAGACTAAACTACGTTTCTTTTGTACAACAAGCGTGTAATTCTCGTGAAGTAATGTTGTGCTCCATGCGTCCATAATAATGCAGTAATTCCATAATAATGGAGATCAAAGTGCCCTTTGGGCTATCTCCTGTAAGTTTTTCCCATCATGCAGTGCTGTCATATTATGTCCGAATAATGTTTTTAGGCTAGACTGTGTGATTTCTTGAGTCAAATTTCTCTTTTATCAATTTTTTGGACGTCATTGAAAATGGTGATGCTCTCCTCTTGTCTTGTTTCTGGAGCAAGTGTTGGTAGTTTTAACTCGTCTGGATTTCCACCTGGTTTACTATGCACCACCACTTATAAAATAATGGCATTCTCGTCATTTTTAACAGAGTGTAACACATGAACATGGTAACAAAATCTCGATTTGTTGTCTGTTCAGAGATTGAATAAGTTTTCTATAACTGTTAATCATTCATACAATTAATTACTAGCTTTTAATTGTCATTTGCTGCAGGAAAAATGCTATCATCTGTTTAAAGATGGTGGCTCTTAGGGAAGTGGTCATAACAAGTGTACTCGACGAGAACCCACCCTGTATAGGGGTAGGGGGTTACACAAGATACCACCTATCTAATGAGTCTAATGGACACATTTTTTTTTTATTCTGTCTGCATAAAGCTTGCATTGCTAGTAAAATGGCACAGGAATATTTTTATCTTTCTCTCAGTTTTTACTCCTGATAGAATGGGGCTATACGAACAAGACACCATCTTTTTAGGGCGAGAGGGGGTACATAAAGAGACCACCAGTCTTTTTGTTAAATGGTGGTTCCTGTCCGAAAGACCATTTCCGATAGCTATTTCTATCTGAATCTGGGTTGTTTTAATTATGTGTAACAATATCTTCAACAAAAATAATTTATTGTCGAAATATTAAATTGACATTGTAGAATTTTTTAAGCTAATAATTTTAAGTCATTAATTTAAGTCATCAATAAATGTCAGTGTTATATACAAGCTATGTGATCTTTTCTTTTGTGATACTTTATGGTCCCGGAGCAAACGTTATCCCTTAGTTTCCATTCCAGCTTAATTCAATACCTTTCTATGCATACATGTGCATCTCATCGTAAATAAACTTTAGCAATTCTTGTGGGATATGCCAACGGAGGGCAGGCAGGAAAATTTAGCCATCTGCCGACATAGTTCGCAGGGAATTAATGTTTCAGTTTTAGTTTTTGGGTGCAAACATAAAGCGTAACGCATTTCGAACAAGCTCGATTTATTTTAAATAATTCGTTATAAAAGTTATAGTGTAAAACCCGTTCTTTATCGCCTACAGCTTAGAAAATACATTGAAGTGTTTATTTCGAAAATATAAGTGGAAATCATGTACTGTTTTCTTGCAGCAACCTGTTCTCTGCATTAGTCAGCTAACTTCATTTCACTCATTTGCCGCCATGACATTGCATTAACTGACAAATTGAACATGGCTGATATTGCAAATCAGTTTCTTTCTGCCTCCAATGACAGAGAAAATCGCTTTGGAAAATTCGTTTCCAAAGTCTTCCCATACTGAAAAGAATTGACAGAGAATATTCGAGTGACAGTCGAATCTACTTTGAACAAACAACCAAAATGGAGTTACACCCAAGTTTCAGAAAGTGTTTCGTGTACTTTTCATGAGAATTAAACTGAACTCAAAGCTGGCCTTGGAAACTGCTTCTCCGGTCTCAGGAACACTGGAAATAGCATTTCAGGGAGTTTCATTTCAAAAATTTCCCGGGAAGCATGCCCCCGGACCCCCCTAGAAGCTTGCGCCTTCGGCGCTCGGCACAGGAGATTCGCCCCACCAACATTATATTCTGGCGCCGCCCCTGTAATTGTAAGATGGTTGGGTTTACTACGATGAGCTGTGAAGGCGACATCAACAGGGGGCTGGTGTAAAGAAAATTGTAGGGGCAGTTACAACACCGCGGCCAGGCTTCATGCTATCAAGCTACTGTTACATCGCATCTGACTTGCTATAGTATTCCTTTCCCTAGTATGGCCTTTCTAGTATTCCTAACACGTATATGCGTCAGGCATTAAAACATATAGACTCGCAAAAAAAATATCATGCAAGCAAATCATGGCAAAAAGAGAAATCCTGCACAGTCTCGAGCGTAGAAAAAAATATCCTGCACCAAACAATTCCCCCCCCCCCCCCCCTCAAAAATCTAATGGTCCGTCCCTAACACGACATTACTCCGGTTATACCCATTAATTCCTTATTCCTTTCTTATTAAATTCCTTAACTGATTAGAATAGCTTTCCCGAGTAGACCTACGAGATATTTGTCCCGTTAGATTACCATTAGGCATATATTAGGGTTTCTTTGGCTCAGAGTCGTGTTGCAAGGTAAATAAGTTTATGTTATCGCTATGAAAATGTTAGGATCAGTAAATTTCTTAGTTCGTGATGCAGTGTTAAAGTCTCCAACGTGCAAGGCTTGTGAAAGAGTGTTTCTTCGTCACGCTGAGATGTATAAGTGTCTAATATCCAAGAACGAAAATGCCAAAGACGACCACGACAGCTCTAGCAACTATGTTTAGCTCATTTCTGTTCTTGATATAACTGTTTGTTAACAACAGTGACATTCAAGCAAAAGTTAAGATGAGGGGATGAATACTGAGTAAGTTTACAAGAACTAGATTTCCACCTGAAACAGATTTTGACGATAAGATTGATGATGATCTCATTAATGAGAACAGAGAACAAAGTTGTTAAGAATTTTACTTGAAAGGAGAAATGAAACTTCTTCGCAGAATGAAATCTAAATCATTCATTCAGTTATATTTAATAAAAAAGGATCCTGAAAATTAATTGCAGAGAGCTCTTGATGCTTTATATCCCACGTAGAAATGAGATTTCAGCAAATAAAACATGTTATATTTGAAAGAAAAGAAAGGAGAATGTACTCTTACATAAAGTTATGGGAGATCCTGAAAATAAGGAACGTGATCAGTTAGATACTGTACAGGGAACTATTTGGTTGTTTTAACCCATGTTTAGATAACGATCACGACGGGACCAATCTTTTTTAAAGTAATGTTGGAATTTTTTCTACAGCAAATGATAATGAAAAGCTAGTAATTAATCGTATGGATGATAACAGTTATAGAGAACTTGTTCAATCATTGAACTTAACAGAGAACAAATGGCGTTTTTTTACCATATGTTACTCTCTGTTAAAAACGACGAGAATCAATTGACACTTTAAGTAGTGGCGTGGGTTTAGGGAAGGCAACAGTAACACAATGTTTGTATGAAGCTCTTGATAATAAACCAGGTGAAAATCCAGACGAGTTGAAAGTACTGAAACTTTCTCCAGATACAAGACAAGAGGACTGCATAACCATTACCAATAACATGGAAACTTACTTGTCGAAACAGAAATTGAACTCAAGAAACCACGCACTCTAACCTAAATGTCCAATTGCAACATCAAAAACAATTTTCAGACATAATCTGACAGCATTGCATGATGGGGAAAAACTTACAGGAGATAGCCCAAAGGGCACTTTGATTATTTCATTGTGGCCAATTCACTTAATTAACTCAGTTGATACTAAATTTTGAGTGTTTCACTTAACCCCTATATTTTCTCATTTGCCAGGAATGTCGATTGGAAGCAGTCTGAAGCAGCTGGCAGAGCGTCGTACAGATATCTTCGGTGCCGGAGACGAAGAGACGATGATTGGTAAAAAGATTGGTGAAGAAGACACTCGTAAACCAGAGAAGGTGACGTGGGATGGTCACACTTCATCCATGGCTGCTACTTCTCGCTTGGCTCAACAAGGCGTCACTTTAGAGCAACAGATCGAGGCTATTCACAAATCCAAGGGACTAACGTGAGTCACCTGCCGTGTTCAACTTCCTTAAGCCTATGATGCAGTTGATACACGGTTCAACATTTTTTATCAACTAATGTTGACAGTGTATCACGCAGTTTTGAATGCTAAAATAGGCCATTCAATACATGTATGTTGAACGTCGTTAAGCGAAAATAGAGAAAGATTCTATTGTAACTTGTTGAATGACGTCAGTCAATCGTTTTAAAGAAATTTAAGTAACGGTCCTAGTAAGAACTAGGCAACCTAACGGCAAGGAATGCAGAAATGTGTTAATTGTGATATTGTTGAAACCGTCCACCTCATTGGCTAAAACATGAAAATCGACCATCACTTAACCAGGTAGTGCATTTATTTCTCTCTAGTTTACTAATTGGTTCCCTTTTAGTGAAAACTATTCTGAGTTTTAATGCAACCAAAATTCTATGTGGGAAACATGTAAAATTAGAAGCCTTTCTTGGCCATTGTTTTGGAGTTTCACGATCGGATGAAATCTTGTAGCACAAAAGAAACAACACTTTAAAATAAAGTTCCAGTACATTTTATTTAAAAAAACATGTTGTCCATAGGTTGATGCATTCTCAGTAAAAAAAAAACAAACAATCTTAAGTGGGGAATGCGAAATGCCGCGGAACAAAAGAGCATTGCCTAGTTCTTACACGCATTGTTACAAATGTGTTTTCTACTCATTCACCAAGTTGCAACATCTTCAATATTTGTTGATCAACAAATGTTGAACGATGTTGAACCAATTTGGCAGTAAGTAAGACAGAAGTCTCCATTTTAACGACAAGGCACATTAACTCAGTTCTACGATGTATTTTAGACGTTATTTTTGAGAATTTTATGAGTATGTCCAAATGTTTATTGTTCTGTTGCTTTCCAGGCCATCGGAAGAAAGAGAACGAATCGGTCCAAAAGTTCCAAGTCAGGAAAAACCTCAAACGAATAGACCACCAACCACAGCCATCCCGCCCCCTCCCTCCATGAATACAACAACTGTAACGAGGATACCACCCCCACCCCCGTTGTCAACGATGATGAATTTACCACCCCCTCCCCCCATACTCCCGCCTGGTGCACCGCCACAATTTTTGGGTAAGTGATACTTAGAATAAATTATTGACAACGACTATAGGCAACTCACGACCTCATGTAGTATGCAAATTTTACCAGTTGCTATAGCGACAGTTGGCCGGCTGTGGTTTGATCCTTGGTGAAAGAAACAAACAAAAGAAAAGAAAAAAGGACAAAAACAAAACGGAACAAGCAAGCAAAACAGAACATAGACATTGATGGTCTTGAAATCCCCAGCGTTTAGTGAAATACGACCAAATCGAATACTATTCGACAAATGTAGCTTGCATTGCATAGAATGATAGGTCTATTCACTACACAAAGTATGATGCGGTTTGTTGCTATACATGTACATGTATTATAGAACACTTGATGACAAGTTTCTCTGCGAATTAGTACATGTTTCTTGTCGTTTGTTTCTTTTTCTTTTCTTTTTCTTTTTTTTTCAGTTAGGTTCTCTCGAAATTGAAACTAAAAAAAATTCAAGATATCTTGTTCATCAACCCATTTTCTTATTAACTTTATACGTATTTATCACTAGGTATACCGCCCCCGCCACCCCCGGGTGGGCTCCCGCGGATGCCGCCGCCCATGTTTGTGAATCCCAACCCGCCGGTTGCACCTCCAATGCCAAGCAAACGGGACGCAGAAGGAGACGACATGGGTGCTAAGAAGTCCAGAGCTGAGCCGGCTGAAGCGAATCTTATCCCTGAAGAAGTCTTTCTGTCGTCCAACCCGAACCCAGTCACCTTTGGTGTCCAGATTCCTCACATGCCAGACAAGACCGAGTGGAAACTGGACGGCAAAACCATTAGGCTTACGTTGCCGCTCACAGATCAGGTAAAAATGGGACTTGTGTCACCAATCACGCGTCATCTTCAGCGAAGGAGACCCAGTACGGTTTCTAGTAATAGAAAATAAATATTTATTGCTTGTTATTATTAGTTAAACTGCTCTGGACATTTGGCGCGAGGTCTAGGGAAGTATGGATGAGGGGGTGGGGGGGGGGGGGGGGGGGGGGGGGGGGGTCGAATGTCTGTTAACAGTTGCATTCCCGGTCATTTCTCAGCTATCATGCAAAAACAATCCGCAGTATTTCGGGGTTTACCTCGGTGTAAAAACCTGTGGCTTTTTCCTTTGTTTTCTACCTTTGTTGTCTTGCACTCTATTGTTTCAGTACCTTTTGTTTTCTTTGTCTTACATCACTCGTGTCGGTGAGTTGGCAGGTTTTTACACCGAGGATGAGCCGTATTTCTCAGCTCAGTTAAAGTGCCCATAACGATTTATTTTTATTTTCTTATCTAAATCTACACGTCACGTAATGATCATCCGCGAAAATTTTTTTGATTTCAGCAAAACGTGAATTTTTTATGATTTTTTAAAGTCTTCGAAATTTGCCGCCATTTTGGTCTAATCCGTGACGTAGATTAAGGAACACATAACTTCAAACAAAGGAACCTGTGACTTCAAACAAAGGAACTGTGACGTACATTAAGGAACATGTGAGCCCGTTGGCCTTCTTAACAGCGGGACGGGTATAACGCAAAAAAATAGGATTTTGAAATATTCATAAAAAATTTACGTTTTACTGAAATAAAAATTTTTTTTCGCAGATGTTCATTACGTGACCTGTAGATTTAGATAAGAAAATAAAAAAATTCGTTATGGGCACTTTAAGGAGAAAATGGACAATAGTTACAGCAGGGCATTAATTTATGGTTGTTTCATTGTTTCAGGTTTCTGTCATCAAGGCAAAACTTCACGAGATTACCGGAATGCCGGCTGGCAAACAAAAGCTGCAGCTCGGGGTAAGAAATTTCAAAAGCTGATCCTCATTTTTATTTTTTTACTCTAGCTCGTCAACCATTTGGCTAGGCTTGATTTCCTCCGCCCTCTCGACTGGTAATCGCGCCTAAAAATATTCTTCGAGTTGGATAAGCATTTTCTGTTCACCATTTAATTTAAACAGAATATTCACAAACGCTATTTTTCTTCACAGGGTATTTTCATCAAAGACTCCAACTCGCTGGCTTATTATAACGTCATTCCTACAAGCGTGGTACAACTGCAGCTTAAAGAACGTGGAGGAAGGAAGAAGTGATTGAGCGCAAACTGGCTTGGTTTATGCTCTTGTTCCCGTGTTGTTTACTCAATCACGAGAGAGTGCACTTTACGTCTGTGTTTTTGTATTTAATTCCATCAACTAAGCTACTTATTTTTTAACAGTTTCTGCCCTTGGAAAGAAATGAACAAACGCGAATAGCTAGTTTTTGTTTTCTTTGTATGTCTTAGGCCCGGTTCAAACGTCGATCTTCACATGTACCGAATCTAATGCAAATGGAAAATTTATTGTTCTTGCTCATTTACATTAGATTCGGCACATGTGAAGTTCGACGTTTGAACCGGGCCTTGGAGAATGAAGTCATAATTTATTATAATTATTTTTTTTAATTTAATGTTAGCGAACAAATCTCTTTTTTAATAGTTTTCACTCTTCCAGCTCCAATCTTCTCAACAATTTATTGAACGCAGACTGGCTTGGCGGCTTCATTCGTGCTTTTGTTTTCAAGCAGTTTGCACGACTGTAAACTCGTGTCCACAATTCAGTGGCAGGAGTATCAAGAATGCCTGGAACAGCCTTGGCAACACAGCCTTTGAGAAGAGGGAATATACGCGTATTCATTTATTTCCGCGAAATTGTGCGCGCAAGGCTTCAATCGATGAGACACGTTACTAGGCAACATGCTGATGCTAGTGCGAAATTAGCCTGTTCCAGGCTCCGAGATAGTGCGGAACGCGCGAATTAAAAGAAGGGGAAAAAATTGCGGGGGAACTGGGGAGAAGGCGGTCCAGTTCCCCGCGATTTTTTCTCTTTTTTTTACCTCGCGCGTTCCCCACTATCTCGGAGCCTGGAACAGGCTAGTGCGAAGTATGTAATTGTGGGTGTTCTTTTTTTTTTATTTGAATTTATTTGAAAAATAAAAATTTGAAAACACTTTGTTCCCTTGCACAGGAGGTATCAACAACGCCCAAGCAACAAAGCAAACAATAAAAAAGTACATCTCTTCCTCTGCAATTTTACCGTCTCAGTTAAAAATAATCTTTGTACCGTCAGAGAGCCTCTGATACGCAACCCACTTCGTGCAACAGTTTAAAGTAGTACTACGAGGAAAATTTGTTATTTTGTTTTTCACTTTTTTCACCAGCAAACTATTAAATAGGCTCAAAATAATAGGAATCGCGATAAATTAGTTCGGTATATGCGTAACCGCACTGGAAATTTCTGAATGAAAACTCCGTGAAAACCGTCCGCCATTACTCAGTTCGCAAATGAAAGCCCGCGACTTTTCGCTGCAGCAGTCTTACTTTTGATCACGTGATGTGACGTAAAGCCTCAACCAATTATTTGCATTTGGCGTTATTTGGCAGAGAAATAAAGCGGAATATGAAAGGCAAAAACTTGGAAAAGAACTTCGAAGCATTCAAGTTGTCATAACCTTCAGATCCACAAAACCAAAGCCTACTAGACTGCGCTCTATTTTGGAAACAGAACCACAGCACCAGCGAACGATGGAGATGAGGAAACAAGCTCAGACAGACAAGACCAAGGAAACGGAGAGCTATATAATGCATGGAAGAAAAACGGGGAAAGTCAGAATGGGATGTAAGCGCAACTACTGGGCCCCAAGTGAACAAAAAATGTAGAAACGCAGTACTCGCGTACTAAATACTTTGATACTTTCTTAAATAAATTGATTTTTTTTTTTTGAAGGAGTTTAAAAAAACGCCATAAGAATTTGGATTAAAAACAAACAAAACAACAACAAAAAAAAAAAAAAAAAAAAAAAAAACTAAAATTGTTGATCACTGATAATTTGCAATTCTTATACATGCACATTAGTATTGTTTTTGTAAAAAGTAAAAGCCGGACACGAACAGCTCAACTCAAAATCGGCGGAAACCGTGAATGAACGAACGGAAAGGCAGCCAAAATGACGCACTGAATCAGACCACAACTGAAAGGACAACTGAACCCATGAATGACTGAGCAACAAGGTGACCGACAACCGAACGTAAAAACCAGCAAGCAAAGGACTGAACGAATCCTTTGTGCAAGAAGAAAAGGAGTTGTAGCAAATGCTATCATCATGATATTAAAACATTAGAGTTTCACCCTGAAGTTTTAATACCTGTTGCAAACCTTTAATTTTAAATGTTTGGACCAATGGGCGAAATAATTCGTTTGTGTCAAACCGTACCATATAACAAAAAGTCTAACTTTGTTTTTTTTATTTAAAAAGTAAGAGACACGAACAAAAAAAAAATCAAAATCGAAAACCGAGAATCACGAACCATAAGGACAGCCAAAATGACGCACAGAAAATCAGGGAACATTTGACAGGACACTGACCCGAATCCATGAATCACCGAACGACAGGCTGAGCGACAACCGACAAGAGTAGGATGAGGTATATGAAATTTCAAGTCCATTATGATTAAGTTCAGGGAATCGGTTGATACTACGTGAAATTTTCGTATCCTGAAGAAGGCAGCAATGTCGAAACGTGGGTGTTTAAAACAGTGAATATAGCGCCAAAAAACAACGCAAAAAAGGCGCTACGCAACATATATTATTAATATTATTCACTGATTATTATCTTACTATGTGAAATGCATGCTTTGGTAGATCAGTATTCCTCTATCAACAGCAACGTTTAAATCATAAAGAACATCGCAGTTGCTGACTGCCAAACGACACATGCGCCGCTGGTCAACGGGACTGTGGTCTTACAGCGTGACAGACGCGAGATTGGATTTCATTCGGTTCGGTTATCTTCTGGCTTTCCAAGCTGAGATGCGAGGTAAGATATCGATCGATTGCTGCATTAATATGAAGCAAGAAATAAGAATGCATGGCCCATCCATATTACAAGTGGTAACGAGGACTAATTAACGAGCGATCGCTACAAATTTCACAATCGAATGGGTAACGATCTGAACGATCGCTCGCCCGCCATTTATCTCGGTGTTTATCAACATTTGGTAAAGTTGAATGTTTAAACAGGATCACAGATGATGCAAATTTGTTTTTAGAATTCTTTGCAACAGCGCCAGTTCTTTATTTTTTCAAGTGTCCGATAAACCACATTCTCTGTAATCATTTATTGGGTAGAAAAGAGAGAATAGACTTCCGGAATCACAACGCCTCCGCACTTCCGTTTTGAGAAGTATAAACTGAAAGAAAATCGTTTTCAAAAAGTGTTTGGCAGTTAATTTACACTTAATACAGTAGAAAATGTATGACTTCTTAGCAGCCAAGTTAACTCTTTTTGTAATTTAGCGGTGATAATGTCGCGACAAGCAGATTGGAAGTCATTTCACCTCATGCGTGACACGCGCGTCAACGGTCCATGATTTTCCCAAGCGGGTATCGTACGGAATCAGACTTTGCATTGCTAAAATTTTCTTCCAAGAAAAACCTCGCTATGTATTCCTCCAGGTTATATAATTGAAGTTAGCTTAGTATATGCAATTTTACATGAATTTGTTTTCGCATCTGACCATTTTCCTACGCTGAATATAATGTGCGTTTTGTTTTCTACCCCCTCCCTGACAAGTTTTCTAATCAACCACTTTCTAATTACCCATTAGGGAATTCAATATTCTTTGTTGTGCGCGCGACTCGTCACTCTAGTGTTGTGAGCTTGCTTTGATTGATTTTGTTGTCGCGTTCATGGCCGAGGTGATTTGCAATGGGCCTCACGACATTTTTAAACGCTGGTGAGTATAAGAAAACTGCACAAGATATTTTCATAGCGCATAGAACACAGCTTCTAACGAATCTAAACGCGAGCCACCTGCCCGAGAACGTTCCGGGTTCTTTCAAAGATTCGGCGGGCCATCCGTTGTGCACATTGTTTTCGATTTCTTCACGTGTTTATGTCAATTTCATGTTGGACTCAAAATTTCAGCTTATTGTATCGCAATTTGTTTTCACAGATGTTCACCTTTTAGTGGTGTTAACAGCGTCGCTGGTTGTCTTCTTGGCTTGTTTTTGCGTCCTCTTTCGAGCGTATAGAAGAAATCAATACAAAGGAAAACAGAAAGAACTTCAGCGGCCTTTTATCAAAGGGAAACGCGGCTCTCTTTCACCTAGAAAGAGTCCTCTTTTATTTGGCAGTCTGGTGAGTTTTTGAAATTATATTATTGACTTCAATGATGCAATTTCTATGTCGTGTCGTTGTTCGATAATTCAAGCGTTGAAAGCATGTTATGTATTTGTGTTTGGAGTGTTTTATTGCTTTTTGAGCTTGCCCGCCGTGAATCAGAAATGAACAAGTCTCTGAGAGGAACGTCGAATAATTATGATTCTTCATATTTTACTGTCTTTACTGTCTTGAAGATGCTACTGACAAACATTTAACTTGTCTTTCTTTATAAGATAATAAGCAAACAATTTTGTTTGTGTCCGCTAAAGCAATCTAAATATTCATAGTGTTCGGTTGAATGAAGCTCTATATTTTTTGTATTAGAAGAGATTAATGTACATGTAGAAAGGCTTAAGCTTATGTCATCTAGATCTTATCGCTTAATAATTTCAAGAAGACGGATATTTTGATCCCTTTTAATCCAAGAATGTTTTCATTTCAAATTACGTACGACTCCGTCAAATAAATAGAAAATGATGTAGTTTCTTGCGGTTTTGAATTTGCATTTCTTGTAGGTCGTTAATTCATGTTTACAGAATAGTCGAGAAGCGATTTAGTAAACGAAGAGATGAAATATTAACCACAAAGCGCCTTCTGCAAAGCTGTGTGAGAATTAATGCGTTAAAGTTCAAATGTCAGCGTTTTTTTTATTAATTTTCCCATGGGTGGCTTTCGCTTTTGTTTTCAGTGCAATGATCTGGACATTGTTCTGTTTAGCCGTCGGTTTTTGGCACGGACAGTAAAATTTAGTATCACCTGCTGAGAAAATTCTAAATACTTAACCTTAAAAGAAAAATTGTAAAAGTTGAATGAAGCCTGTGTTTTCCTGTGTGTTAATTGCTGTGTATTGGTTTTAAAAACAGCATGTTAAATTCTAAACAGCACATTTTGACTGTGATGAATTTTTTGAATGAATGACTCAACATTATTAATTATGTTAATGATCTTAAATATTGGAAAATATTAATTCAATAAAGGTGGTTCACAGTTTTATAAAAGCATAAAATTATTTTAAGGGTTCTTTTAGTCTTGAAATGCATAAAATAATCTTATTCCCCTAAAACAACATCACTTTGTGTACCTGTTTCCTTTCTTCACTCAATAATTATGATTACATGTATATGCATAAAATTATTGTACATTCATTGGACACAATTTCTCAAACAAGAACATTTCATTTTTTGTTCCAGATACATTCCTTATAACTCACTGGGTTTAACATTCTGAATGACACTATTTTGAAATTTTCTGGACCTCTAAAAAAATTAACAAAACTAACATCTTTAATCAAAGAACTTTTGTCACAAAATATGTGCTCAATATACATGTAATTAACTAGACCGTTAAACCTGCATGTAGGTGTAGCTTCACTTTAAGAATAAACATGTTCATTGTTATGTAAAGTTTTGCTAACCACACATTTTGTGCATGCTATCACGATTGTGTAAAGTTCAACCACAACCTTGGAAGGTGACATACTGTAGTAGGCTGCAATCTGACCATGGCAGTTTTATTTTAATGCTAATTTAAGCATGAGTTGTGGTGTATGGATTGGCAATGCACGTTATTGTGGTTATTATTATTATAAAAAGAACCTAATTTATTTATTGTATACATGTTGAGGTAAGATCGATGAAGGGAGCTGAGGGAGGCTTGTTCCCTATACAATTTTACCCGGCCTTAAGCCAATCGATAAAATTCGATAATCGATTGCAATTGATATTAGTCGATTATATTAATCGATTGATATCGGAAATCGATGAAAATCGAAGATCCAAAAAGTTGTGAGTATCGATTTTCATCAATTTTCATTGATTATAGCGATTGTCAATGGTAATCATTTAATAATGATTTCAAATACGTTTGTACTGCGCGTAAGTAATGTAAGTCTTAACTACTGTACTGTAAATTTTTCTCTTTGTAAATAGGGATCTGTCGTTCAATTGCTGCTTTTCCTCTAAATGTGTCAAAAATACGAAAAACTTGATTAAAGGCTTGTCATGAAAACTATTTCTTTGAAAAGTCTCGTCAGTTGAAACCCGTGATACGTGGACAATATTCTCTAAATAACCTTCTATAATGAACAAAAGCAGATTCATTGAACAACATGTCTTAAAAGTACCGACTCTGACATAAATCAAGACTCCGGCAAGACTGATTTGAGTGCCTTGAGTCCACGCTTACACCTGGGGCTTACAAAATGTTGTAATAATTCATAAACTGTTCATTTATTAAAACCGATAATAATCTATAAAATCGATAAAAATCGATACAATTAAGGGGACTTCACTTGTGAGTATCGATTTTCATCGGTTGATTGAACCAATCAATATTAATCGATTAATTTTTATTTGATTATATTGATAATATCGATTGCTTTCCAATGATCGATTTTCATTGATTGGCTAAGCTGGGAATTTTAAAAGCCTTGGTAAATTTTTCCATGAATTAATTTCTAAAATATCTGGCCATCCTCAGGATGCCTTGACACATACCCTGCTGGCTAAAATCTTGCCTGACAGAAATAAATAATGCTGATTTGAAAACTTCTTCTGTGACCATCTTTTCAAATTCAATTCAGGTGAAATATTACCTATGATTTGTAGGAAATCAAAAGGCTGTTGATGTGATTTAATACAATATGATGTAATTTAATACAATAGTTTATGTTAGGGGCAATTGTTTAAGTTCAGCCTGTCATTTTGCATTTTGTATTCCAGAAATAAATGTTCCTAATCAGTTTGTAAAGCAACTTTTCTTGCCTAATTTTATATGTTTGCCCAGGCCAATCTTTATGTTGTTTGTTAGCTCAGAGTGTCATTGTAATTCAGTTTTGCATATAGTCAAACCCCTCGTAAGCGGACACCTTTGGGACCACCTCAAAGTGTCCGTTTACAAAGGGTATCCGCTTACGGGGGGTTGAAATTTCAAAAAGAGTTGTAAAGGGACAAGAACAATGATAGCATAGTTTAATCACAAAGTAAGGTTGTTACAGTTGCAGAAATTGATTGTTTTCGACATTTAGCTTCAAAATACTGTTGTAGTGCTACAGTACTTCTAAAAGAAAAATGTAAAGAAATGTGCTTATATAGTAAGTACTGTAATTTCGTTTATGTTTGTCTTTGCCGAGAACGAACGAGAAGGCCAAGAGCATTGATTATAGTTTTAACTACTGTACAGTATTAAAAAGCAGAAAAAGAGTGTGGCGACGGGTCCATCAAAGAAAAGGTTAGAGTGCGTTAAAATAAACCAGACGCAGTGTTTGTTTTTCACTCTTGGTGTCAAGCACATTGCTCACAACAACAAACACTGGTCCGACTAGAGCGCTTCAAGGTCTAGCTAAGCTATTTTACGTCACAAATTATCAAAGTCAGTTCTTTTGTACAAGGATTTCATGAATATATGGCCATATGGGAATCAAATATCGGTGATGAGCAAGATTTGAAATGTGAACCGGGCAACAAGGAAGATATTAATGCAGTAGCCGTTGTGAGAATGAAAGAAAAATACAGAATGTCCAGCAAACGAAACAAAACAGAACACAATCCCCATCCAAATGAGCTAACAAGCAACTTAGAAGTTGTTGGTCATGTACCCAAACTAATGGCACGCTGGGTGACAAGATTTCTGAAACGTCAAACTAACTCGGCAACTGTACAATGTAGTTGTTAAGGGGAAACGAATAAATTGAGGCGCTGGTTATGGACTTGAGCTGCCCTGTCATTATCACTTCAAGGGGGACACATTTTCTTGCGACTGGCTAAAGAAGAAACTACAGCAAGGATCATTTGAAGTGGACGATGACTAAATGCCAAGGACTCTATACATGAAAATACTTCTAAATTGTACTGAAGTTTTGTTTACATTGATCTTCGAGCATGATCCCCTGATTAGTAATTGTGATCACGACAGGATATCACTAGATACTTGACACACAACACCGATGCACAGTTGTGCTTTGAAAGGAGTGCTTTTGTATCAAATAAATATCATTTCCTGAGGATTATGTTTTCAAGTGTCCGCTTACGGGAGGTCTTTTTTGCCATTGGGACCAGAGAAATGGTGTCCGTGTCCGCTTACGGGAGGTGTCCGTTTATGGGAGGTTACAATAGGGTTTTCTTAAGGAAACAGTGGGGACTCCAAAATGGTGTCTGCTTACAAGGGGTGTCCGCTTATGAGGGGTGTCCGTTAGGAGGGGTTCGACTGTAGTGTATTTGAAACAACTACTTTCCTTTTTATCAGAATCTCTTAAATAGCATTCTGCAATGTACATTTGTATTTTGAACTGGGAAGAAAAGGAGGCTCAGCTCCAACATGTAATGATGCCTATTGAGCATGGCCGGGTTAGCATAACTAAGCAACCAGACATACACCATTAATATTATGTCACCGCCCTTCAATTACATGTATAACCATTATCAATCATAAAGCTGTTAAAGAGGCATTGTCACGGAGATTTTGCTGTGTTTTGGTCAAAATACACTAAAAAGTTGACAAAGTACCTTTGTTCAAACATAAAATTGCTTTTAGAACACCACGAAGATAGTATCAAGTGATTTCTTCAAGGAAGAACAAACCATAATATGCTTTTCTGCGATTTTTCGACGACACTTGGTAGGAACTTGAAAAAATTAGCCAAATTTTTCAAGTTGCAATCCACTTCCATCCTGGCCATCTGCAGCCAAAGATAATGAATTCTAGCTGCTGTGTTGGTAGGTTTCTGTTGAAACAAATATGTATTTTGGCCTTTCAAATTTGTACTGAAAATAGGTGACAAATAAAGCCCCTTTTAGTCTCCATTTCTAAGGATTTCAAGGCAATAGAACTGGAAAGTCAACAATTGTTCCCGCTAAGAGAAAGTAAGAAAAATTTATCAATTAAAATAATTTCCAAGCCATTCAACCTAACAGAAAACGTATAACTGTTTACAACAGATTAAAATGCAATCTCCCCTCTCAAGTTGTTACCCCAATCTTTTGAATTCTTCCACTAAAATTACAGATTCTTGTCCTGAACAATAAGCAATTCTTTGTTTCATACATGTAATGTGTTGAACACAGATTTTTCACCACTCTTGCAGCATCTCCTGAGAATGAACTTGCGTGTGCGTGTACTTTGACGTTCTAACACTTTCAACCAAATAAATACATAATGACTTGAATTGTTGACAGATAAATTACATGTACATGTATTTACTTGTTGACACAAAAATAGCAAGATAAGTACATGATTGTATGGGAGGATGGATCAGAAGTATCAAAATAAAGTCTACACTGCAGTGTTCATGTTCTGCTGTCAGTAGTAGTGATCTGAACACCAGCAGTATGTACTGTAAAATCAGACTATCTGTGTTGTATGATATATGTTTTACATAATGCTGTGTGCATGTACATGTAGCTGGTGCCTGATACCAGGTCAGTTTTGCCAAGATGAAAACACAGTCAAGCTAACATTAGTGAGAAACAAAGTAAAAGGCTTCTTTCAAAAGTGCTGACTGATTACAAGTAACTTATTATTTTTAGGTAATGAGTTTTACAGTCCTGTCTACGTTCCACTAAAAGTCAGTGAAGTACACAATCATGTATTGTCACACACATCACAGTAATTTAGATCATCTTTGACAGTGACCAGTTACATGTACATATAATTCAATTCATTTGACTTTGCTTCTTTCAATTTTTCATGTTAGCAATACTCAAGTGGGCAAACTGGAAGTCCTCCAAAGAGACAAAGACATTCACCGCTATTGATTAAACCAAGTCCACCCCTGCAGAGAAATTTTTTGGGTGGTGTTATTACTTCTATCAACAAGCTTCAGAGGCAAAAGTCTCCAGTGCTAGAAATGAAAAAGACTGCTTCACCCCCCAAAAAGGTCGAACCAAAAGTGACTTTTACATCACATCATCCACAGGTGCATGGCAAAGAAGGTAGTGGTTGTGAGCATGAAGAGGAAGACACAGCAGAGGCACACATTGTGTTTTGCACAGATCGTGAAGGAGGTACCAGCAGTAATCAGGGCCCTCAAGATACGTCAACTGAAGCAACCACAAATGCCTCAGCAGTGACAAAGCCAAAATTGAAAGTCAGTGTTTCTTCATACTTGTCAGAATATGTTGCATCGGAAGGTGAAAAGCAGTTATCACCAACGACGCCCACCAAATACAGACCAAGGTCTCAACAGGTACAGTGGTACCAACCACATAGCCTTTCTAATGTCCCAACACAGAGCCTGGCACAAGGTGCTTACCAGCAACGTCAGTCTTTATGGGCCCACAAATGTCCCTCAGGGAAAATAGTCGAGAAAGCAAGGTTTGATGAATATCACCAGACACCTGTGCCTGCAAGAAGTGAGACAGCAAATAAATTTGACGTCAATGATAAAAAGTGCGATCAGCCACATTGTAACCTTGATGGAAACTGTGAAACTGCAATTATGAACTCTGTTAAAATGATGTCCACTAATTCTTCATCAAATAATGGAAGTGTCAAGAGTGACAGTAATCATTTGGACAATAACAGTGATAGTTTAGAATCTAAGAGTCATTCACTTAGAAAAAAAGACAGAAGAAGTTCAAAATCAAGTGACAAGGAGTCTAGTGCTTGTTCTCATAGACCTTCCGATGTTAATGACGTAGTCACCAATGCCTCAAAAACTGAGGTTATTTGTGCACAATGTGGCATCACATTGTCCAAACCACAGTGCTTCTACAGCCTTGGCTCTCTGTGCACAGATGGAGAATTTTGTGAGACAGACTCTGATGATATAAACCGTCATCCTGTGGGAGATATTGATGATGATCCTCCGCTGGTTGACGTACAAAGTCACCATGATACTGGATACACTAGCAGTGATGACTTTGACAATGAAAGCACTTTCTCAAAAGAGCTTGACCCAGTTTGGTCGCATGACAAGCGAGAGACTGATAGTTACGATGGAGATTATGAAAGTGACAGTGAAGAAACTGGTTTGAAACCTGATAGCATGAGTGATGACAAGGCTTTAAAGCCTCTTGCTTCAGTAGGGGAGCCAATAGCAATTAAGGACTATGCTCTACGGGAATGGAAGAGTGATACACCTACTTCGAGAGCTATGAAAAAGGTACTTTCCTATGTGTATTTTTTCACTATTGTTTGTACACATGTACATGTAATAGGATGCTTCACTGTAATAATGTATGTAGTGTGTGTAACATGGATGTTGACATTACATTCTTATATATAGTCTGATAAATTCCTTTAAACATTTAATGTGTTGTTCCAAAAAATATCCATACGGTACCCTAACCCTCCCACTGAAGCTGTTTGATTTGGATCCCCCCACCTAAAAACATACACACACACACCTCTCTGGAAATTCCAATTTAGCTTCATACATGTACATTTACTTTCCTGTAAAAAAATTAGCTTTTTTGACCCCTCTTCCCTTAAGAGTTTTCAGTAATCTTTAAAATAACATGCACATGCAGGGCTCGAAATTAAAAATAATTCTCAATCGCAATTTGCGAGTAATTCCTAAAATTTAGTCGCAAGTTCGAAAATTTTAGTCGCAAAAAAAAAACACCAAATACTACTATCGGAACCGAAATTATTAATGAGAGACACGAAATTTCTGAGAAAGTCTGAAAAAGTGCGCCCGTGATACACTTCTTGGAAACCGCATTAATGGAGCATAAAATCGACGATTAAGTCATGCAACATTCCACGTGAATTTCGCAGGATTTTTCGGATAAAAATACAACTGCCAGTTACAAATATTAACCCATTATTAACTAGGCCGTAAAACAATCGCAAAATCGCGACTAATAGACATATTTTAGTCACAAAAGCAAAATCTTAGTCGCAATGCGCCTGATACGGGCGCAATTTCGAGCCCTGACATGTATGTTGGAGGCCAAAAACACCATTTTGGCAAAGCTCCTGCACTGATGCAAAGGTCCACCATGCCATTGAAAGGGTAGATTTGATTTGACTATTTTGTCACTACTTGGATGGCCAAGGACCCCATGTACCTGTATACATGTAGGAGCCCTTAACCACTTCCCTTTTGGTCTAAATTTGTATCTATCATTGCAAGGTTGTGCTTTATATCTTGCACAGAGAAATAGCTTTTCCTTCTTACAATGTCGGCTCAATGTACTACAAGACAAATTTTCATTTGACTGGCTGTATTGCCTAAAACAACTCTCCGTCTGTCCTTTTTGCTGTTAGTAGATTTTTACAAGAAAGAATTTTTTAGCATAATAATAATAATAATAATAATAATAATAATAACAATAAAAGTTAACTAAAAAATCTTATTTTACAATTAATTTCACATTTCACTTAAAAAAAAACTATTCAGTCAAAACACTATTTACATTATTCCTTTCAATTAAAGAAAAAAAAGACAATTAATTTCGATAAAGAAAATTCATTCCATTAAAAATATATCGTATATTCCAAAAAAAAAATTTCATTTAAAAAACGGTTCATACACGGTTTATAATTATGCTTTTATACTCAGGGCGTTTTATGGACACTGGTTTAGCCGTCATTAGTATAATTCGATTGTATAATTTTAATATCTCTGCATCATGGAATTTGTAATTTTATAGAATTTTGAATTTTTATTATCAATTATTTCTATTTTTATTTATGTAATTAAGATATTTTTTAAATTGTTAAGTAATTAAGAAATCATAGTTAAGGATACATGTATGTGATGTAATCAATTAAGTAATTAAGTAATTAATCAATTAAGTAATTAAGTAAATTTGAGTATCAATTTATAGTTATTGAAAATTATAATTATTGCTATTTTTAATAAAGATATTTGGTTATTAAAAATGGTTCATTTAACAACTAATAATAATAATAATGCATTTTACTTAATATTAGATTAACCTTTATATCAATAACTGGTAAAAAAAGAAATTACTCTACCTTAGTAACAAGTACATGTATACTGAAATTATTTAAAAATATGGTACAGTAACTATATGCAATGTACGTTTTAAATGTGCATTAATAATTATTGTATACATCTGTAGCCTAATTTTTAAAATAATTTCAGGTTAATGTTAGTAAGGACATTTATTTTTTTTTACTACAAATTGGGCAATGTTCACAGCAAAGGTTTTTAATTTGTTTTAAACTAGACATCCAGATGATTTAATCTTTCACATTTTCTACAGGGTATGCAATCAGTACATCTGTTCCTCCTGGAGACCCTGACAAGAAAAATGTTAAGATTAAATGTATCCTAATTTATTTAATATATAACAAACACAAAAACTAATTTTTACATAAATTTATAAACAAATGAAACTTGGGTATCTAATTACATATAACATGTTCAAGGGAATAATTCCCTTGACTACATTCAACTCTTTCTAAGACAAACTCCATTGGTACCGGCCCCAACTGTCCGTCTTAGAGAACTGTCCAGCTTATAGAGAGTTGAGGTAATGGACACCAGTAATTCTGAGATAATAAAGCTTAATTTAAAAATATGTACACAAAATACATGTCTGCTTTAAGTCTGTTTAAAGTCATTTTCTTAGCAAAACCTACAAACTGGAACAAAAATAATATTAGAAAAGTGGACTCGTTTGTTAATATTCAGCACCTACATTTCCGTTTTGAAGTATTTTCTCAAGTGTCTGTTGACAGTTTCAAATTGTCCATTGTTCGCTTAGAGAGGTATCTGTCTTAAGTATAGATAATTTAGTTACAGTAAAATGACTGAAAAAATAAATGGCAGTGACCAACACCAGGTGTCTGTCTTATAAAGGTGTCTGTCTTACAGAGGTGTCTGTCTTATAGAGGTGTCCGTCTTATAGAGGTGTCCGTCTTATAGGGGTGTCAGTCTTGTAGAGGTGTCCGTCTTATAGAGGTGTCTGTTAAGAGAGAGTTGACTGTATTGAAATATTTAATATTGGATTAGTTACATAATTAAATAAAAAATACAACTGGGGAAACTGAAAATGCACTTGAAGTGAACTTACATTGATCAGTGGCCAAATTTTCCCATGGCTTTAGTTTTCACAGACTATTAACTAAAGAATAATTTGTACATGTATTTACTAATTAATGTTGGTCTTGTTTGCAGGGATATGGCTCCATATCATCACTTACTGGATGTCATCATCTTCGTCAAATTAGAGGAGATAATTACTGTGCGATAAGAGCAGTGCTGTTTCAAGCATTAGCTGGTAGAAACCCCATATTGAAACATTTTGCATCTGATGATCAGAAGACTAAACTTGAGAAAGTTAGTACAATGTATAGACCTTTTTTATAATGGCGGGCGATTTATTTATTCTTTTATATCCATGTTAAGTAGCCCTAGTGGCCTCTTTAGCGCATGCAAAATTCAAAAAAAATTTTACTCTAAAATGAGGCCAATAGGGCTAATTAACATACATATAACAGAATAAATAAATTGGCCGCCATTATGAAAAAGGTGTATAATTTATGTACTGTTAAAATTTATTTGCAGGAAGGATGCTGTACAGACATGTTATTGAAGAGATTTCAAACTTTTCAATGACAGACTTGTTAATTATGCAAAGCAAATCCAACAGTGCATATTTTGTAAAAAAGGAGTCAGGTGGTCAAACATGGAAAACACTAAAAACAACATGTACATCACTGGAAAATAATATTTAAATATATATTATTAAATTGTTAATGCAGACAGACAAAAGATAAGTGAAATTTGTGATCTTCACAGTGTGATAGCAAACTGCGAGGATCACAAATTTCACTCATGTTTATCTGCAGTTTACATACGATTTTTCATATAGTCATATTCACGTAGACATAAGATTGTAGCGATTTTTAGCAGAACTAATTAGAGGCAGACACAGAGCTGCTTGACCCTAAATGTCCACCAACCAATTTCTACCACTGCTAATTAATTTATTGTTTTTCTCAAGAATCTCTGCAGCATTACTTTACAGAATATTCAGTAAGTTAGTCTGTGACCTTTGCACGTCTTGCAAGAATTGATTTCATCACATTTTTTTCTTTTCAGATTCCCAGTACACTAAGCAATGCTTCCCTCGATCAGTGGAGCTTTGCTAACAGATTACCTGTTTCACAAACGGAAATAACAGCAACTCTGGAGAAATTCCTGGTCTTCTTCAATAGTCAAGTAAGGTTTGCCATTGTCTTGATACCTACAGTCAATAATGTACCATTAGTTTTTTTATGGCCATGTCTTGGCTGGTTGTGATTGAAGTAGCCCCATAAGTTAAGGCATCCTAAGTCAAAAGTATCAAGGATGCCTGTACTAATGAATTCTGGATTCCAATGCCTGGATTCCAAATTCTGCGCTGTAGGTTCCAGATTTCAGGAGCAGAACCCTAGATATGTGGAGCAACAGATGGAGACTGCAATCCTTCCGTCTTCAGTTGTTCGAGTCAAACGATTGATTTGATTTGGAATTCAATTATATTGTATAAATGCATGTACATGTACTCCAGTGTAAGGCCATACAGTCATTGTATTAGTGTAAGAATGTTGTGAGAGATCATTGAAAGAGGCTTTGTCAGCCATTTTTAGTATCACTTTGAAAAACCAAAAGGACATATTTGTAATTCGGGTTGTTACATGTAAAAATTATCTTCGTTTGATCAGTTAACAATGCAGTGCAGTACAATGCAGTACACTGATCCCTGGTTGCTTTTAGGTGGTCATGGCAACAGAACAGCTTATCTTATAAAAAAAACCCGGCGTAAAAAACACTGTCTTCTGTTTTGCAGATCGGTAAAATATGTGACATCCCCAGCCAACCAGAACGAATAGACTGCACCCTGTCCTTACTAAGTAATGAAGCTGAAGAGTTCAAGATCCTTGAGGCCTTAAAGCTCTTGATGTATGATGCCGCTGTCAAGTTGTATACAAGGCTCAACCAAGGGGAGGACGTGCCTTTGTTTGCGATGCTGCTATTTGCTCGTGACTCGTCCGAATCCCCGCGCGGGCTGTTAACCAATCACTTGAACAGAATAGGAGACACGGGTGGTCTAGAACAGGTAAGCAAGCAAGCCCTATCTCCTAACCTTCCGAAAAAGAATTCAAAGGTTCTTTCCTGTTGTAGTTTAAAACCCTTTAACTTCCAAGAGTGCCAAATATCAAAATTGTAGAAAATCCCAAATTTAATTTTGTAAAATATTTAAAAACAAAAGTCGGGAATGAAAGGATTAATTAGTTTTCATAAATTTAAACGATGACATTGCCCGCACTTGGAATCAAAAGGATAAGTAGTAATTTGAACAAATTACATGTATTTTATTTATTATTTTTTTTAAATTCATTGCGTTCGACGATAGGAGAACGCTTCCTTATCTCGTCGGGTATTGGTCTGGGCGCAAGGGATTGTGGGAGGTATCGGGCTGGATGCCATGCGATTTCAGGGTTTGGGCGCCAACTTTTTCACTGCGAGGCTGGGCGGCTTTAATCTTTTGTTTTCATACGAAATGGTGGGGCGTGATAAAGGCCTATTACGGACATTTCACTTGGTCCTGAAAAATTGCAAATTCGTACAATCCCTGTCTCCATAATGCGGACACTTAGGTCTGTCTCATTGGTGTTCGTATGTACAAGGTTCAAATGTATGTCAAAGTACGATTTTGCCAACCTCATTCATTTTTTTAATGTTCTTTTTCTTCTTACTTCTGCTAGGTGGAGATGTGTTTGCTCGGGTATACCGTTGGTGTAGCCATTCAGGTCATCCGTCCATCTCAAGTGGATAAGGAAGATTTTATTGCATATTATCCTTCTTTAGATGATGTGCCCAAATACACTCCAACAGTGACTTTAGTAGCAGAGGATGATAGACATTACAACATCGTCATGTAGAATATATAAATACAGAATACGAATTCATGTACAGTAGATCGCATTCGTAAATGGGTACCGTGTTTTTTATTTTCTATATTCCACCAGCTGTAACCCTATTCGGCCTGGGCTTTTTTTGAGTTCCTGAGCCTGGGGGGGGGCACATTGTGCCCCCCCTTCGCAACTTCAAGAACATTAAGGCTATGACAATGAAACCTAGAGGGTACATTGTACGTCCAAAACTATCTCCTTTGCGGTCCGCACAATGGAACGATGACGTCATATGACGTAGTTATTAGGTAATTAGTTATACGGCCGCCATCTTGATCCGCCATCTTGGATTTCTGAATTTTTTTAAAACCTCTTAAAAACCGTCCAAATTGACGCAAAATTAATCAAAACCAATAAATAAACGCTAAATGACGTAAAAATACAAAAGTTATACCAATAAACATTGTTTTTCTTCATTCAAAGGTATGAATATGCAAATTTCCAAAAACATGGCAGTCAAAATCTTGTTGCCATGGAAACGTCAAGTCACGTGATCAAAAAATTGTCATATGAAATTGTTGCCAGATAAATTTTAGGAAAAGTCACAAAGTTTGATGGCGTTTGAATACATATTAAAAAAGTTATGAATGTTGAAAGTTAGCGCGGGCACTTTGTGCCCCCCCCCCCCCCCCCCCCCCCCAGGCCGAATAGGGTTAACGTGCGCACAATAAAAATAAAATTTAATCAACTTTGTTTAACGAAGACGACACTTAACGGTCATGATGTGGGAATTCCAGATCGAATTGGAATTTAGAAATGTGGGAAATTAGAAATGACTCATTTTGAACTGGTAGATATTTTTTAAAGAGCAGCCATTTATGAATACGATCTATTAATATCAATATACATCCTTCCTAGTTAGTTTCGTAAAGTTTTGTATTTTATTTGTCGGGAGAATTAGGTTATTAAATATTTTATAAATTAAATTAGAGCTCAAAGTGCGGGAGGGTGGGGTGGTAGGGTCGGGGACGGGACGGGACGGGAGGGAGTCTTATGGGGCTTTCTACGACAACGTTTTAATACCATTTTAAATTGTTTTATAAAGTTGCAACAATTTATTAACGTTTCGCAGGTTGTATATACGTACATCCACCATTTGCTCAGTTCATGTTTTGTTGTGTAACCCTTAAAGCCCCATTGGTGATCAATAACAAATTTTTCTTGTAGTACCAATGCGTTATTATTTAGAGAGGTAATAAGAATTAAGGTAGTGATCACCAAGATGAATTCTCTTGATCTTTAAATAATTTCTCCAAATTTGTGTTTTAAGAAATGTATGGGGACCAGTAAGGAGAATTTCTGTTTTGATTTTGGGGCTGCAAGGGTTAAAGCGGCATAGAAAATTCAATTATCTATTAATTCAAGTTCTATGATGTAATAGGAATCAAAAGTTACAGCCTCTGATCTCGAGATAATCTCTAGATGCTAGCAATTATATGTGCTAAGTTCTCAAGGTGAAGTGATTTTCAACGAGAATACTGGATAACCGTAGATAAATACATATCGGCAAATTGGACGTTGTTAAAACGATAGCAAACGTCTCTTGGCGCATAACCAAAAGATCTGCTATGCCTAGAAATCCTTCAGTATTATTGAGCAGAGTTTTCATCACACACTGTGACATACACGTCGATGATAATTATTACCGAATGCCTACATATCGTACGGAATCACTGGGTTTATTTATTTATTTATACCAATAGAATTGCTTTCCTACGTTTGTTAAGTTTAAATGCGATACTTCCAATGTTGAATTTTTAGTGTGGTTATAATTTTTTTTAGTAAAGTTGGTAGAATATTTAAGGCATAACAGACTGAAGCACCTTCTCTGTGTTCGCGTTTCGAGATAGGCTGTTTAAAGTTGGATTAAAAACTTAAAAATACTAGAAGTAAAATAAAAAAAATTACTAGTCGTTTCTTTGTTCTGGTGGTTTGCTTGCCAAAGAAAGAGATACCGTCTCCAGTTGCCTCGTCCCCAGTCATCGCTCCTTGTTCTAGCGCGGTGCGCGTTGAGTTGTGGGACCTTTTTGCATCAGTGTTGTCCATAATGCTTCACGCGCCACAGTTATTGGTTTGGTTTGCACAGGAACGAGGCTTCTATTGTTTAGATGCGCGTGAAGCATAAGGTTACAGTGTACCTTCGGGGGTGTCTCCAGTTTAACAGCTCTAGCCTTTTAAGAATACTCTCAGATACCTTAACCCCTATTTTAATTATAGATTATAGTATTCAAAAACTATAATAACGGCAAAACCACAGAATACTCTTTTATGTGCAGGCTCAGCTTCACCAGTGTGTCAATTCAAGTCTCCTTTGTTAGAATGGCACAATGACATTCAGAGTACATGTAGGAACGCTAGGACGTAGCATTGTGTGTTGTGTGAAGCATAGCACGTGCAGTTCGTGCTGAAAACAAAAGAAATCGGAAAAATGAGGCTAAAGCCTGGTTTCCATATAATCGCAACGATCGCCGATCGCTGCGATTCTTGCGACCCTTGCGATCATATGGAAACCAAAACGTTGCGATCATTGCGATTGCGATCGCAGGGATAGAAAAAAAATTCTATCTCTGCGATCGCAATCGCAAGGATCGCAACGTTTTGGTTTCCATATGATCGCAAGGGTCGCAAGAATCGCAGCGATCGTCGATCGTAACGATCGATCGTTGCGATTATATGGAAACCAGGCTTTACATCAAGCATCACCCGAACCTGCACTTTAACGAGTATTATGGTATTTTTTATAGTTTCTGGAGTGGGCAATTTGAATGGCGTGCACGTGGTGCATCAGCAACTCTAAAGTCCACGCATTTTCTCAACCTCGTTCCCAGGGTCTCTCTTCTCCCCCCTCTCCCCCCCCCCCCCCCCCCCCCCCCCCCCCCCGGGAGGAAGAGAGACCCTGGGTACGAGGTTGGCATTTTCTTTGATCATCGCAGCAGTTGACAGGGAAGATGGCGACCTTACACAAGCAGGTACATTTCGTAACGGCTCTTGGATTAGTATTGCTTCCACACCGGCATATTTATCATGTTGAGAGTGCTGTTGACAAATTTCGACTTTTCGACCAAGTGTTCAATATGCGCTGTCGCATGGCAGAGGTAACTTGTGACAAAATCCAGAGATATAATAGACCATTTTACAGTTGTGTGCTAAGTATTTTGACTTTTGAGTGAAAGTGAGGCTGGAGATGACTTTGTTTTGATACAAACCTTCCTGCTTTTCATACGTAAATCATGTTAGTCAGCAAAAGAACAACATGATTTACATATGAAAAGAAGGAAGGTTTATATCAAAATATGGTCAACTCTAGCCTCATTTCCACAAAAAGGCCAGGTTACTAAGCATAAAACTGATTTAGGCTTATTCAGACGGGCAACGTTCGATAACATCGACTGAGACCAGATTGGACACCTTATTGAGTGTTATATAACGGATTAACTGGTTAGCTTTCAGTTGAGGTTAGGGTCAGCAGTTTATATAGTTAAATTTAGGACTAAGCAACCCGAGAAGCTAGGTGGTACAGTGGTACGGTAGGCTATGTAAGCCTAAGCCTAGCTGAGGTCACAGGTTCAATCCTGAGTGGGGATTTTAGATTTTCTTTTTAACACATAAAAATTTATTGAAAATAAAATTCCAAGTGTCGACATTACGTTGTATAATAGTCCATTTTACAGTTGTCTTCTTAGTGTCCTGGCCTTTGAGTGGAAGCGAGGCTGAAGGTGACCTTGCTATGATACAGACCTTGGAGCTTTTCAGATGTAAATTTAGCTAGTTAGCATGAGAAAAGCATTATTAACATATGAAAGGCAGAAAGGTCACCTTCAGCCTCGCTTCCACTCAAAGGTACGGTCACCAAGCACACAACTGTAAAATGGACTATTCTCAATAAGGTTTGCGATCAAAAAAGTTGAACCTTGTTCAACGAAAGCGCTCGCGGTCAGTACGAACGCAAAACGTGCGTTAATTTCGCTTCACGCCCGTAAAAACACCTGCCAGTCTAAATTGAGCAACTTAAAGTCTTTCGTTTTCCCGCGCCTTTTTTAATTTGAAGTATATGTTAACGTACATGTAAGTAGACAAAACGCGAAAGTGGAAATCCACCTTTACTCGGACGAATATAGCCGTCAATGGTCATTTACATGGAACATGACGGAAATTCGAAACGTTGTTGCTATGTTAAAAGGTCGGCACACACGAGACGACTAGTCGCGCCGACCAGTCGCCTGCAGAGGCGTGGCAGCATGTCCTTGGACGTAAATCAAAATTTAGGGCGTTTATCAGAACTAAAAAAGGGAAATGGAAAATAATCTGTCGTTTAAGTTATTATAATAAAAACGACTTAAAAACTGAATTATTCCTCCAAAAAATAATTCCTTATAAAAGGCATAAGTCATTCTCTTTAGGCGGGAAAAATGGCGGGAAGTTTGTATTTGTCGGTGCAAAATGGCCTCTAGAGCTAAGGAGAAAGGTTGTTGCTGCTTATGATGACGATGTTAGACAAGGAGGTACCAGTTACGTATGAATGAAGAATGTGGGCTCGACAGTCGCTTCTACGAAGAGAAGAAAGAGGTGTTTTTTATACGCTTCTTGTTCGTAAGCCGCCATCTTGAAACAGAGTTTTTTGACGTTGTAATGCTGATCTGTGATTGGTTTATTTTCATTCGGTCGCGGCGTCCAGTTGCATGAGTGGAACACACGTGAAGATTTCCGCGACTGGTCGCGGCGACTGGTTGCAGAAATTCAAACCAGTTTGAATTTCTGCAACCAGTCGCCGCGACCAAATTTTGGTCGGCGCGAGACTAGTCGACGCGACTAGCCTTCTCGTGTGTGCCGACCTAAAAATGGAAATATGCCAAATAAACAGGTGTTTATTTGGCAGGCGGGGGACGAGAGGTGATTTATGCATGTGAATTGTTTTTTCCAATAAATTGTAAGCGACTTAGGTAAAACCTTCTAAAACACTTACGCGTTTGCTTACCATCTCAGAAATATCATGTTCAGCTCATTTTTTATGAGATCCTGTTTATGATTGTCTTCAAAACACCGAGCGAAAACTATATTGCGTGAAAACTACAAATTGTGTTGGGCTAAAATTAAACTAAATTGATAGGCTTCACCTAAAAGCTAGTAAGGGTAACTTACGTCTATGTTTACAAACGCGGGGACGCTTTTGACGTGTTCTTCAGTTGCACCACCAATCTTCGGCAAACGAAGGACTTATTTCATTGCGAAATATCAACATCTTTATGCCAACAAGAAACTGTTTGACGGCAGCCGGTTTTCGAGACTAAATATTAAAGTTTTCTCTGGTGATAATCGCTCATACAAGAAAATAACAGACAAAGGTAAGTAAATATACTAATCACACCAACAAGGGAAATGATTTTTATTTTGTAAATCAATAAAGTCATTTTATTGAGTTTGGCTAGAGATCGTTTCATTAATTTGAACTAAGACATTTCTGTAACTGTACTGTGTATGTGTTCGAAGTCTGTTAGCAAAAAGGACTATAACTGAAGATATGTCAGTTTTATAGCTAAAAGCGAGAAAATAACATGTACATACTCAATGTGGTGTGAAACAGTCCAATTTGATGCCAGGGATTTGAAGCTCTCTTCAGACACTGACAAAGACTTCCGGCATCGAAAGTCGGAAAAAAGCAAAAAATATTAGAACAACCGATTAGGATCCCAAATAAAGATTCACGTATGCACAATCATCGCTTAAAACATCAACGAACTGAATGTCTGTGATAAAACTCGGTGAACTAAAAACGTAAACTGTAAAACTGTAAAAAAAATGTTTACGTGGTTTATATTTTGCTGTTACTCTATACAACAGCTGTATACAGAGCTTTTTTCACGCACGTTATTAAAAGGTGTTTTTCCTACATCGTCGACAACATTTAATGCAAACCATTCAGAATTCGAATTAGTACTATTGGACCCTGTTGTATACATTCTTGTTTGAAGTAACAAATGATTTGTTTTTATGGCAAGTTCAAAAATAATAAAACTGAGTTGTGATATCGATAAATATTAGCAGTTAGTGTTTGAGTTCCATACACGGAAGTAAAGTTTTCATATATTTTTTTTTTACTAATCTTTGACGCTATATAAAACCTAGAGAGCCGATGAAGTAGACGTGCTCAAAATCTCTCCTGCATAAGCATAATGGTTATTATATCACATTTTATAACTCTAGCAAAAATGTTTTCAATTTTCTCATTTTTTCGATAAATTTGCTTTTTAAGTAAATCGAAAATGGCAGCCATCTTGGCCGCCATTTGATCACATCCAAAGAATACAATGGAATATCTTGAAAAAGGAAAACACGAGCTTGTATCTAAACTATCCCTGTAATGTTTGTCTACCAAATGTAAAATATTAATAAAAATAGAAACAATAATTTCATTTAGAAATGTTGTGTAAGTGTTCCCTTGTTGGCGATTTCTCCTTGTCACAGTAATTTATTACTTATTACTCCGATAATTGTTGTCTGATTATTTAACCCTTTTATATATTATTAATTTTCCTGGGTCCGCGACTCGCATGCGGCTTTGCGTCTCAATGGCTTTCGCACCTTTCCCTTTGGACCTCTTACTACCCTTCTTTGTACGTTAACTATGTTTTCTTGTTTCAACTTAAAAAGGCAAGTGTACATGTTGTTACAGCAAGGCCGTGTCCAATGATAGCGTAAAGAAACATCATATGATTGGTGAGAGACACCAAGGTTGACTGTAACATATATAAGGAACACTAAAGGAGCATGACCAATGACACTGATGGATATCTTTCTTCACAAGAGGAAAGAATTTGGTTTGCAGTTTATGTCACTCAATGTATCGTGGTATTTATAATCAACGCATTCACTCTCATCGCCTTCGCAAGAAACCGTCACTTACGCAAGCGCAGTACGTACCTGATAATAAACCTGACTGTGGCTGATTTGCTGGTGGGAGCAGTGACGGGACCTTTGATCATATTCGAGCCAGATATCCTGGAGAGAGACCTGGAACGTGGAGAGGGTTTCAGCTGGCAAGCATTTATCTTTTTGGTTTTTAACTACCTATTTCAAGTAGCTTCCCTGGCTAATATTTCATTTATTTCTTTGGAGAGGTTACACGCAACAATTTATCCTTTTAGACACTGTCTAATTAGAGAATGGTTTTACTTTAAGATTATTATATGCAGTTGGTTTGTTGCTTTGCTTATGACATTTGTGTTGGTTTATCTATTTTTGTGCGTACCAGTTGCATCTGTGTATGCGTTCACATCTTATATTTTTTTCACCCTACTCATTCTCACGGTCTCTTATGTTATAATTATTTCAAATGTTAAAGGAAATCCTCATTCATATAGTTTTGGATCAACATTTTCGGCGGAGAGGAAACTGACGGTAACTTTATTCATAGTTACTGTGATCTCTTATTTGACCATAATACCATGGGCTATCAGCATTACCATTCCTCTCGACATATGGATGAAATTGTCTCCTGTGATAACTGATCGCATTCTTGCAATTGTATTTGTACTATATTATACCAATAATATACTGAATCCACTCATATATGCAATAAGAATTAAACAATTTAGAAAAGCAGCCAAGAAACTTGTTTGTAAGTAAGAGAACCTTCAGCGAATTCCTGTTCAATCCATTTAACTTCCTACAATGTTGTGCATGTCAAAGGTGAAAAAAGTGATATTGATTCATAATTATATTTATGGTAGTGAAGAAAATAAACTATCCATATTATTCATTCAAAAGCAGCCATTTATGAATACGATTTATCCCATGCCGTGAACAACACAGGCAATAAGAAGGCTGGAAAGCCGTTGCATATATATTCTGGATTCGGTATCCCATTCTCGGCGTCGTAGATTGAACTGGTTAGTGGTCTGCACTAGAAATGTAAGAGAGCTATTTTTCGAAACATCTTTAGTATTTTTCGAGAATTTTCGGGAAAATTTCGCAAAATGACGGAAAACGTTGAAATGATCTTCGGACAACACGTGTGTATAGTAAGGAAACAAGTGACTCGTGGAGTCGTCGGATATTTTACGGTATGCCACTCGAAACCAATGCATAACTGGTATATATTAAGCTCAATACACATTCTCATATCACATTTGTCGGGATATTGATTCATATAATCAGTAGAATTATTAGAGCTTTAAGGAAGGGAGACGGAGTGGTAGAGTTTGGAAGGGAGTCTGATAGGGTTTCCTATGATAACGTTGTAATACTTTTTTTTTAATTTTGTTGCCAATTTATTTACTTTCTCAGCTTATATAATTATACGGTGATCCATCTGGTATGTCTACAGCTAGTGCCCAGTTCATTTTTTTGCCTTAAGCGGCGTAGACACGTTGTAATTTAAAGGGCGAGATTAACATAGTTTACCGTAATTCGCCATTGATTTTCACATAACTGTTTAATTTTGTTTTCCACGTAATAGGAATCAAAAAAAGGGTTGTCAACACCTGCAAGCGACATGCATGCCGGCGTTTTTGACGCGAGTAACTGTCCACTGTGTTATAAGAATAGTTTGAAGTGATTTTCAACGAATAAACAGAAAAGGAAGTATTTGGAAGCCGTACATTATCATCAAATTGGACAATATTGAAATGAATTGAAAACTCTTTTGCCGCATCGACGTAAGTCGGCTTTTGAAAACGTCGTGTAAAAAAACTCATCTGTTATGCTTGGAAATCCTTTAGACGATTTAATTAAAGGTTGGGTTATCAGCAAGTATCCATTTAGTTGCTAAAAAGCTTAAAAATATATGAGAAAAGTCTAGGAGTAAGAATAAAAAAACTATATACCAATCGTTCCTTTGTTCTGATTGTTTGCCTGACAACAACAAGAAATACCATCAACTGTCTGCCAATGGGCGTTTGCCTCTGTCTACACGGAAGAGTCTGTGTACTGTGACTGAGACCCCGCAGGCAACGCTAGAGATGTGTGGAATAAAAAGAAATAAAAAACACAGCTAATTAGGTTGATATGTAGTTAACAGAATGACAAAAAAAAATCACAAGAACACTGTGATATTTACTTCAAATAACAGCGACAGTTGTTTCAGTGTCCTCGTGTCCATTGAACAGTCCAGAACAAAAATTTCTTAGCAGTGTCCCCTAACTAGAGACTTTGGACTATTCTTGTCAAATTCAGAAGAAGAAAAAAAGAGAAAATAGGTTTGTCAGATTTTTTGCGAAATACCCACTCCACCCCTCTTTCTTTTATCTTTGGCCAACTGCTGTTACATTTGGAAATAACAAATAGGGACCAGTCCCGGGGAAGCTCTAACAACAACTGCTGTATAAATAGCAAAGCGCACAAATGACGTCAGTACTCATGTTTGTCTGAGTTTATAATTTATTCTTTTTTATTCTTGTATTTCTGACAATAGAAATTCGTTATTTGGAATCCCCTGAGAGTCACTTTTGGTTTGTTTGTCTGAGTTTTAGTTCTATAAATAGTAATTGTGCGCTTCGTTATTTGTTCATATGGTAAAAACGTAATTCTCAAAGGACTAATCTGGTCACCCAAATCAGCAAAAACAAAATCCTCGTCGCTTTTTTTCCTCCTCACTTTTGGATTCTTCTTTCTCCGATTCAACTTCATCTTCATCACGTGACAGTTCGAGTTCTCTTACTCTTGCAGTGAAGCAGTCACACCAAAATAGACACTGTTGAAATATATATATATATATATATATATATATATATATATATATATAGACGGTTTTGAAGGTGCTGCCTGAGCCAACGAAAGATGTCATACCAAAAGGATCACAATAATGGATTCACAGTCCGGATTCGGTGGATATAATAGAAAACTAGTTAAAAAGACCGAAAATGGACAACTTTTGGTATAAAAAATGTAAAAATTTAGTTAAAAAACGTTTCGGTCTCTCGATCTTCATCAGTTGTACAGCCGGACAGTTACACATGAGACTTAAATACGGTTACAACAATGACTTAACATTAAACTACTGATAAATTACGTAACAAAAATAAAAGCAAAATTACAACAGTAATACAATAATAGAAGTGATAACGAGACTAGACTAAAGGAAAACCACAAGTGCCACAAATATATTAATGAGCTACGGTAACATAACAATAGAAGGTATAATTACTAAGAAAGACAATCAAAAATAGATGTAAAAAGTTATGCAATTGCCCTAACGTAATACGTTTCCCATTCAGGGCTTTGAATAATCATACAAGCCAAGGTCACAACAAAATCTCCGAGCAGGGTCCTTAAACAATGAGTAATAAATTCCGCACTCAGAGCCTTTGAGTGACGAGGCCAGCACAAAAATAACATTCCCCGAACGAGGCCCTTGAACGCTAAGACAATTACAAAAGGCGATAAAAATATAAAAATTAATGCTAAAAGTCAACTATAAGAAAATCGCAACCTAGTGATAAAACCCCCTGAATTTAATTGTAATGAATACGATTTTTTGAATGAAATTCCTGTCTTTTATTTAGCCCAAAAGGCGAAAGGGAAAATAGCTGCGCACTCCAGTACGCTTCTTTCGTGACAAGTAATTTTTCTATGTCTTGATTTGTGTTTGTATAAATTTGGTCTATGCATTGAAAAGTGAAATCTGATAGAATGTGTGGCGTTCTGTTGAAGTGTATGGCGACCTCGCAGGTTTTCTTGTTTGTTTTCATAGTAGATTTGTGGTTCCTAAATCTAACTTTAAATTCCGTAGTGGTAGATCCAACATATTGGAGATTGCATTTCTTGCAATGAACCAAATAAATTACATTATTGGAGATGCACGAAAGTCTTTGTCAAACACTATATGTTTTGCCAGTTTGGGCGCTGAAAAAAGTTTTAGAACTGACAAGGAAATTCTCGCAAAGGTCACATCTGGTCTTATCGCATTTGTAACAGCCGGGTGCTTGTGCATCCGTTGTCGGCCGCGGGCTGTTTCTGCACTTTGAAGGTGCTAAAATTTCTTTTAGGTTCTTAGGTCTGCGATAAGATGATATAATAGAACTAGGTGGAAAAAGCTCTTTAAGTTTGGGGGATGACTCCAAGAGATGGAAATGTTTTCTAATCAACCCATTTATGAATGGTAAATTCGGATTATATGTAAGAACAAAAGGAAAATTTTTTTTGGAATCCCTAACTTTAGGTTTAAGCAAGTCACTTCTAGGAATTTCTGCCGCTCTGGAAAATTGCCGGGAAACAGATTCTAATGGATATCCCTGGTCAACCAGGTAGCCCTTGTACTCCTCCAATCTTTTGGTAAGAAAATCGTCCTCTGAACAATTTTCTCTGAACGATTTTCTTACCAAAAGATTAGAGGAGTACAAGGGCTACCTGGTTGACCATGGATATCCATTAGAAACTGTCCGGCTGTACAACTGATGAAGGTCGAGAGACCGAAACGTTTTTTTAACTAAATTTTTACATTTTTAACTAAATTTTTACATTTTTTTATACCAAAAGTTGTCCATTTTCGGTCTTTTTAACTAGTTTTATATATATATATATGTATATATATATAAGGAAATTCTCGCAAAGGTCACATTGTCACTATATTGTTATATATATATATATATATATATATATATTGTTATATATATATATATATATATATAACAATTGAACAATATATATATATATATATATATACAATAGAACAACTTCTGGAACAAACCACCCTTAAACCCTTAGTATGGTTCAGGTATATCGATGATATATTTTTTCTTTGGACCTTCGGTCAAGTCAAACTTAATCAGTTCTATGAATATTGCAACCACTTTGATCCTCATATAAAATTTGAACAGACAGTATCGTCCAGCACTATTTCTTTTCTTGATGTACAGGTTATTTTGAACAATGGCAAAATCGATACTGACCTCTATACCAAACCCACAGACACTCACCAATACCTTAATTGGACGAGCTGCCATCCTCGTCACACCAAAACTGCAATTCATACAGCTTGGCCCTAAGACTTCGCCGCATCTGCTCCAACAATGAGTTTTTTGAAAAAAGAGCAAGAGAATTACATACTATTCTTCTTGATCGGGGTTACAGATCAAAGCTCATTAAGGAATCAATCACGAGAGCCAGGAAACTTTCAAGAAAAGAGACACTCCGCACGGACACGGACAAACCCAGCAACAACAGGGTACCTCTTGTTGTCACATATAACCCAGCCCTACCCAGACTCCATAGGATTATCAAGCAACATCAGTTAATCCTTCACACATCGCCTAGGTGCAAAAGTGTCTTTCGCGAGCCTACAATGATTGCCTATCGAAAAGGGAGGAGTCTCACACAGATACTAACAAGCAAACGATTAGCACCACCCAGTCCTAGTGAACAAAATCAAGCGATTAATCTTTCTTCTCAACCTCCAAGAAATAGCTCCTCTGAAACCATATGCAAAATCTGTGGTCGCTCCTTTCAAAACAACAGAAATCTCAAAATCCACTTCACCCATAAACACAAGCATCGCCCCGCCGATTTCAATACACAACCAGGCACTTTTTTGCCGCTCCAGAGGAAGGCCGCGACGGCCGAAACGTAGAGCAAATACAGATAAAGACCTTTATGAAGTTGGTTTCTTGACCTTTACATTTAATTTATTTCAACGTTATTCAAGTCTCCACGATCGCTTCCAGTGATCCTTCATTTTAGGACTTTGTGGTTGGCATTGTTTGTTGACTTCTCTACAATTCAAGTATATATATATATATATATATATATATATACACTGATTCTCAAAAACATAGCTACTTGAGAAATATATATCTATATATATATATACCTTTTGTATTCCAATCAAAAATGTCACCTATTTGATTGGAATACAAAAGGTATATATATATATAGATATATATTTCTCAAGTAGCTATGTTTTTGAAAATCAGTGTATATATATATATATATATATATATATATATATATAAACCGTACATCCTGTGCCCAAGTTCAGGAGTTGCCATAAAGCCATTATGGTAATAACCGGGAGGGCACATTGTATACATAATTGTATGTTATGCTCACTGTTCATACAGTTTGAGCACTCTCTGGATTGGGTGGAGAGCCTCGTAAGAGGTGTTCACTATTGGCATATTGCTTCGCTCACTGATTGCAGTTTGAGCACTCTTGTGTCTCCACAATGCAATCCAACAATGTGTAACCGTACATCCTGTGCCCAAGTTCAGGAGTTGCCATAAAGCCATTATGGTAATAACCGGGAGGGCACATTGTATACATAATTGTATGTTATGCTCACTGTTCATACAGTTTGAGCACTCTCTGGATTGGGTGGAGAGCCTCGTAAGAGGTGTTCACTATTGGCATATTGCTTCGCTCACTGATTGCAGTTTGAGCACTCTTGTGTCTCCACAATGCAATCCAACAATGTGTAACCGTACATCCTGTGCCCAAGTTCAGGAGTTGCCATAAAGCCATTATGGTAATAACCGGGAGGGCACATTGTATACATAATTCTATGTTATGCTCACTGTTCATACAGTTTGAGCACTCTCTGGATTGGGTGGAGAGTCTCGTAAGAGGTGTTCACTATTGGCATATTGCTTCGCTCACTGATTGCAGTTTGAGCACTCTTGTGTCTCCACAATGCAATCCAACAATGTGTAACCGTACATCCTGTGCCCAAGTTCAGGAGTTGCCATAAAGCCATTATGGTAATAACCGGAGGGCACATTGTATACATAATTGTATGTTATGCTCACTGTTCATACAGTTTGAGCACTCTCTGGATTGGGTGGAGAGCCTCGTAAGAGGTGTTCACTATTGGCATATTGCTTCGCTCACTGATTGCAGTTTGAGCACTCTTGTGTCTCCACAATGCAATCCAACAATGTGTAACCGTACATCCTGTGCCCAAGTTCAGGAGTTGCCATAAAGCCATTATGGTAATAACCGGGAGGGCACATTGTATACATAATTGTATGTTATGCTCACTGTTCATACAGTTTGAGCACTCTCTGGATTGGGTGGAGAGCCTCGTAAGAGGTGTTCACTATTGGCATATTGCTTCGCTCACTGATTGCAGTTTGAGCACTCTTGTGTCTCCACAATGCAATCCAACAATGTGTAACCGTACATCCTGTGCCCAAGTTCAGGAGTTGCCATAAAGCCATTATGGTAATAACCAGGAGGGCACATTGTATACATAATTGTATGTTATGCTCACTGTTCATACAGTTTGAGCACTCTCTGGATTGGGTGGAGAGCCTCGTACGAGGTGTTCACTATTGGCATATTGCTTCGCTCACTGATTGCAGTTTGAGCACTCTTGTGTCTCCACAATACAATCCAACAATGTGTAACCGTACATCCTGTGCCCAAGTTCAGGAGTTGCCATAAAGCCATTATGGTAATAACCGGGAGGGCACATTGTATACATAATTGTATGTTATGCTCACTGTTCATACAGTTTGAGCACTCTCTGGATTGGGTGGAGAGCCTCGTACGAGGTGTTCACTATTGGCATATTGCTTCGCTCACTGATTGCAGTTTGAGCACTCTTGTGTCTCCACAATGCAATCCAACAATGTGTAACCGTACATCCTGTGCCCAAGTTCAGGAGTTGCCATAAAGCCATTATGGTAATAACCGGGAGGGCACATTGTATACATAATTGTATGTTATGCTCACTGTTCATACAGTTTGAGCACTCTCTGGATTGGGTGGAGAGCCTCGTAAGAGGTGTTCACTATTGGCATATTGCTTCGCTCACTGATTGCAGTTTGAGCACTCTTGTGTCTCCACAATGCAATCCAACAATGTGTAACCGTACATCCTGTGCCCAAGTTCAGGAGTTGCCATAAAGCCATTATGGTAATAACCGGGAGGGCACATTGTATACATAATTGTATGTTATGCTCACTGTTCATACAGTTTGAGCACTCTCTGGATTGGGTGGAGAGCCTCGTAAGAGGTGTTCACTATTGGCATATTGCTTCGCTCACTGATTGCAGTTTGAGCACTCTTGTGTCTCCACAATGCAATCCAACAATGTGTAACCGTACATCCTGTGCCCAAGTTCAGGAGTTGCCATAAAGCCATTATGGTAATAACCGGAGGGCACATTGTATACATAATTGTATGTTATGCTCACTGTTCATACAGTTTGAGCACTCTCTGGATTGGGTGGAGAGCCTCGTAAGAGGTGTTCACTATTGGCATATTGCTTCGCTCACTGATTGCAGTTTGAGCACTCTTGTGTCTCCACAATGCAATCCAACAATGTGTAACCGTACATCCTGTGCCCAAGTTCAGGAGTTGCCATAAAGCCATTATGGTAATAACCAGGAGGGCACATTGTATACATAATTGTATGTTATGCTCACTGTTCATACAGTTTGAGCACTCTCTGGATTGGGTGGAGAGCCTCGTACGAGGTGTTCACTATTGGCATATTGCTTCGCTCACTGATTGCAGTTTGAGCACTCTTGTGTCTCCACAATGCAATCCAACAATGTGTAACCGTACATCCTGTGCCCAAGTTCAGGAGTTGCCATAAAGCCATTATGGTAATAACCGGGAGGGCACATTGTATACATAATTGTATGTTATGCTCACTGTTCATACAGTTTGAGCACTCTCTGGATTGGGTGGAGAGCCTCGTAAGAGGTGTTCACTATTGGCATATTGCTTCGCTCACTGATTGCAGTTTGAGCACTCTTGTGTCTCCACAATGCAATCCAACAATGTGTAACCGTACATCCTGTGCCCAAGTTCAGGAGTTGCCATAAAGCCATTATGGTAATAACCGGGAGGGCACATTGTATACATAATTGTATGTTATGCTCACTGTTCATACAGTTTGAGCACTCTCTGGATTGGGTGGAGAGCCTCGTAAGAGGTGTTCACTATTGGCATATTGCTTCGCTCACTGATTGCAGTTTGAGCACTCTTGTGTCTCCACAATGCAATCCAACAATGTGTAACCGTACATCCTGTGCCTAAGTTCAGGAGTTGCCATAAAGCCATTATGGTAATAACCGGGAGGGCACATTGTATACATAATTGTATATATATATATATATATATATATATTGTTATTTTTAACAATATCGTATCTCTTGCCCGCATTTCTAGCATTTAACAAACTAAGGTTTCTCAATTGGCTCTTCGGTGACTCAGTTAGAATTTAAAATATAGAACAGTTTTGATAAACAGGAAAGACAGACTCAGTATCAAGCTATGCAAACTTAGTTTGCATTGGTAATTAACTCCCTTGGGATTATTTGAATATGCTATATAATAGATTGCATTGTGCCACACCCTGTCACTCAACTTGAGGCCGCGAGCTCAAATCATGTTTAGCTGCCCACCCTTCCCTCCCTTCGAGTCAGTTGGGTTGAACCTTGCCTTAACACATTTACCTTCGTCTGGTCTGGGCTAGTCCCAGGCCAGAGCGATTCCCCATACCTTATCTACACCTTATGAATAACAATACCTAGGGAGGAAATATTACACTATTTTAATAGGAATATCAGCTTAAGGTGTATGTGTGCATGTATAAAAAGCTCGACATTTTTAGCGATTGCCTTACGATACACACAACCATACACTGATCTTGTTAATAGATCGTGCGGCCTAATAAGAGGGAAAGCTACAGCATATGAATAGTATATCTTTGTAAAAAGGAGAAGCTATATTTATAAATATACTTGCGATCTCCACATCTGAAATTTTTATGTATGCATATTTTAGTTTATGTCGACGACTATATGGCTTTCAGCCATGAAATACATACCGCAGAATTTCTCCGTGTGTTGACAGTGACAAGCAAAGTAAAGAACTACAGCGTACAATTGCACGTGAAGACAATGCAAGGCGTTCATGGATGGATAGGACCGTTTGATATTGTGTTCGCCGCTTATTCCTGTGGGATTTTTGTTCCGGCAAGTTTTGTGTTTTATATAACTTGCAATTTGCTTAGCGATCGAGCTTTGAAGTGTCGGCTACTGAATGTACAGTGGAACCCCGTTAATACGGTCACAAACGGGCCATGAAAATTTGGCCGTATTAACGGGGTGGCCACATTAACCTGGTAAGGCGGGGTTCCACTGTAGTGAATGTAGTGTAGTCTTACTTTAAAACCCGTGTATACACGCAAGCATAATACACGGGTTATCGGAAACGGTGACTAAATAAAATTCTCTCACTCACTCACTCACTCGCTCCTCAATTCCATCAGCTGTAAACTTCGTGAGTATTAAATGCTTTGTTACGAATACGTTTCGTAACAAGAACAACGTGAATCCAGCGATAACAATAATTAATTTGATTTATACGAATATAAACAACAATAAGCTTAAAGATGTTTCGCATTTGAAGTTTTTAGTGCAACGTTAAAATCCATTTAAAAGGATTTTTCAACGGAGACAAGCGTTTTGATGCGTATCTACTTAAAAATAATAAAATTTAGATCCAATCGACTAAGTGTTCTTCGATAGCGCAGTGGATAGATGTTTTGGCTTAGCCCCGGACGGCCCGAGTTCAAGTCACGCTCGAGACTTCTTTTTTTCTTTTTTTTTTATTTGTCCTGTTTTTTTCTTTTCTTCGGACTGGACATTATGAAAGTGATGTTCTGTTTTTTTTTTCCCGTTCGTCAAAAATCCTTACGTTTAATTTTTTTTTTTAAAAAATATCGAACCGTGTCAGTGTGGAAACGTAAGCTTACGGCAATATTGCGTTACGCGTTCGCATTTCTTCTACACAGGTTGGCTCTTAGGAGCCTTTGATTAGACATAATTTTAAGCTTCTGTTTCTCCGTAAAAGCACTCAAAACACTCGGGAAACAATGCTGCAATAATTTAAAAACGCCACGAGTTCAAGCTGTGTACAGCTTCTTGTTTAACAATGAAATAAAACGCAACAATTGAAAAACGTCTAAAACACTTATGCCACATTAGCTTTAACTGCGCCAGCCCGTGCTATCTAAGAAATATGCAGCTGATTGTGCAAATTTACACGAGATTCCATTTTGACTGACTTCAAAGCAGCGACAGATAACTGCCAAATGGCGAGAAATTTACACAATTTATTGGGCTAAAATTAAACGGAATTGATAGGCTTCATCTAAAAACCAGGGTAATTAACGTTTATGTTTGCAAAAGTTGACGACTTATGTAAATTTCAGCTGTTTCTCTTATACGCAGTGCTCAAAATAAGGAGTAATTTATGGCAAAATGAATACACCTTATAGTTTATAGCAAGAACAAATTTGACCGCGGCAGCCGTTCCCGATATGTGTACAGTTGTATTCTGACGATAATCGCTAATACAAGAAAACAACAATCCGAGGTAAGTAAACATGTTAACCACATCAAAAAAGGAAACGGTTTAATTTGTGTTTTTTTTATCGACAAGGCTGGCATCGAATAATCTAGGAATGGTTGATAGTTCGTTTTACTTTTGAATAATTTTAAGAACATTTGGTCGGCTGTATACATGTATCTTACGTCATACTATAGTAAAAGAAACTTTATTTAATATGCTGTGGAAAAATCAAGCAATAACGAAATGCGAAATGTGTTTAACAATGCGCTTTGAGGCCTGGCTGATTCTGTGGGCATTTACAAAGAATTCGAAGTCGACAGAAACAGTATATTTCTATTGAAAATTGAAGAAATTAAAATTATTTACAACATCAATCAGATTCCGACAAATGATTCATCTCTGCACATCGCTTACAATGCAAATGATAAACCTGTAAACTAGTCTTCCATGACTATCTAGAGTTAAACAGGACTTTCATAAGGGTTAATACGACGGTTGCATATAGGGCAATTATTGACGTATGATTGTGAAAGGTGTTTTACCCGTATCGTCGACAACAAACGAAATGCAACTCACACTGAATTTATTCAGTTGGTTGTATACTCAGCATTCCTGTTTTATGCGAAACAAATGGATAGTATTGATAAAATTAAAAGATCTTGGAGTTATTTCTGAATTTCAAATGAAACCAAGTATTTAGTAACATTTGTATTTCTTGCACTATCTTTGACTCTGTATAAAACAGATCTCTCTCTAAAAAGGTGAAATAACCATGAAATCAAACTGATAATATAACAATTATTTTCTAGTTTAAGCCTAGCCTTAATAAACGGTAGAATACGAGCTATTTATGATTATTGCCAGACTTGTGTGAGTGTTCAATACCACAGCCCAATCACAATAACTCGAGCTCCCAATAACTGGATAATTCACGCGCCAAGCCGTTTCCATCAGATTTGATCCGCCAATGTAAACTCGAAAACTTAAATCATTATGGCTCGAAGTTTTGAATATCTTAAAGTGAAAACCTTTCCCTTGGATTTGATCCTATCTGGTACAATACTTTCTCTCATGATTAATCTCCTTGTGACTCGATCTCTTTATAACTCGAACGAAATCTTGTTTCGGTGACGCTAACTTATACCACCAAGGGACTGTGCATAGAGGGGCGGTTCTCTGGAATAGTCTATCAAATACTATTAAAGGACAGACAAGCCTGAAATCGTTTATATCATATTTGTAATTTAGTATAATTTTAATGACCATATTTATTTAACATTGTATTTTTTTATTGCATGATTTTTGCACGGCTCTCGGGAAGAGCATTTTTATGAGACCTTATGAATGAGATTCCGTGACTAAATAAAGATGATTGATTGATTGATTGATTGAATTATCAGAGGGGGGGGGGGGGGGGGGGGGGGGGTTAGAAAACCAGAGGGGGGGGGGGGCATAAAGTAAAATCAAAGCAAGGATATGGGGGGCTCAAAGTAAAATAAGTCACTCAATAGGAGGGGGGGTGCTGCTTTACTGGATTTCAAGGAAACTTGTGGAAACACTCCTGTGTCAAACAAAATCGAAATGGGTGATTTAGTCCGTGGCGTAGAGGAAATTTTACAAAAGCTGACAACATGCAGAATACCAGAGGATTCGGGTGAAATTGCGACTTTATGTGACAATCTTTGTGGTATGGTAAAGAGGCGATCCAGATTGACCAGTTCCATTCCCTAACATTTTGGACCTAACAGATAAAAGACCGGGAACAGGAGTACATAACTATGAAGTTCAGGACCTTTTTGTGCTCGTTTGCAAGTTACTAGAGTCTGATCATCGTATTCTTTTACACAGAATACCTCATACCTCTGCTCAAAAGGAGGCTAAAAGGACAGATGCTGCCTTGGGGAAGCCCTAGCAACCGGGAAACCAGTTGAGCCCCCTGCGGATCCATTCCATGGACTTACAGCCGCACAAATGGACAACATAACATTGAAAGAAGTTGAAGAGCATTGCTTTTCATGGCAAGTAAGAACACTTGGAAAATGGCCAGAGAAGTTTCTAATCGAATTCATGATGAGCCAGGACCCGGAAAACATGATTTCATTATCTTCGTCACCAGTTATCCGCAAGACGGGCAGATATTACACTTCCTGGCCAAGTATATCTGGTCCCATGTAAGACGGCATCTGCTACCAAACGTGTCAAGATGTGCGGAAATGCCTTGTTTTCGAAGCTTCGAAAGCTGAAGGAAGACCATGTACAACATGGGCATTATTACTTAGAATATATGAAGTTCGCTTGTAAGCCCACCTGTGAGCCATGCAAAACAGGAGGGATGGACAGCGAGGATTCCTGTGAAATGGTTTCCTGTTCCTGCTCTCAGCGAAAGCACTGCATTACCACAAAGGAATGTTTCATCTATTGATGTGACGAGTAACAGGAGTGATGATGACATCGACAGGCTTCTTACAAGTGTGCAAGTCAAGAAAATGTTTGACTCTAGGAAATTGACATTTTCTACCACAAATTAAGTACAGAAGGTATACCAAGAACTTAATGTTGAGGAGGGTACTTGCAAGAGCTTTCTCTGGCACCTTGAGTTTCTTGCTCTAGAGGCACGAAAAAGGGCTAGGGAAAGAAACACTCTTCCAGAAATTTCCTGGAAAGAGGAGATTAAAGTTGAATCTTTGACGGCGAAACAGTTGAAGATGTACCTCAACCAGCATGGTCTTAAGGTCAGTGGAGGTAAAGTGGCACTGGTTGGACGAGTTCTCCAGTACGCTCGTGGTGATCATTCTTGCATCCCACGAGAAACCCAAGAGAACGTTAACGAGGAAATGAGTTCCAGTGCAAGCAATCGAGTGATTCAGAAGTGGAATCGGGTGGCTTTTTGAACACTGCTTCGGGGTCATGTTTGTTCCAGATACGGATGTCCAACAAGTAAACATGTAGTATTGCTGTATATCGCGTCTGGAACAAACATTACCTCGTAGCAATAACAGGTGCGTGTATAACAGAAAATGCTGGGTATTTGTATATAAAAGGTGTGTGAAGGGGTGAAGGGGGGTGGGGGGAGGGGTCATACAAAATTTCTGACTGATCAGAGGGGGGGGGGGGGGGGGGGGGGGCAATAACTAAATTCACTCTTTTAGAAGGGGGGTATTACCTAATATTTTTCTATTTAAAGCCCATTTTCCTGATAATTATTGCACAGTCCCTAATGCATTGATCTCGCTGACTCGAACTCATAGGCATATTTTGCTAACTGCTAACCAGAAACGACAGACTGAAAAGTATTTCGAAACTGCCTTTCATTATCGAGATCAAGAAGAAAACGGCCTTGCTCTTTCAGGTTAATTTGAACAATACGAATAAAAGAAACGAATTAAGGCACTAATATAAGTACAGTTTTTACCTTTAGAGTAACTGCGGTTTAAATCTCCTGAAATTGTAAGTAGTATCAATTCTAAAACAAAACAACCTGGCCACATCAGCCTGGGATCAAGCCGTAGGTTTCTTGGTCTTTACAAAGATGTGGCTTAGAATATCCTAAATAACTAGCAGTAATCACAGATTATGGAGACGCGTTCGAAGGAATTTCCGGCGGAAATGAGCCCCTGAAAAAAAAAAAACATTAGGAGCGGCTATTTGGAAGACCGTCCACCAAAAAATCACAAATTTTACTGCACATAACCACAGGACAACCAACAAGAAATTAGGATTGCGTTCTTCGAACACTATAAACTGCATTTTTCAACGGTACTGTTTCGAAATCAAACTTCATTGCAGAAAATTCAGTATAACCATAAAATGACGAATAGTGCAGTGGCGGATCCAGGGGGAGGGTCGGGGGGGGGGGGGGGACCCCTCTATCAGACCTGTGTCTCCCATGTGGTTCATAAAAATAATAGAATAAAATTGTTTTATACGTAGTTGTTTCACTTCCACTAATTGACTGATTGTCAAGTTTTTGACTTAACAAACGCTTTTCGACTCTCAGGAAAGCCGGAAATGGCGTTTTAGAAGATAAAATTGGAAAAATTTTTCGGGGGACATTCACCGGACCCCCCCCTTTCAGACATTCCCGGATCCGCCCCTGTAGTGTGTATATGAAATAAATTATTTCATATGACCTGCGAGAGAAAGAATTAAAGGGCAATAGATCATCACAGTTAAGCAGCAACTGAAGGAACTGCAATCAGAGCCTGAGCGTGTTTTCAAGCGTCGATCGCAACTGGATATAAAATAATAGAACTCACAATTGACAAAGTTTCCATCTGGCGTTGTAGCCCAATGTGGAAGAGCGTTTGCACCGGAATCGCACTACGCTAAGGCCAGCTTTTTTATGTTAGGCTCTAAATGCATTCCTTTAGTTACCAAATAACTGCGATGATCTCTTTTTTCTTTTTAAAGTTCACGTGAATTTATTTTTTATACACATTATCAAGTACTGGTAACGGCGATTACAACAGTACTAATGAAAGAGATTCCGCATCAAACACTACCGCAATTCTTAATCGCCTCTAATCAGTTTTATATATGTTTTTAATCTTTATTCTTAGCTTACATCAAATGAGTGACAAGAAACACTAAATGTTCACGGTAATATTTAACTTTATAAAAGATGATGACCAGTACGACTTTCAGGGATCTCCCTCCACAAGGGAAAAACATTTGGCTCTTAGTTTACATCAACGAATTTTTTAAACCTATATATTGTATAAATAATTTTCCTGGGTCGGTGCCTCGCATGGGGCTTTGCGTTCCCTTCGCACCCTTCGCTTTGGGAGAGGCTGTACCTTTCCAAACAAGCTCAGTGATTGGTTAACGAAACAATAGGTTAAACAACAGAAACAATAGCCCTAGACCTAAACACAATAGAAGCTACAGTACTACGGGGCCAATAAAAATAGAGGTCTGGAAGAGCTACAGTACTACTCTTCGCTTTTGACCTCGTACTTCCCTTTACTCCTCTATGTTAAATTCTTGTTTCAGTTTACTGAAAATGCCAAATGTTGTTACAGCAAGGCTGTGTCCAGTAAAGGTGTGAAAAATCATCACATGACTGGCGAGAGACGCCAAGGTTTTCTGTAAAACACGGAACACTAAAGGAGGATGACCAATGACACTGATGAAGATCTTACTCCTCAAAAGGAAAGAATTTGGTTTGCAGTTTATGTCACGGAATTTATAGTGATATTTATAATCAACGCCTTCACTCTCATCACCTTTGCAAGAAACCACCACTTACGCAAGCGCTGTACGTACTTCATAATAAATCTGACTGTGGCTGATTTACTGGTGGGAGCAGTGAAGGGACCTATGGAGATATTATTCCATTCAGATATCTTGGAGAGAAACCCAGAACGTGGAGAGGGTTTCAGCTGGCAAGCATTTATCATTTAGACAGGTTACACGCAACAATTTATCCTTTTAGACACTGTCTAATTGGGGACTGGGTTTACTTTAAGATTATTATATGCAGTTGGTTTGTTGCTTTGCTTATGACATTTGTGTTGGTTTTTCTTTTTTTGTGTGCAGCAGATGCATTTCTGTATGCATTCGCATCTTGTATTTTTCTCAACCTACTGATCCTAACGGTCTCTCATGTTATGATTATTTCAAATGTCAAAGCCAATCCTCATTCACACAATTTTGGATCAAAACTTTCAACGGAAAGGAAACTGACAGTAACTTTATTTATAGTTACTGTGACAGTCTCTGGTTTGACCATTTTTCCTTGGGCTATCTGCGTTACCATTCCTCTCGAGATATGGAGGAAATTGTCTCCTGTGATAACTGATTGCATTCTTGAAATTGTATTTGTACTATATTGTGCCAATAATATACTGAATCCACTCATATATGCAATAAGAATGGAAGAATTTAGAAAAGCAGCCAAGGAACTTGTTGTTTGTAAGAGAACCCTTCAGTGAAGGCCTCTTCAATCCATTTAACTGTCTTCCTACAATGTAGCTAGTGCATGGCAAAGGTGAAAAAAGTGAAATTGATTCAAACATCTTTTACATTGGCGGTGAAGAAAATAAATATCCAAATTATATATTCAAAAGCAGCCATTTATGAATACGATTTACCCCATGCCATGAACAACACAGGCAATAAGAAGGCTGCTTATTTTGTGGTATCCTAGCTAATGGTCTGTACTAGAAATGTAAGTTGGCTATGATCGAAACATCTTCGTATCTTCCCCAACAATCTTCTATAGTCTTAAGTAATATTCGGAAATTTTCGGGAACAATCTTCTATAGTCTTTGGTTATATTCGGGAATTTTCAGGAAAATTTCGCAAAATGACGGGAAACGTCGAAATGATCTTCGGACGACACGTGTATTTAGTAAGAACAAGTGACTCGTTAAGTCGTCGGATATTTCACGGTATGCCGCTCCAAACCAATGCATAATTTATATACATTTAATAAGCTCAATATACATCCTGGTATCTCATTTGTCGGGAGTATTGTTTATAGAAAAAAATATATAAATCAGTAGAATTAGAGCTATAAGTTAGGAAGGCGGAGTGGTAGAGTTTGGAAGGGAGTCTGATAGGGTTTCTTTCGATAACGATACTTTTTAAATTTTACTTCCAATTTAGTTTCTTTCTCAGCTTATATATTTATACGTTGATCCATCTGTTATGTCTACAAACGATTGCAAACTCTTTTGCCGCATCGACATAAATCGGCTTTTTCGAAAACAGTCATGTAAAAATTTAATCTCGGTTATCCTTGGAAATCCTGTAGACGCCGATTTAATTAAATGAGCTATGTCATGACGATTTTGAGGTTTTTGGGTCAAACTGCCCCAAATTAAAACTAAGTACCCTTGTCGTACACAAAATGCTTATAGAACATTAAGAGGAAGATATCAAGTGAATTGACCTACATTAAAACTAAGTATCTTTGTAGTACAGAGAATGCTTATAGAACACTAAGAGGAAGATATCAAGTGAATTGACCTACATTGAAACTAAGTACCTTTGTCGTACACGAAATGCTTATAGAACACTAAGAGGAAGATATCAAGTGAATTTTAGAAGAGCAAATAAACTATAATCAGAGCTTTAGCAAGTTTTCCAAGACAGAAGCGATAAACTTGAAAAAAATTGCCCAATTTTTTCAAGATGCAATCCTGAGGCGGATCCAGTGGAGGGGTTGAGGGGGTTGGCGTCGGAAGTTATTAAGGTGTACACACCCCCCTTTCAGGAATTCCTGGATCCGCCCCTGTCAATCCCTTTCTATCCTGGCCATCTGCAGCCCAAGATACGTATTTTTACTCTTAGAGCACTAATAGAATAATTTGAAAGAAAGCTGGACCATTATTTTTGGGCTTTCACCGATATATAAGTAAAAATGGTAACATAGCCCCTTTAAAGGTTGGGTTATCAGCAAGTATCCATTTAGTTGCTAAAAAGCTTTAAAATGTATGAGCATAGTCTAGGAGTAAGAATAAAAAATATATACCAATCGTTCCTT